>CM046434.1:28207402-28407402 GCA_025506505.1 Flaveria sonorensis
CAAAGAACTTACAGTTTTAGAAGACAAGACACATTTGACCCAGTTGACCCGTTTGACCCGTTGGTGACATTATAGGTGAAATTCCATTCAAACAATCATAACAGCCTATCAGACATGATTTACATCCAAACTGATCACATATGACACTTCATTACCCATATGTACTACCTAGATCATCATACAACTAGATATCATACAAGTCATGCGAATCTCAACTATTATCATGCTCAGTATGACTATAACATAACTAATACATCATACAAGGATCAAATCACGCATCACATGCCATGTGAAGCCACTCACGAATTCACACCCTAAACCCTGCCAATCCTACTAAGTAGGGGCCTTAGATTCGCACGTGTGTATGATGATCATTAACATACCAATTTCCAAAGCTCATATCATCCAAAATTTCATTCTTAATCAACCATCAATCAACAAAATTCCTAGCTTACCTATATGACTCATGCCATGATTTTTTCACAAACAGGCCAAAACAGGTAACAAACCAAATCAACATTCATATAACCCAAACAACACATTTAATCACCTTAGAAACCATCCATGAACACACTAGCATGGTCCTAATGTCTCAAACATGCTCAAATCATCCAATTCAAGGATTTGCACAATTAAAGTTTCCCTTTTGGGAAAGTACATCTCAAATTCATCAAACTCACATTACATTCATGAATTTACCAATTGCATACCAATTCAAGCTCATGACAATAACTAAACATGATCAACAACATCTAACCATCATGTTACATCAACTTTCATACCTAAAAGTTTTCACTTTTGGCAAGGTATGAACTACAACATTCAATCCAAGGTTTCGAACATTCATATGACCCATCTAGCATCTAATCATCATCATAAGCATATCCATAACACCAATTCATGATCCAATCATCAATTCATGCAAAATAAAGTTACTATTCTTAGTAACCTATGAACAATCTATCAAAATCCAAACTTTCTTGCATAATCAACGTTAACTAGCATATATACAATCCAATTAACATATTAACATCACCAAACAATCAAGAATCGACCTCCACATCATCAATTTCGAATTAGGGTTTTGGCTAACATCAATAATGCATGAAAACACAAAACTAACCTTTAATTCGCGAAAGGAAACAATAATCGATGTTCCAATGTGTTGTGGAGCTTGAACTCGACCCAAAAACCGATGCTTTGTGGGTGTTCTTGGCCGAAATCGCAAGGGAGATGAGAGAGAAAGGGGTCGCGACCGAGGGTGGGGGTTTAGGGTTGGGATTTTGATTTTTGTTTAATTAATTTGTGTTATTTACCCTTTAACCCTCATAATTTGTTTTATAAAAACTAGACTTTTAAATACTTTCTAAAAGGTTTTAACTTAATACTACAAACATTATTAACCAACAATAATAATCATATGTATTATCCTTACTAGATACAAAACATACGAATTAAACACACACGTTTCCACGTTACGCGATAAAATTCACAACTAGCATTTAAATCACGTAAACACATAAGCACAACTTGATAATCACGTAATCAGTTAAATTATAATTAGTTTATCATTATTAATTATTATTAAGTCACCAACGTTCAACGACAACTAGTGTGTGCTCCCGACACGTGTATGCAAGACTTAACGGAACTAACGGAGTTTGGTAATGGAAAATTACCGATGTCACATTATCCCCATGTTGAAAGAATTTTCGTCCCAAAAATTACGTTTCATGGTGAGTGTTCCATCACTGGTCTACTGCATTGGCACAAGAAAATCGAAATCAAGTAAGTTTTGGATGAGTTGTCACATCATCCCCATGTTGAAAGAAATTTTGTCCCGAAATTTAATCAGTACCTTCGCCGGCTGGCATCGTCTTTTCGAATAGCTGAGGATACTTAAGCTTCATTTGGTCTTCACATTCCCACGTGAATTCTGGTCCACGTCTTGAGTTCCAACGAACTTTGATGATGGGTATCTTGCTTTGCTTAAGCGTTTTCACCTCACGATCCATCACTTCGACAGGTTCCTCAAGAAGCGTAACTATTCGTCTACTTGAACCTCTTCCAGCGGTACAACATAGTTTCATCCGTTAAACATTTCTTTAGATTTGAAACATGGAATACATCATGGATTCCACTCAATGAATCAGGTAAGGCTAGTTGATAGGCCACTGGACCAATTCTTTCCACTATCTCAAATGGTCCAACGTATCTCGGATTTAGCTTTCCTCGCTTACCAAACCAAACTACGCCTTTCCATGGTGAGACTTTCAATAAGACTTTGTCACCAACTTGAAATTCCAAGGGTTTCCGTCGCTTGTCAGCATAGCTTTTCTGTCTGTCTCGCGCTGCGGCCATCCGGTTTCTTATCTGGACAATCTTCTCAGTTGTCTCGTGTACTAACTCAGGACCTGTTAATTGACTATCACCAATTTCAGCCCAGCAAACTGGTGATCTACACTTTCTCCCATACAATGCTTCGAAAGGTGCTGCCTTTATGCTAGTGTGATAACTGTTGTTGTAAGAAAATTCCACCAATGGTAGGTGAACTTCCCAGTTATTCCCGAAGTCAATCACACAAGCACGTAACATGTCCTCCAAAGTCTGTATAGTACGCTCGCTTTGACCATCAGTCTGTGATGATAAGCAGTACTCATATCCAATCGCGTACCTAGAGCTTTCTGCAACGACTGCCAGAAGTGTGATGTGAAACGAGAATCACGATCAGAAATGATTGAGATCGGTACTCCATGCCTCGAAACGATCTCCTTCAAATAGAGTCGAGTTAATTTCTCCATCTTGTCTGTTTCCTTTATCGCTAGGAAATGAGCAGACATTGTTAATCTATCCACGATAATCCATATTGTGTCACAACCAGTAGAAGTACGAGGTAACTTAGTAATAAAATCCATTGATATCTGATCCCACTTCCACGTAGGGATCTCGGGTTGTTGTAGTAGTCCAGATGGCTTTTGGTACTCCACTTTTACCTTTGAGCAGGTCAGACACTTGCTCACATATGTAGCTACATCCGCTTTCATATTAGGCCACCAATAGTGCGCCTTCAGATCCTGATACATCTTGTCAGATCCAGGATGTATAGAGTGTTTAGACTTGTGTGCCTCACTCATGACCAAGTCTCTCAGATTTCCGTGTAGAGGTACCCAAAGTCTATCTATGAAATAACGAATTCCATCCGCTTTTACTTCTAGTTGCTTTTCCATTCCCCGTAACCCTTCTAAACTCATATTTTCTACCTTCAGAGCTTCAGTTTGAGCATCACAGATTTGTTCAGGTAATTGCGTACTAATCGTCAGTTGCAGAGCTCGCACACGTCGAGGCTTAGCAGTTTCTTTCCTACTCAGCGTTTCGGCAACTACATTGCTTTCCCCGGGTGGTACTTAATAGCACAGTCATAGTCATTTAGCAATTCTACCCAGCGTCTTTGCCTTATGTTTAATTCCTTTTGCTCAAAGATGTGCTGGAGACTCTTGTGATCAGTGTAAATAGTGCATTTGGTACCGTACAAGTAATGTCTCCAGATCTTTAAGGCAAAAACTACCGCACCCAGTTCCAAGTCATGGGTGGTATAGTTCTTCTCATGAATCTTCAACTGTCTAGAGGCGTAAGCTTTCACCTTATCCCGCTACATCAAGACGCATCCAAGTCCTTGAATAGACTCATCGCAGTAGACTACGAAGTCATCACTACCATCCGATAACGCTAATATTGGTGCGCTACACAGTTTCTATTTCAGCAACTGGAAAGCAGACTCCTGATTCTCACCCCATTTGTATGTTGTTCCCTTATGAGTCAAGGCTGTGAGAGGTTGTGCAATCTTAGAGAATCCTTCGATGAACCGTCGATAATATCCCGCTAATCCAAGGAATTGTCGTATCTCGCTTGGTGTCTTAGGAACAGACCAATTCTTTATCGCTTCAATCTTAGCAGGATCAACATGTATTCCCTTCTCGTTGACAATATGACCCAAGAATTGTACCTCACGTATCCAGAAATCACAGTTAGAAAACTTTGCATACAGTTGTTCCTTTCTAAGTAATTCCAAGATTAAACGTAAGTGCTCTCCATGTTCTTCCTCAGTCCTTGAGTATATCAATATGTCATCAATAAAGACGATAACAAACTGATCAAGATAGGGTTTGCACACGCAGTTCATAAGATCCATGAATACTGCTGGTGCATTCGTCAACCCAAATGGCATGACCAAAAATTCATAGTGACCATATCGTGTACGGAAAGCAGTCTTCGAGATGTCCTCTTCTCGAACTCTCAGCTGATGATACCCAGACCTCAGATCAATCTTAGAGTAATAACTTGATCCTTGCAGTTGATCAAACAAATCATCAATACGAGGTAAGGGATATCTATTCTTGATAGTGATCTTGTTCAGTTCCCTATAGTCAATGCACATTCGAAATGTACCATCCTTCTTCTTCACAAATAGAACTGGCGCTCCCCAGGGCGACGAACTCAGTCGGATAAACCCTTTATCCAACAACTCTTGTAGTTGGGCAGATAATTCTTGCAGTTCGTTCGGAGCTAACTGGTACGGTGCTCTCGCAATTGGAGCGGCTCCTGGAGTTAACTCAATTTGGAATTCAACTTGCCGATGAGGCGGTAATCCAGGCAGGGGAAACTCGCGAACCACGGGGATATCCTCTATCTTCTTTTCCTTGGTCTGTTTATCTGTGACGAGATGATGCCTATCACCGCACCACTTCTATCACCTCTGACCGTAAGGACTTCTTCACCAATGGGAATCCGTATGATCTTCTCGTGGCATATGACTTCCGCTTGTTTATCGGAAAGCCAATCCATGCCTACTACCACATCAAAGCTTCCTAACGTAACAGGCATGAGATCTATGGTGAATGTATGACCAGCAAGCTCTATCTTGCAGTCTCTAAGAATATGCGTTACGTGAATCTGTGTACTGTCAGCTAACTCTACGGTGTATTTAGATTCTAAGGCTGAGGGCATATCACTTAAAAGACTACAGAACCTAGTGGACACGAAACTTCTATCGGCTCCGGTATCAAATAATACGGTAGCGAAAACCATTAACCGAAAATTTACCAGTTACTGTTGTAGGATCGTTTAGAGCCTCACCTGAGCCAATGACGAAGGCTCTTCCTTTGGCTCCATTGTTATTATTGCCTCCATTGTTGTTGCCATTATTATTGTTGTTGTTATTGTTGTTGCCATTGTTATTGTTGCTGTTGTTTCCATTGTTGTTGTTGCCATTACCATTCCTCTTAAGTTGGGGATAGTTGCGTTTGTAATGGCTTTCTTTTCCGTACTCAAAACAACCTTTCGGAGTTTCTTGTGATTATTGTGGCTTTTTCATCAGTTCACCCCGGCAGTCTTTGGCTGCGTGACCAATCTTCCCGCAACGTTGGCACTTGAAGTTATCACATCGACCCACATGGTGGTAGTTACACCGGTTGCTCTTCGGCTGTCTTCCGCCATACCCACCGGGTCCTTGATTTGAGGGAGTCGCCTGGTTGAAGCTTCGATTGTTATCGAACTTCCGTTGCTGTTGCTGACTTTGCTGCTGTTGTTGAGGTTGAGATTAGCTGCTGGATGACGATCCCTTGTTGCTTGAACCATCCCACTTTCGTTTATGGTCGGGCACGCTTGCCACTGCACCCCGCTTGGGTAATCGACCTTGCTCTACTGCTTGATCAGTCAGCCTATGGGCTGTTCGGATAGCTTGTTGTATGGTAGTGGGGTTAGAGCAGTTACCATACTTTGAATTTCAAGCACCAATTCTCGTATATAATGCTCAAACCTCATGTGCATTTCATTCACCATCCTGGGCATAAAGTGGCTAACTCATGAGTATGGGTCGTGTAGGCTTCAATTTCTGAGCCTTGCATTTTGAGTTGCCAGAACTCAATCTCCAGTTTCTGCACTTTATTTTGGGGGCAGTATTCTTCGGTCATAATCCCCTTAAACTCTTCCCAAGGTAGTTCATTAGCCATGGCTTGACCCAGCATTTGCACCTGGGCATTCCACCAGGAAAGTGCTGCGCCTTCCAATGTCCCGGTGGCATACTTCACCTGATCAGCAGGCGGGCAGTTGCATTTTGGGAAGACAGACTCTGTCTTCTCAAACCACCTTACAATTATAAGGAAGCCTTCATTCCCCTTCCCAACCAATGTGGGATGTTACAGCGTTTGTGCTAGAACTTCAAGAAGTGAGTTTCGAGTCCCCTTTTTACACAAGTTTTATGTTTTGGGGCTATTATGCATACTAGAATGTTTGAATGTGCCTGTTCATGCTTGGTATGATGTTGTTTAAGATGTTTGCATGTTAGAACAGCCTTAGACGTGATAAGTTGTGATTGGGAGGAAAAACCTGTAGTTTTCGCGCGAGCAGTTTTGATGTTCGTTAAGATTTTGAATTTTGGGAAGTTCTTGCGCAAAAGGTGTTGTTTTTGCTTGATATGAATGTTTTAGCGTGACAGGTAGTTCTCGCGTGAGTTGTAAGTTCTTGCACGACACGTGGTTCTCGCGTGACTTGATGGTTTTCGCGCGATAGGATGGTTCTCATGCGAAGGGTAGTTCTCGCGCGAGATGTTGTTGATGTATGTTAAGTTTTCGCATGCTATGTTGTTATGTGTGATGCTTTATCTTTTCACGTTAAAGGACTTGTTTAAACTATATGCTTTATGATGTGACTTTACTTGATATGTATGATTATGTAAGTAAAGTATTACGTAACGAAAGTGAAAGATAATGATGATGAAAGTGGAACGTAATGAATGAATGAACTTGCATGCAAATTGAAAGGAGGTTCACAACTCTTTGAGGGGTTGTTAGCTCAACTGTGTGCGGTTTAGCTAACCATGAGGATGCACACAGGGGGGTCAATCTTTCTGACAGATCAAGACGTATGAAAACGGGATCCTTGTCGCTTGAGCCCAAGACAGAAGTTGCTTCGTGCACAATGATGGGGCGTAGCCTATGACAGGATCTAGATTAAAAATTGAAAGAACGAAAGAAAGTACGAAAACAAACGATTATGAATGATGATGATAAGATAATAATAATTATTATCAAGATGTACGTACGATGTGTGATCATGAACGAAAGTAAAGGACATGTTTTAACAAAAAGTAAAGTATTTTTAAAATATAAACTAGAACTCACTCAGCGTAGCTGACTTTTGTATGCATAATAGTTGGCAGGTAACCGTTTGATGCTGAGGAGGTGCAGGCATGGATGCATAAGCTACTAGGAATGATTTGCGTCTGGCATCCACATTTTTGGAAATGATTGTGGTATTAACAAAATTTTGAGATGTAAATGAACGATTTGATGTATTGACACGATTTTAGTCATGAATGAAAAGTTTTAATACCGCTGCAAATGATGTGTTTTAAATGTATTATGTGATGATTGACCAACTATAAGCGTCCCTGGAACGGAGCTTACAAGTTGGTATCAAAGCCAAAGTTTAAGAGAATTGGGTAAAATATTTCAAAAAACCTAAAACTTAAACTGAAAATGGGACGAAAAAGGGAAGGGATGCCAGTCCTAGTAGCTACATGCCTGCAGGTAAAGGTTTTATGTAAATATTTTATGTAAGATAATAAAAAGGAATTATGTGCGCGTGTTATGTGGTTTATGTGCCCCTAGTAGATTTGGATACTGATGTAGTCAGGATAGGGAATGCTTGGAGAAGGAAGAGTAAAGTAAGTGGCTAATCCAACTGGCCATTGTAATTAGGGACTTACTATACTTGACGTAATCTGAGCCATTACCTTTAATGACCGTGTTGGTGTTTGAATCTTATAGTGCTTAGATGGCTGGTGGTAGATCTTTAAAGGCTTCCCAAGGGTAAGTGCGTGGTGGAAGTGGTGCTGGAACACGTGCCACGAGGAATAAGACTAGAACTGCCAAGACGGCACCTGCAGATCCCCGAGATTATTCACCATGAGGACGATGATGAGATGCTAATCTGAGGGCCTCAGTGAAGGAGGCGGTGGTTGAGGAGGTTCATCAGGTCATGCACACGATTCTGCCGTATCTAGTGACCGAGGTTATTCGTGTTATGAGGGAGGATGAAAAGAAGGAGGAGGAGAGGAGGAGAACTACTAGGCGAGGGGGTGAAAAAGGAGGTTTAGGGGCAAGAGATCAACCTGATACTGAGATGGTTGTCTCCGGTGATGATGATGAGGAGGAGGCGGCGTAGGAAACTGCAAAGGGGTGCAACTATGGGGCATTCCAAATATGCAAGCCCCCGATTTTTGACGGGAATGGGAATGCTACAGCTGCTCACCTATGGGTGAGAGAGATGGAAGCGGTACTTGATATTAGCGAGTGCCGAGAGGATCAGAAGGTAAAGTTTGCTACCCACTCGTTTGTGGATTCAGCCTTGTACTAGTGGGACAATATTGTCCAGGCCGAGGGTAGTAGAGTGATTGGGAGGATGAGGTGGAGTGAACTGAAGAAGCTGGTGATTGAGGAGTTTTGTCATCACAGGGAACTCGATAAGGTCGAGAGGGAGTTCCTGTAGTTGGAGGTGGGAACTATGACGCACCAACAGTACACGATGAAGTTTAATAAGATGGCAAGGTTGGTGTCAGATCAGGTGACGCCTGTGTCACGAAAGATTAAGAGGTACATCAAGGGTCTGCTGGCGGATATCCGCAGACACATGATCGCCGCCCGGCCAAGTACGTTTAGGTCGGTGGTTGATTTGGCAGGAAGACTGTACGATGAGAGGGAGGAGGTGACCATGGTGGAGGTGAACAGGAAGGGAAGTGGAGATAGGAACTGGAGTGGGAAATGTTTTGGTAGTGGTGGTTTCACCCCCAAGGGCAAGAAAGCAAAGGTGGAGGGTCACAGGGTAGCTACGACCGAGGTAGTGGCGAAGGTGTGCAACAAGTGTGGGAGAGACCATGTGGGGGAATGTAAGTGGGGATCGAACGTCTGCTTCAAGTGTGGGAGGCCTGGTCATGTGGCGAGAGATTGCAGGGTTATAAAGTGTTATAACTATGGTGAAGAGGGCCATATGAGAAGGGATTACAAGAAGCTGAGGGCCGAGAACTCCAAGGCAAGGAATAGGATTAAGAAGGAGGGGCAGAGGGCATAGGCCAGGGCATTCACTTTTACTCGGGAGGAGGCTAGAGTGGACCCCAATGTTGTGTCAGGTACATTCCTAGTTAACCAGACTTGTGCCTCAGTACTTTTTGATTCCGGTGCTAGTAGGAGTTTTATTTCTGCTACCTTCTGTGATAAGTTGCCCGCTAGGAGTAGAAAGATTGATGAGCCCTTCGATGTAGAAACTGCTATTGGTAAGTCTACCAGGATTTTTGATGTCTTAGAGGATTGTGACATAGAATTAGAAGGCCATAGGTTCTCTGCTAGATTGTTCATGATGCCCTTAGCCGAGTTCTCCTACAACAACAGTTATCATGCTAGTATTGGTATGCCTCCTTATGAGATGCTATACGAAAGAAACTGTAGAGCGCCCGTATGGTGGGGTGACATCAAGCAGAAGGAGTTGGGAAGCATTAAGGTGATTGAGGCTACAACTAAGAAGTTGGAGAAGATTAAGGCCTTTATGAAGGCAGCGAAGGATAGACAAAAGTCGTATGCCGACAAGAGGCATAGACAGATTGAATTCAAGGTGGGTGATAGAGTTATGTTGAAGGTCTCGCCTTGGAAAGGGATCATCTGGTTCAGATAGCGAAGAAAGCTAAGGCCGAGGTATATAGGGCCTTTCCGAATTATTGCTCGGGTAGGAGAGGTGGCCTATCAATTGGAGCTACCCGATGAGTTAAGTGGAATTCACCCGAGTTCCATGTATCTCATCTGAGAGAGTGCTTAGCTGACGAGGATATAATTGTGCCATTGGAGGATATTGAGGTAGATGAACGGCTTAATTATGTAGAGCAACCGGTGGCCATCATTGATAGAAAGGAGAAGAGGTTAAGGAGCAAAGTGGTTCCACTTGTGCGTGTACAGTGGAAACACCGATAGGGGTCTGAGTCTACATGGGAGACCAAGGAAGAGATGAGACAACATTACCCGCAGCTGTTCGAGAGCTGATAGGTTTCGGGGACGAAACCTCAATAAGGGGGGTGAACTTGTAACGCCCTAAAATTTCGAAGAAAAAGAAGGCAGATAAAGTTCTCGCGCGAAAGGAAGTTCTCGTGCGAAAAGTTCATGCGAAAAGCTCAGCTGGGTATAAATAGCTGAGAACACCAGTCTGACTCCATTTCGCGTGAAAAGTTCAGCTGCTAGAGAGAGAAATCGGCTGCTTAGAGAGACAAAGTAAAGAATCCAATTGTTTAAGGTATGTAAGTCATGTAGTAACTCGTGTTATGTACTAAGAATGAATTATTGATGAATATAACGCATGGTTATGTAGTTTTCGCTTGGCAAACGCTTCGAGAAGGTTGCGTTTGTGCTAGAACTTCAAGAAGTGAGTTTCGAGTCCCATTTTTACATAAGTTTTATGTTTTGGGGCTATTATGCATACTAGAACGTTTGAATATGCCTGTTCATACTTGGTATGATGTTGTTTAACATGTTTGCATGTTAGAACAGCCTTAGACGCGATAAGTTGTGATTGGGCGGAAAAACCTGTAGTTTTCGCTCGAGCAATTTTGATGTATGTTAAGATTTTGAATTCTGGGAAGTTCTCGCGCAAAAAGTTTTGTTTTCGCGCGACAGGTAGTTCTCGCGCGAGTTGTCAGTTCTCGCACGACATGTGGTTCTCGCGCGACTTGATGGTTTTCGCGAGATAAGATGGTTCTCAAGCGAAGGGGTACTTCTCGCACGAGATGTTGCTGATGTATGTTAAGTTTTCGCATGCTATGCTGTTATGTGTGATGCGTTATCTTTTCACGTTAAATGACTTTTTTAAACTATATGCTTTATGATGTGACTTTACTTGATATGTATGATTATGTAAGTAAAGTATTACGCGTGGACAGTTTTTGCTATCTGTAACAATCTTTCATACTATGCCATGTCTGTTCTCAAGCCTTCTGAACACCCTCCTAAACTAATCTAATTCAATCTGATTATAATGATCACTGAAATCAAACTAAAAAACCACACAGAGACCCTATTATCTATTTCTAAATAGAAAACAAAACCAAAGATGAAAATAATCAAATTGCCTTTAAAATCGATCCACTCCTACACAAAATGCATCCACAACACTCGACAGCCATCTTCGAACACTATTGCTCACAAATCCACAAAATTCAATTGAAGACACCTTCATTCTCATCAGCACACCATCAACCGAGAGGACCATCATTCTCATCATCCTTTAACCATCAAGCTCCAATTGAAGACACCTTCAAGATCAAGAATTCTTTGGAATTCAAGATGCTAAAAGCCATCTTCGTTCATCTTCAGCATTTAACAAGGTTTTGATTCTCGTAAATTATGACAAACAAGTTTAAAAGAGTTACATATGTGTTATACATACATATGTAACTAGCTTATCATGTGGGAACACCAAAACTATTTATCAAATCTCTTGAACACTTGGTTTTCAATCAAAAATCAATTTAAGGATTGAAAAATTTAAGGATTTTATAAACCAAGAATTTAAATAGAATTTAAAGGTTTAAAACATATGATATTTTATGAAATACTAAGTAAAATAGGTTAATAGTTAAATGACTATAATTGTGGGAATAAAATTTAAAAATCAATCAGAAAATATTAAAAATAAAAATCTGGAAATTTTGAGAAATCATTATTTGTTATATTAATTTATGTGATTTATTTAAGAAAAGTAGAAGAAAATGTTTAATAAAATATTTAAAAAGTGATAAAAATCTAGAAAACTTTTATCATGACCTTTACAGTAAGCTAGATGTTCAGAATAAATTTCATGAATTAATTTATTAAAATAATAAAGGTACATATTTTGGAATGTATAATCTGTAGAAAATCGAATTAAATAGGAAAACAGTATGAAAAATTATAAAAATTTTACATAAAATTTTAAATATTATGTAGGACCTTTTGTGTAAATTTCATAATTTTTAGAGACCTGTAGCTATTTCTACTATTGAGTGTAAATCTTGTAAAAATTATAGGAAATTAATTATAGATAGATATTAACTGAAAGTTTTATATGTTAATCTAGATTTTGAGATATTATAGTATATAAAATTTGAAAAATTTTGGTCTATAACTACTGTTTTGGAATTTCTATTGAATTAAGATGCTGAAAATTTTAAAGAAATAAAATAATTTTATTTCTAACTTGTAATTAATTTTTATAAGATATTACTGGAATATAAGGTGAGTTTCATAGCCTCATTTTACATTTATGATTTTTGGGGGGAAAAGCATACTGATTTTGGTTGATGCAAATATAAATAAGACTTTTTGATAAATACTATCAATGTGCCATAAGTTGCAACCATTAATTCGGATGAGAAACCATCTGATAATATAGGTAGCGCTACTTAGGAAAATATTTTCTGCACCAACAGGATGAGTGTTGTGATGCTATATTATCTGATTTTGTGATTTGTATGTGTCACAGTTATAAATCACCTGGCATATAAGTAGGTTTGGTTGTAATCTTATTTATGTTGCATCAATGTATTTTGTTTAGTCATTAAACCTATGTTGTCACCAACATTACGTTAACTGTTTTGACTATGCTTTTTCAGGTAAATAAAATGACTTATAGTGTTGTGCTTTTCTTTGATGTGTATAATGGGTGGTATGAAGTAATTAGAAAGATGTGTGTTAAAGTAACCATGAATTTGATCGATCTCAGCGTAACAATGGACACACATATCCACTACTACCGAAGACTGAGAAGTGGTTACTAGTATCTTTTGTATTAGGGTTATATTAAAATATGTAATTTTTTTTATGTAGACAAATTTTGTATACGAATTATGAATGTAACCCGAATATATATATAAATGAATGATGTGCTATTATGTTAAATTACTTATTATGATTATTTTATATTTAATCAATGTGTTCTGTACCAATAGTCATATCAAAGCATTTCACGCATCCGCCGGGATGTGACAGCTTGGTATCAGAGCCATTGGTTATAGAGAATTAGGTATTATTAGCAAATGCCTAAACTATAACCATAAGCTCATATGATAACAGGTCATCAATATCTTAACCAATGGACGATAATGAAATCCTAGACTATAACCATAAGAATTAGGCTCTTGCTTTGTGCAATCCTAATTAATGAAAGAGAAAGATAATGAAATAAAGAAAGATAATGAATTTCCTAATGAATGATTATGTATAATGATGGATGATCACCAAGGGAAGCTGCAAAATGTATATTTTCTATATTATCAAACTAAAACTCACTCTGTAACATTGACTTTTTATATGCATATCAGTTGGCAGGTAATGATGTTACTGGGGATGGCACGAGGTTGAAGCTACTTGGAAAATAATGATCGGCATCCATGTTATGCAGAAATGATATTTTTATCTTGTAATACAACTAAATGTTCTTTTTGAAACTCGTAACAATGACGTATTTCATGGAAAAAGTTATTATTAATGCATAAAATGGTTTTTGTTTAACTATTCCACTGCCATGATTTCTTACTTCAATGTATTTTAATGTGTAAAGTGCTATGAATGACCGGCTATGGGGTTTCCCGGGAACGGGGCCTTACAAGTTGGTATCAGAGCCAAAGTTTAAGAGAATTGGTTAAATTATTTTCAAAACCTACTTAAACTAAAAATGGGACCAAATGGAGGGATGCCAGCCCAAGTAGCTACGTGCCATCAGGTAATTTTCTTAAAGTTAACCGGTATTATGTGTGTGTGCAATTTGATTTATGTGCTTAGTAGATTTGGATGCTGATGTGGTCAGGATAGGAATACTTAGGCAATGAAGAGTAAAGTAAACTTCCATTAAAACATAAGTACCAGTCACTTTCTATTCCCAAAATTTTAGAATAAACCTAAGTGTTCACAGCGCATGAAGTAGGTATACAGCGGATGACTTAAATGTTAAGTGTCCACAGCGGACAGCCAAAGCCCACAGCGGACGACCAAAGTCTATAGCGGATGAACTAAACACTAAGTGTGTTCAGAGCGGATGACCAAAGTCCACAGCGGATGACCGAGGTCCACAACGGATGACTAAAGGTTTACAGCAGACATGTATTGTCCACAGCGAACAGTCTAAAAGTGTTTAAGTGTCCATAGCGGACTGTTAGTGTCCCGGTGAACAACATGTTCAACACTACCCAAGTGTCCACATCGGATATGCAAGGCCCATAGCGGACATTCACTAACACTTATATCCAACCTAGGTGAATTGTAGTCCCAAGCAACATCTTTGAACGTTAACTTAACATATATCCTATCAGATTCATACTTAGAACATCATAAACAACCATTAACATCATAGAAATCCTTTAAACCACATACATTTTTGTGAAAAGTCATTTTAACAGTGGAAAACATAGTTTGCCCAGTAACATCATTTTTTCAGTACGCATATCAGCCCCACCAAGTAGAAAAGCAGTAAAAGAGGGGATCTAGAACTCACCTTAAATGGCCTTCGAGCCAAACATCGCAAACCTGAGAGCAAACCTGGAGTTTAACACCTAAACACATGTAAAGAAGCAACTAAACACATAGAAACATATAGAAATCGGTCCAGAATCTTGAACCTGACTGAAATCCGAGAAGAAACATGATTAAATCTTACCTTCTGGGAGAATTATTCTACTTTCTCACTCTAGAACAGGTGGGAGTCCTTTTTTTCTCTCTCTAAAGCCATAAGTTGAGTGCATGGGAGAGAAAGTATGGGCGGCCATATCTTCTTTTTAAACCCCATTATGGGCCAGTTTGGCCCTTGTACACTTTTTACCTTTGCTTTTTGAAATAAAATCCTGTTTGTTCCCTTACTTTTCTTTTCTTTTCTTTTTTCTGAAATTTCCAGGTGTTACAAAAGGGTAGTAAAATGGACTAAACGGGCAAAATTAAAGACCCGAAAAGTGACAAAAGTCTCAAATATGACCAAATCTTAAAAAGGTTTAAAGTTTTAAAAGATCCAGGCCCTAAAATAAGTATTTAGAAATAAAAACCGAATTTAATGATTTATTGAGTTAATATATGACTTTTTATGGATTTATTTAACATAAATAAGCCCAAACCAGGTGATTTTTAGATAAAGTTTTAAATAGAGTAACAAGCTTAAAACCAACAAATTCATGTTATTTCAGTAAGTTAGAGGTACTAAGATGAAATTTTGTGGAAAAGATAAAAAGGAAATGAAAGAAAGCAAACTCTAGGGTAAAAGTTGTAAATATTGAAACTTGAGGAACCAAAGTGTAAATTCTGCAATCTCACCAAAATTCGACCAGCCTATAACTTAAAATACTTGGTAAACTTATTGTCACTTTAACAAATTGAAAACTTGTCATTCACATGATAAAACCCTAACTTCCCTAAAAAGGAAACTTTTTGGATGCAAACTCTTAAGAAATGAAGCTACATGTACTTGTGACCATAAAACAAACCTAGTTGCACCTACAATAGTCTAAGAACATATAGCTTATTACTTGTCTCTTGATGATAGGGTGCTTGGACTTGAATCTTTTTGTGCTCGAAGAACCGTAAGATGAGTTTTAGTGTCCCCTTTTTACTACTGCTTTGGGACGAAGCATGCTATGTTTGAACTGAAATTATTCATGTGCTATCATGTGATTGTCACACCCCGGGCCAAAGGGGGGTGGGACGTCACAGACTGGTAAAATACATGGCAGCGGAAACTAACCATTATAAGAGCACACAAGGAGAGAAATCACATGGCATTACATTAAAATAACATCACCGGGCCATAACAGACTAGCCCAAATTCAAAAGTATCAATCATCACAGAAAAATTCAAATGTTTAGCAGACATCATATTAAATTGTCTAAAATGTTTCAAGGTCAAGTAATGCCATTGGTAGTCACGATGCTAGGCCATCCATAAAAGGTTTCTAACGTAATCCAAGCTTCCATCAAGGGTACCTGAAGCATGCTCAAAAAGATTTTTTGTCAACTATAAAGTTGGTGAGTTTAAGTGCTTAGAGTTTAAAAACAAAAGACTCTTTAGAATCCATAAGTTAATCTTAAAAACATAAGTATTAGTGTTGTGGAATCACAATCAACCCTGCACTCAATCCCGGCTAGCCTCTTCTAAACTTGTGTTATTACCAGTTAACCCATAGGGAGAACTGAGCCTCAAACAGTGTATCATACCTGCCAAGTGGTACACCATAGTATCTTATAAAACCTATCACATGCCACAAATGACCCCGCATAATCTCAATGCGATACCCTTCCTAGTATGTCTTTGGGTGATGATGGAAGGCACTGTGTGTGGGGGATTCCCCAAGTAGATCTACCCATATAGAACAAGCGGTTCACCAAGAATTAATGATTGTGATACAATATAAGAGCAGGTTCTAACAATCACCACAACATATAAGCATCATATCATAGCACGTAAATAATTTCAGTTCAATTACACCATGTTTCATCCCAAACAGTAGTAAAGAGGGGAACACTAAACTCACCTTAGAATCAAATAAAAGTCATTCAAGTACCATCAAGTCTGAGTTCTAGCACCTTATTTTCATGATGCAAGTAGTAAGCTATATGTTCTTAGACTGTAGAAAGTATAACTAAGTGCACTTGATGGTCATAAGTTCAAGTGGCTTCGTTTCTTAGGAGTTGTATCAAAAAGTTTCCTTTTTAGGAAAGCGAGGGTTTTCGATGAATGGATGACAAGTTATACGTCTCTTATGAATTTGTTTATATGATAATAAGTTTGGTAAGGGTTGCTGGTCATATGGTTACTGAAATTTAGTGATATTTATGGAATTTATGCTTTGGTCCCTCAAGTTTCAAAATTAACAATTTTGACCCAAAAGTTGCTCTCTTTCCATTTCTTGACCCACTATGGCCCTTATTAGTTCTTAGGGGTTATTATATTACATTTAGGCCTATTAAAACTTAATATTTCCAGAATTTAGCTTGAGGGATTTAAAACACAAAATTTGAGTTACCGGTTACGGCAAAACCGAAAATCTAAGCTTCAAGTTTTAAATCTTTTAACTTCAGCCCATAACACACAAGTATTACTTAAAACAAAGCACTAGTTTGTAGGTCATAACATACATGGCACCTTAAGTTGCATCCAAGGGTGAAGTACCACATTTACACTTATGTAACCCCTATAATTGAGCATAAATGTTATCAAATCTCTTTGTAGCTTTTGAAACATGTTTTGCTGAAGGTTCCTTTAATGTTTTAGAGTAGATCTTAACAATAGGTGGAAAGGTTTTCAAAGCAGTGAGGTGTTTGGAGCTTAAATTCATGAGAAATGGGGTTTTCGGGGTGAAATCGGGTGCACCAACCCTTGGTCCACGTAAACTCTTTTAAAAATATACCTTATGTGAAGTCATGAGTTCCTCAAAGATAGTGGCGTGGTCATAGGTTTTTGTGTAAAAACAAGAAAATTGAGGCTAATGGTAGAAAAGTGGGAACAAACACAAGAAATGACTTTGTTCGGGTGAGATGAAGCTTACACTTCGGAAGTTTGTGCTTTATAAACAATTTGTAGAGTTTGAGGGCTGTTGATTCATGAGCTTGAGCTGGAACACCATGTTCTTGCAAGAGCCTTGCGTGAGAACTCACTTTAGCTCACCTTCCAGCTTTGAGAACTCACTCAAGAGCCTTGGGTGGGGCCTGCCGAATGAGAGGAGTGTTAGTTATATATATATATATATATATATATATATATATATATATATATATATATATATATATATATATATATATATATATATATATATATATATATTGTTTGTGTTTAAAACAAAGGTGCGAGTGATGTATTTTATAAAACTTTGCAAGTATCATTTATTCTTGTATACACGTGGACGTAAATATATGTGTACACACATATGATCTGTCTTATTTAAATTTCTTGATGTTGGACCCAGGATGGATCACACATTAACAAACTCAAGGGGTGGTTGACGGTTGCTCTGGTTGGAAGAAATCACAAGTCCAAGAACCAATGCGGACGAAATCGGTTTTCGGGGTGAAATCGGGTGCACCAACCCTTGGTCCACGTAAACTCTTTTAAAAATATACCTTATGTGAAGTCGTGAGTTCCTCAAAGACAGTGGCGTGGTCGCAGGTTTCTATTTTTGAACAAGAAAAGTGAGGCTTATGGTAGAAAAGTGGGAACAAACACAAGAAATGACTTTGTTCGGGTGAGATGAAACTTACACTTTGGAAGTTTATGCTTTATAAACAATTTGTAGAGTTTGAGGGCTGTTGATTCACGAGCTTGAGCTGGAACACCATGTTCTTGCAAGAGCCTTGCGTGAGAACTCACTTTAGCTCACCTTCCAGCTTTGAGAACTCACTCAAGAGCCTTGGGTGGGGCCTGCCGAATGAGAGGAGTGTGTTAGTTTTATATATATATATTGTTTGTGTTTAAAACAAAAGGTGCGAGTGATGTATTTTATAAAACTTTGCAAGTATCATTTATTCTTGTATACACGTGGCCGTAAATATATGTGTACACACATATGATCTGTCTTATTTAAAATTCTTGATGTTGGACCCAGGATGGGATCACACATTAACAAACTCAAGGGGTGGTTGACGGTTGCTCTGGTTGGAAGAAATCACAAGTCCAAGAACCAATGCGGACGAAATCGGGTTTTCGGGGTGAAATCGGGTGCACCAACACTTGGTCCACGTAAACTCTTTTAAAAATATACCTTATGTGAAATCGTGAGTTCCTCAAAGACAGTGGCGTGGTTGCAGGTTTCTGTTTTTGAACAAGAAAAGTGAGGCTTATGGTAGAAAAGTGGGAACAAACACAAGAAATGACTTTGTTCGGGTGAGATAAAGCTTACACTTCAGAAGTTTGTGCTTTAAAAACAATTTGTAGAGTTTGAGGGCTGTTGATTCACGAGCTTAAGCTGGAACACATTGTTCTTGCAAGAGCTTTGCGTGAGAACTCACTTTAGCTCACCTTCCAGCTTTGAGAACTCACCCAAGAGCCTTGGGTGGGGCCTGCCGAACGAGAGGAGTGTGTTATTTATATATATATATATATATATATATATATATATATATATATATATATATATATATATATATATATATATACATATATATATATTGTTGTGTTTAAAACAAAAGGTGCGAGTGATGTATTTTATAAAACTTTGCAAGTATCATTTATTCTTGTATACACGTGGCCGTAAATATATGTGTACACACATATGATCTGTCTTATTTAAAATTCTTGATGTTGGACCCAGGATGGATCACACATTAACAAACTCAAGGGGTGGTTGACGGTTGCTCTAGTTTGAAGAAATCACAAGTCCAAGAACAAATGCGGACGAGCAAGACAACAAATGCGGATGAGGCAGCAACAAATGCGGATGAGGCAGGAACAAATGCGGATGAAGCAGCAACAAATGCGGATGAAGACCAAACATCCGCATTGACCAATGCGGGTGAACATTTCAAATGCAAGTTATCATTTTGTACATGGGCTAGTATTCAGATGTACAGTTGTCAGGATAGATTAGTCATTTAGATTTTTCTAACATCATTTAGTAATTTCTAGGCTAGAGCAAATCAAAGTAGAATCTTCTAAGGCAATTAAGCATTTAAACAATTAGCATAGAAAAAGGAGAATAACAATAATAATAATAAAAATGAAATAATGCTAGACTAAATTAAAGTTTAAAGTAGAACCTAGAGTCTGGTTGTTAGATTCTGGACGGGTGGGTTTAAAGAGATGCGGATACTCCTTTCTCATCTCGTCTTTTCGTTCCCAAGTGAACTCGAGTACTCGCCTAGAGTTCCATCTTACTTTAAACCTAGGTATACGACTTTGCCTAAGTTTCTTGACCATTCGGTCAGTAATCTCTATAGGCTCCTCCACAAATTTCAACTCGTTATTAATTTTGGCCTCCTTCAATGGTAATTACAAGGCTTTGTCGACGAAACACTTCTTCAAGTTAGACACATGAAAAGTGTCATGTATGTAGCTCAACTCTTGTGGTAGCCTTAATTGATATGCTACCGGGCCAACCCTTGACAAAATTTCAAATGGTCAAATGTATCTTGGGCTTAGCTTGCCTTTCTTGCCAAATCTGAATGCGCCCTTCCATGGTGCGACTTTTAACATCACTCTATCACCCACTTGAAATTCCAGTGGCTTTCGTCTTCTATCTGCGTATTTCTTCTGACGATCCCTGGCTGTTCTTAATCGTTCCGTAATTTTAAATATCTTGTCTGTGGTTTCCATTACGATAACAGGTCCTATTACTTGGCTGTCCCCAATCTCATTCAAGTTTAATGGTGATCTACACTTTCTACCATATAGGGCTTCATACGGAGCTGCTTTTATACTTGCATGATAACTATTATTGTAAGAGAACTCCACTAGGGGAAGGTGGTTATCCCAACTTCCACCAAAGTCGATCACGCAAGCTCTTAACATGTCCTTTAGAGTCTGAATGGTTCTTTCACTTTGTCCATCAGTTTGAGGGTGGTAGCAGTGCTTAAGTCAAGTCGGGGTCCCCAAAGCCTGCTGGAGAGATCTCCAAAATCGTGAAGTGAAGCGACTATCATGGTCTGAGATAATCGATAGTGGCACTCCATGCCTGGTCACTATTTCATTGATATATATTTGTGCTAGCTTTGATAAGTCGTAATCATCCCAAATCGGCAAGAAGTGAGCCGACTTGGTAAGTTTATCCACAATTACCCAAACAGCATCATGACCGCGAAATGTCATTGGTAATTTCGTGACAAAATCCATCGTGATGTTATCCCATTTCCATTCTGGGATTTTGGGTTGTAAAATTCCTGACTATTTTTGATTTTCAGCCTTTACCATTGCACATGTCAGACACTGTCCCACTTAGGTGGCAATGGACCTCTTCAATCCAGGCCACCAGAAAAGTGCCTTTAAGTCCTGGTACATCTTGTCACTCCCAGGATGTACCGAGTATCTAGATTTGTGAGTTCATCTAGAACTATTTCTCTAATTCCGCCATATTTCAGTACCCAAGTTCTTCCTTCATACTTAAATAACCCGTCATTACTCACTTCTAAATGTTTTTCCATTCCCGTTAACATCTCCTCAGTTAGTTTGCCCACCTTTAGAGCTTCCTTTTATGCTTCTTTTAGTCTAGCAGTAAAGCTAGTATACACGCTCATTCTCAAGGCATGGATGCGAATGGGCTTTTCCCTTTCCTTCCTACTCAAGGCATCTGCCACCACATGTGCCTTGCTGGGATGGTACCGGATCTCACATTCGTAATCGCTCAACAATTCTACCCATCTTCTCTGGTGCATATTTAACATTTTCTGATCAAGAATGTGTTGCAAACTTTTGTGATCAGTGTAAATAATGCATTTGGTACCATAGAGATAGTGTCTCCACATTTTGAGCGCAAACACCACATCACCTAGTTCTAGATCGTGAGTAGTGTAGTTTCTCTCATACTCATTTAGCAATCTAGATGCATATGCAATCATCTTGTCTCATTGCATTAATACACATCCCAGCCCTTGACGCGAGGCGTCACAATAGACTACGAAATCTTCAAAGCCTTTCGGTAGGGCAAGGATAGGTGCACTGCACAACTTCTCCTTGAGTAATTCAAATGCTTTGTTCTGTTCCTTTTCCCATGTGAAGGCTATATTCTTTTTGGTTAGAGCGGTTAGTGGCTACACAATTCGTGAGAAGTCTTTGATAAACCTCAGATAGTATCCAGCCAAACCAAGGAATTGCCTTATCTCGGTAGGAGTTTCAGGAATTTTCTAGTTTTTAATAGCTTTTATTTTTATGAATCTACTTGAATCCCTTCTTTATTCACCACATGCCCTAGAAACTAGATTTCACGCATCCAAAACTCATATTTAGAGAACTTCGCGCACAATTACTCGTTCTTGAGCAATTCAAGAATCAGTCTAAGATGCTTCTTGTGCTCTTCCTTGCTATGGGAGTAGATCAAAATATCGTCAATAAACACAATCACAAATTTGTCCAGATATGGGCGGCATACTCGGTTCATAAGATCCATAAATGCCGCAGGTGCATTAGTCAGTCCAAAGGGCATGACTAAGTACTCATAGTGTCCATATCTAGTTCTAAAGGCTGTCTTGGGTATGTCCTCGTCCTTTATCATTAGTTGATGGTATCCCAATCTTAAATCTATCTTGGAAAAATAGCTGGCTCCTTGTAGTTGATCAAATAAGTCATCGATTCTCGGGAGAGGATAACGGTTCTTTATTGTAAGCTTGTTCAAGTCCTGATAATCAATGCAAATCCGTAGGGTTCCATCCTTCTTTTTAACAAATATTACTAGTGCACCCCATGGAGAAACACTTGGTCGTATGAATCCTTTGTCCAACAGCTCTTGGATTTGTAGCATTAGTTCCTTCATCTCGGGTGGAGCGAGTCGGTAAGGTGCCTTGGCCACTGGCGCGGCACCAAGCACTAGATCTATCTGGAACTCGAACTGACTAGCTGGAGGGAGTCCTGGTAGATCCTCGGGAAATACTTCTGGGTACTCAGACACCACCGGTATATTGTCGATTTTCTTTTCTTCTCTCGCTTTCATCACGTAGACTATGAAAGCTGAGCATCCTTTGTGGAGACTCTTGGTAGCCTTTAGGTGGGATATCATGGGGTATAGCGTGTTGCTTCTATCATCGTGAACCATCAGTGTCTTTCAGTCAATTAAAGGTATTTTAAGCAAACGCTCATCACACACGATTTCAGCCTTATTTTTGGCTAACTAAACCATTCCCACGACCACATCAAATCCTCCTAACATTATAGGCATCAAGTCTATCTTAAATGGATTACCCTTTAATTCTAGGGTGCAGTCCTCGATGATTTTATTAGTTTCTATTATGTTACCGTCGGCTAATTCTACGGTATATGCATCGGTTAGGGTGCGAGCTTCTAAATCAATCAAAGATCTAAAGGTAGTGGAAACAAAACTACCTGTCACTCCAGTATCAAATAGAACGGTAGCAGGATGGTTGTTTATGAGAAACGCACCGTTAACCACATCAGGTTCCTTATGAGCACCATTTGGATCCATCACGAACGCTCTTCCCTTGGGTTTGTTAGGTCTGGCGTCATTATCCCTTGCTAGCTTAGGACATTTGTTCCTCATGTGTCCTGGATCTCTACACTCATAACATTGCTTACCCGGCTCATACATACAATCCTTAATCAAATGACCAGTTCATTTACACCTGAAGCAAGGCATCAGGTTGCACTTGCCTTGGTGATGTAGTTTACACTTATTATAAAAGGGGCTTGTTCCTAAGTAAAGATTTCGAGCCCTTCCACCATGATCATCACGCCTTACACCTTCGCCAGCTCTCTTGCTTGAGCTACCACTATTACCGATCGTCTTCTTAGCATCTAACCACTTCCTTTTCTCACCCATCGCCTTTTTCTTGTCCTTAGTTTTCCCATGTTCTGTCCAACTAGCTCTAATTAAGTCATCCGTTAAGCTACTAGTGAGATCAACCGCTGCTTGGAGGGTTGTAGGCCTAGAAGACAGGACCATGCCTCTAACTTTAGGATGTAATCAGCAGATGAAACGGGCTACACCTTTAGCTTCTGGTGTCACCAGGTGGGGCACTAGTCGAGACAGAGCCGAGAACCTGTTGATGTACTCGGTGTAATTCGAGCCTTTCATTTCCAAATTCAGGAATTCGGCCTCCAGTTTCTCCAGTTGATTGATTGGACAATACTTGCTGGTCATCAGCTCTCTGAATTAAGACCATTTCATTCGGCCTGTAGTATTGCTACCTCGGGGCTGAATGATAGTCTTCCACCATTCTAATGCTGGTCCTTTAAGAGATTGAGAGGCAAACCTTACCATGTGTTCGATCTTGCACTCACTGATGTCCAATACGGCTTCAATCTCGTCTAACCATCGGTAAGTTTCAATTGCACCCTTAGTGCCATAGAAATCCTTTGGTTTGCAATCCATGAAGGTTTTGTAGGAGCATCCAGTCCTTATCCCCTTAGTATCATCAGTGTTGCCTTTGTCATTTCTAGGTCCTCCACTTCCGGTTGTGATTCCCCAGTCTGCATTGATCTGGGCGATAATGGTTGGAATAGCATTAGCGATTTGTTGAGCCACCAGGTTTGTAATTCTCTCTTTATTCTCGTGGTTGACATTTTCTCCACATGGGGTTTCTGGTGGAGTAGGTGGTCGATTTCCACCCTGGTTCCCAGTTTGTCCAACTTCCTCGTTTCTTCCCTTGGTTGCTCCTCTCCTTCCACCATGCAATCGCCTGCTTGTGGGCCTTCAACACACGAAGCAGCTCAGTCCTCTGCTCAACAGCTAAATCAGAAGTGATAATCACAGGCAACCGCCTCTCCTCATCTAAGAAAGCATATTACAAGTGAGATGAGAGTTCCTTTAGCTCCAATGATGACGGTGGGCTCTCAATAGACGGATTCTCCTTAGGCTCCAACCTCTCAATCTCCTCGAACTGCTCAGCGACTAGGGTAGGCTCCGCGACATCAACACTCGCAACCTCCTCCACTGCAACTGTCGGAAACTCTCTCTCCTGCTCCTGTTGATCTAACATCTGAACGTCGGACGCATCACTCCTGCAGATGTCGTCCTGACCACGCGAATGCTTCATGGCTCGATTAACATCAACGGTCACTCGTTCGTCATCCACACTGAGGGTCAGCTTACCGCTATACACATCTATCAAAGCATGCATGGTAGCTAAGAATGGACGATCCAAAATCAAAGGAACGTGATCGTCCTCGTCCATGTCCAGAATGACAAAATCCACCGGGAAGATGAATTTGTCGACCATCACTAACATGTTCTCCATAATTCCGCGTGGATACTTCATAGATCTGTCCGCGAGCTGGATACTCATCCTGGTGGGTGCGGGCTCCTCTATGCCTAGCTTCAGATAAACAGAGTATGGCAAAAGATTGATGCTAGCACCTAGATCCACGAGAGCATTCTTCACAGTCATGCCTCCAATCACACATGGAATGGTAAAACTGCCAGGATCCAGCATCTTCTGAGGTAGATTTAGCTTTAAAACCGCAGAACACTCCTCATTAAGTACCACAATAGACAATGCTTCAAGTTTTGTCTTATTAGATAGCATGTCTTTAAGGTGCTTCGCATATTTAGGCATGTTCAAAAGTGCCTCGACAAAAGGGATATTGATGTGAATCTGACGAAGCATGTCGAGAAACTTCTTGTACTGCTCATCATCCTTAATCTTCCTCAAACGAGCTGGATATGGTGTAGGAGGCCTATAAACTGGCACTGGCTCATTCTGGGGAGTGACCACTAGCTATGCTGTACTTGCTGGGCGCAGCCTCTGTTGCACCTGGCCAGGGTTCACCGCCATCTCAATTTCTTCATCCACAGGCTCATCTTCAATAGCAGGTGGTGGAGCCGCAATTCCGCCTCGGTTGCTCCTAGTAGTGACTGCCTTCACGAACCCCTTAGGGTTTGTGTCAGTGGAACTCGGTAAGGTACCCACTTTTCTGCTCGAAAGGATCTCAGCTATCTGACCAACATGGCGCTCCTAATTCTGCAGTGCTGCTCCTTGATTCTCAATCATCGTGCCCTGCTCCTGGAACTTAGCCTGAATCTGCTCGTGTCGCCTCTCATCCTTCCCTAAGAACTGTGCAAGCAGTGATTCGATGCTAGGTGTCTTCTTCTAGTTGCTGGGCTGTGCATAGCTCTGATATGGTCCCTGATTTTTTTGTCCTCTCTAGCTCAAGCCATGATCTCTCTTCCAATCCTGATTATTCTCAAAGAAGCTCCTGCTAGGCTGATTCCCTATGAAGTCCACCTATTCCTGAGTAACAGTGTAGTCAGCAGTGTTGTGTCCACCTCTACAGATCTCACAAACTCTATCCGTCTTCAGCTGTAGATCCTTCACAATCCTGGATAGGTCCTCCACCCGTGCTGCTAAAGCTATGCTAGAATCCACCTGCAGCACGCCCCTCTGTGATCCCTCAGCTAGATCCTGATAGCTTGACATTGCCAGATCCTCAAACTACTCCAAACACTCCTCGGGTGTTTTGGTGTTGAACATGCTTCCTCCCGAGGCAGTGTTTAATCTTTCTCTGTAGACATAGTCACAACCATTGTAGAACTTCTCAGCCAGCTGCCAATCCTCGATACCATGATATGGGCAATCATTGCAGAGTCCCTTGAACCTCTCCCACGCATCATGAAACGACTCTCCTGGCTTCTGTTTGAATGAATGAATGAGACTTCTGTGATGGGCAGATTTGGAAGGAGGGTAGTACTTGGTAAGAAACTTGTCCCTCATGCCATCCTAGGTGGTGATAGAGCCAGGTGGCAGAGACTCAAGCCAGGTGGCGGCTTTGTCTACCAGAGAAAAAGGAAACACATGGGTCAGACGGTAGTCATCAATCACACCATTGATTTTGAACGTGTCGCAGACACGCTGAAAGCGATTGATGTGGGTGTGTGGATTCTCGTGAGAAAGTCTGTGGAACTGGACAGACGAGGCAATAGTGGTCATCACATGGGAAGGAATCTGGAAATTATTTGCTTCGATGACTGGTGGTACCACAGGAGCTCCAATTTTTTGGAATTCCTTCTTCTTAGCTCCAAATCACCCGTAAATCGCTCGGTTTCCTCCCGTAAGCTCTCCAAGACCTGCACAATAAGAATTAACGCAAAGTAACTAAAATCTACGAAAAGAATACGAGAATTAGCTAAAAATTACAATCAAATACAAAGGGAAATCAGATGTGTTTTAAACACATCATCATACATTACACATACATCTAGATAATATCATTATTATCTTTCATCATCGTTCATCATCATTCGTCATCGTTCGTTTCGTACTTTCTTTCATTATTTTGTTTCACCTTTATCTAGATCCTGCCATATGCTATACCCCCACGTCATGCCAAAGCTGGTACTATGCCGAGGCTTACAAGTAAACCCCCACGTCATGCCAAAGCTGACACAGTATCGGGGTGGAGCGACAAGGATCCCGTTTCATACTGTTCCGTCAATCTCAAGGATTAGACCCCTGTGTGCATTAACAAGGGTTAGCTAAACCGCATACAGTTGAGCAAACAACTAACTCGTTGAGTTGTGAACCTCCATCATTTTGCTTGCAAGACTTTACATTCATTCATTATGTTCCACTTCACGTTAACGTTATCTTTCACTTTCATTACATAATACATTACATACATATACATATCACGCCACGTATAGTCACATCATAATACATAACATTGAACCTCATCATCATAACAGCAGCCCACAAGCATACATAACATGATCAAGCATAGGCCACCATAAAATATCAATACATAGCACTTAATTCCTACTTCCCAAAATTTCAGAAATAAACCAAGTGTTCATAGCGTATGAACAAGTGTACAGCGGACAGATTAAAATACTCAGAGTGTCCATAACGGGTAGCCAAGGCCCACAACGGACAACTAAAGTCCACAGCGCATGACATAAATATTCTAAGTATCCACTGCGGACGAACAAAGTCCACAGCGGATGAACAAAGTCCACAGCGAATGAACAAAGTTCACAGCGGATGAATAAACACAACGGATGAACAAATCCACAGCGGATGAACAAATTCACAACGGATGAACAAATCCACAGCGGACAGCATAAAATTCCTCTAAGTGTCCACAGCGGTTAGTCTAATGTCCACAGCGGACAGCATGCAAAATTCACTAAGTGTCCACAGTGGACATGCAAAGTCCACAACGGATAGTTTGCATAATTTACTAAGTGTCCACAGCGGACACTTTATGACCACAGCGGATAACATGCAAAATTTTCTAAGTGTCCAGAGAGGACGTTCAAAGTCCACAGTAGACACCATGCATAATTTTTCTAAATGTCCATAGAGGATGTGCCAAGTCCACAGCGGACACCATGCATAATTTTTCTAAGTGTCCACAACGGACGTACGAAGTCCACAGCAGACACCATGCACAATTTTTCTAAATGTCCATAGCGGACGTACCAAGTCCACAACGGACACCATGCATATCCTAAGTGTCCATAGCGGACACTATAACTAACACCTGCAATGCATCATACATACTTTCCAGTCCCCAAACATCATTCTAACATATACTTAGCATAGATCTATCAAGATACACACTTAAACATGACAAACAATCATACAACAACATGGAAATCCTTTTAAAAACACACATCAATCGTACACAGTCATACATTTCATGAAAATCATAGTTTGATTCAGAAATCTTCTTTTTAATATGCATAATAGCCCTAAACACGTAGAAAACCAGTAAAAGAGGGGATCTAGAACTCACCATAACAGTTTTCGAGCAAAACTCCACAAGCCCAAGATCCAACTTAGAGTTCTAGCACCTAAAACACATGAAAACGAGTACTAAACACCAAGAACTCGGTCTAGAAGCCGGAACAAGACTGAAAACCGAGAAGAAATACCTTAAAATCTCACCTTCTTGAAGAACTTTCCACTTTCTCTCTCTAAAAACCGGATGGGAACTTCCTCTTCCTTTTTCAGCTGATAATGTACATGAGAGAGGGGGTATGGGCAACCTTAACATCTTTTTTTTAACCTACTATGGGCAAGTTTGGCGCTTGTATGCTTTTAACCCCTTGCTTTTGAAATAACTTCCTGTTTGCACCCTTACTTTTTCTTTTCTTTCTTTTTCTGAAATTTTTAGATGTTACAGGATACGAGTTCTAAAGGATCAAAAAACCACTCGTATTAACTCTATAAGAATCAAGAATCTAATAATAATTACGGAATGAATGTAATCACACGTCAAACATGAAACTTAATGTGTGATTGATGAAAAAGAAGTCAAATTAAGGTAACATGACCAAGAAGATAAGATTTCTTTTATTTCCATCAAAATTGAGAGATTATATATTTGTGCATCAAAGTATTCATGAAAGTTTAATAAAATACATGAAAAAGGAACAAGTTATACAAAAACATTAAACAACAATAGTTCTGGCACGGATAGTGTTTGTTATCTGTAACAACCTTTCATATGATGTTGTGTCTATTCTCAAGCCTTTTGAACACTCTCCAAAACTAATCTAATCAAATTCGATTATAATGATTATCGAATTCAAATTAAACGACCACAAAGGGAACATAGTATCTACTTTCAAATAGAAACACAAACCGAATATGAAAATAAACAAATCACCTTTAAAATCGATCCACTCCAATACAAAATGCATCCACAACACTGCACAACAATCTTCAGACACAGAAGCTCACAAATCCACTAAATTTAATCTAAATGACGACTCTCGTTCCACAAAATCTTTTATTAAGTACTAGACCATGGATACAAGTTTTAAAGGATCAGAAAAGCACTCGTATTAACTCAATAAGAATCGAGAATCAAATAATAATTACGTAATGAATGTATTCACACATCAAACATGAAACTCAATGTGTGATTGATGAAAAATAAGTCAAATTAAGGTAACATGACCATGAAGATAACATTTATTTTTATTTCAATCGAAATTGGGCGATTATAGATTTGTGTATCAAAGTATTCGCGAAAGCTTAGTAAAATACATGAAAAAGGAACTAGCTATACAAAAACATTAAATAACAATAGTTCTCGCATGGATAGGTTTTGCTATATGTAACAACCTTCCATACGATGTTGTGTCTATTCACAAGCCTTTTGAACACCCTCCTAAACTAATCTATTCAAATTCGATTATAATGATTATCAAATTCAAATTAAATGACCACAAAGGGAACATAGTATCTACTTTCAAATGGAAACCGAAACCGATATTAAAATAAACAAATCACCTTTAAAATTGATCCACTCCAATACAAAATGCATCTACAACACTACACAACTATCTTCAAACACTCTTGCTCACAAATCCACTAAATTCAATCCAAATGGCGACTCTCGATCCATAAAATCCTTTATTAAGCACTAGACCATGGATACGAGTCGTTAAGGATCAAAAAACCACTCGTATTAACTCAATAAGAATTGAGAATCTAATAGTAATTATGGAATGAATGTAATCACACGTCAAACATGAAACTCAATGTGTGATTGATTAAAAATTGATAAGGTAACGTGACCAAGAAGATAAGATTTCTTTTTATTTCCATCAAAATTGAGAGATTATAGATTTGTGCATCAGTGTGTTCATAAAAACTTAATAAAAAACATGAAAAAGGAACAAGTTATACAAAAACATTAAACAACAGTCGTTCTTGCATGGACAGTTTTTTATATTTTTAAAAACCTCTCATACTATGCCATTTCGATTCTCAAGCCTTCTAAACACGATCACAAACTAATCTAATCAAATCTGATTATAATGATCACAGAAATCAAACTAAACAACCACACAGGGAACGTAGTATGTATTTCCAAATAGAAACAAAAACCAACATAGAAAATAAACAAATCACTTTTAAAATCGATCCACTCCAATACCAAATGCATCTACAACACTGCACAACCATCTTCGAACACTCTTGCTCACAAATCCAATAAATTCATTTCAAATAACGACTCTCTATCCACAAAATCCTTTGTTAAGCACTAGACCATGGATACATGTTGTAAAGGATCAAAAAACCACTTGTATTAACTCAATAAGAATCGAGAATCTAATAATAATTACGAAATGAATGCATTCACACATCAAACATGAAACTCAATGTGAATTGATGAAAAAGAAGTCAATTAAGGTAACATGACCAAGAAGATAATATTTAATTTTATTTCAATCAAAATTGGGTGATTAGTGATTTGTGCATCACAGTATTCGTGAAAGCTTAGTAAAATACATGAAAAGGGAACTAGTTATACAAAGACATTAAATAACAATAGTTCTCACATGGATAGGTTTTGCTATCTTTAACAACCTTCCATACGATGTTGTGTCTATTCTCAAGCCTTTTGAACACCCTCCTAAACTAATCTAATCAAATTCGATTATAATGATTATTAAATTCAAATTAATCAACCACAAAGGGAACATAGTATCTACTTTCAAATAGAAACCGAATACAAATATGAAAATAAACAAATCACCTTTAAAATCGATCCACTCCAATACAAAATGCATCCACAACACTGCACAACCATCTTCGAACACTCTTGCTCACAAATCCACTAAATTCAATCCAAATGACGACTCTCGATCCACAAAATTCTTTATTAAGCACTAGACCATGGATACGAGTTGTAAAGGATAAGAAAACCACTCTTATTAACTCAATAAGAATTGAGAATCTAATAGTAATTACGGAATGAATGTAATCACACGTCAAACATGAAAGTCAATATGTGACTGATGAAAAAGAAATCAAGTTAAGGTAACATGACCAAGAAGATAATATTTCTTGTTATTTTGTAACACCCGGAAAATTTAAGCATGAAGAAAAGAAAAGAAAGTATGGGAGAATAAGAGAATTATTGTAAAACAAGAAGTTAAAGCCGGACAAGGGCCAAACTTGCCCATAATGGGTTCAAAAAGGTGATAAGGCCGGCCATACTTCTCTCTCTCATAGAAGAAGTCTCGGCTGAAGTAAGAAGAAAAAGTTTCACCCGGTTTTAGAGAGAAAAATCCTTCAAAGGGTAAGATTCTATATTGTTCTTCACGGTTTCAGTTGGGTTTCAGCTTTTGGACCGATCCTTAAGTGTTTCTATGTGTTTGGTTGTGTGTTTTCGTGTGTTTAGGCGTTAGAACTCCAGGTTGCTCTCGGGTTTGGATGAGTTTTACTAAAAAGCAGTTAGAGGTGAGTTCAAGATCCCCTCTTTTAAATGTTCTCTACTTATTTGGGGCTGTTATGCGTATTAAACTAATGTTTTTGAAGCAAATTATGATTTTCCATGTATGGTACGGTTGTTTATGGTGATATAGTTATGTTTTATGATTTTCATGATGATTGTATATATGTTTAAGATGTTCCAAGTGTTAGACCGATAGATCTAAGCTAAGAATATGCTTAAAATGATGTATGGAGACTGGAAATTTAGTAAGTTGATTTGCAGGTGATAGACTTGGTGTCCACTGTGGACACTAGCCGTCCGCTGTGGACACTTAGGCAATTAGACTGTCCGCTGTGGATTTTGCATGTGTGCTGTGGACACTTAGGTATTTAGCCTGTCCGCTGTGGACTTTGGCTGTACATTGTGGGCATTGTTCATCCGCTGTGAACACACTGTGTTTTACTCATCCGCATTTAAGTATTGCTCATCCGTATTTAAGCATTTGTTCATCCGTATTTGTTAAGTGTTCATCTGCATTTGTTAAGTGTTCACCCGCATTTGCTGGTCTTCATCTGTATTTGCTGAGCATTCAACCGTATTGGTTTTATGTTCCATAGTCAAGTATTTTGTTCATCAGCATTTGGTTCACCTTCATACTTTTAGACCCTTAGAATATTTTCTGAAGACTTTCATCCGCATTTGTTCATTCGCATTAGTATACTTTCATTCGTATTTCTTTGGGGACTTAGAATTATTCTGAAATTTTGGGAATAGAATTTAAGTGCTAAGTACTTATGTATAAGGAAAGATTATGCTTGTTTAATGTTTCTAATGTTTGATTCTCTTCTTATGGGCCACTTGTTGTGGATAGTTATTATTATACTTCATGATATGTGATTATTAAAACAGTGAATATTTTAAAAGTATTATTCATAACCAAGTGGACACAAAGAAATAAAAGAAGACAGTGGAACTTAGTAAATGTTACCCCCGGGCCTTATAATCAATGAAAAGCCTTGCAAGCACAATGGAATGAGGTGCATGACCTTGTTGTCGTTAACTTAACTGATGTGTGGCTGATTCAGGATGCATATCTAGGGTCTAATCCTGGGGATTGACCAAATCAATAGGACCCATATTCATGAGCAGGCTTCATGCCTAGCAGTGTGGGTCAACTGTCAAATGGGTTAGCTACCAAAAAATCTTTTGCCAACAGGGGTTCGGCATTTGTTGCAACCAACAATATAGGCTTTTGCTTTGTGCAAACCTAGACAATGAAAGTGAAAGATAATGAAAGAAAGAAAGATAAAGAATCTCTTAATGATTGATTATGTGTAAGGCCCCGTTCCCGGAGACCTCACAGTTGGACAATCATAGCATTATTATATTAAACAATACGTATTTTATAAAATATTACAGCAAAATTTAATTAACAAAAGGTGCATATAATTAATGTTGCAAAATAATACATCAGAGTAATTTAAAGTTATGAAATAATCAATTAGTTGCATTATAATACAAAAAAATCATTAAGTATGAACGGACGCCAGCCATGCCCAGACGAGTAGCCTCCCAGAGTGCCATTCTCAGCAAAATTACTGCCAACTTAATATGCATAAAAGTCAGCATTGCTGAGTGAGCTCTAGTTTTAAAAACATTAAAATACCTTGTAAGATTTATATATAAAAATACCCATTAAAATAATGTACATTTCTTTCTAAGCGATCACACATCATAAGTATAGTTTGACAACATTCATTAACTTCTTTTACCATTTCCATCATCAATCATTTTGAACTTTCATTTTTATCTTTCACTTTATTCCAGACCAATGTGCTATGCCCCCAAATAATGCGAATGAAACTGGTACTGGGCCGAGGTCTATAAATAGACCCCTACCTGGGTGCACGAAGCTGACTCCAGTACCGGGGCAGCAACAAAGGTCCCCTCAATCTCAATGATTGACCCCGTGTGCATCCCTCGGGTTAGCTAAACCACACACAGTTGAGCTAACAACCTAATGGTTGTGAACCTCCAGTGAATTTGCTTGCAAGACTTTCTTTCGTGCTTTATGTTCCTCTTTTCATTATCATTAATCTTTCCACTTTCTTTAATGATAATACTTTACATATACGGATAAAATCACACCACGTAAAGTCACATAATAATATAATAATAAGGAGCACAAGAACAGCCCAGAATATGAATAAAATAATCAAATAGCAGCATCAAGTCAAACCAGGGTCAAACCCTAAAATTCTGATTTCCCAAAATTCCCGAAAATTTCTAAGTGTTTAGGCGCATGGACACTATGCAGGCGCATGAGCCCTGCTTAGGCGCATTAACACTATATGGGCACATGAATCTTACACTTAGGCATTTCAGCTTACACTTCTGGGTGCATGAACTGTTCAGGCGCATGTCCAACACTTAGGCGCCTAAACAAAAGGGCTGGGCGCACGAGGTACTGTTTGGGCGCATGGGCACTATTAGGGCGCATGACCCCTTCTTAAAAGTTTTCTAAGATAGTTTTGGGACTGAGGCGTCCACATCCTTCATGTAAGCCAGATAGGCACTACATCCCCGTGTCATGCACTTCTATACCACCACCATCAAAATCACTTTCGGAACCATAGTGACGTGATCTCCGTAGACCGTCACCGAACTTCCATCGGGCGCAATTAATCGAATCATCTTCTTGCGACACATGATATTTGCCTCATAGGCTGCTAACCAATCCATCCCTAGTACTACATCAAATCCGCCTAGGGGCATCACATATAGTTATTTCATTTCACAGTTTTCAATCATGTCAGAGATTCTGATAGACTTACCAATAACAGTTTCTACATCAATTGGATCATCAAACTTCTACTACTAACAGGCAACTTAGCATAGAAAGCAGCAGAAATGAAACTCCTACTAGCAAGGAAACTAGGAACATACCTGACACGACGTCGGGATCTACCCGGGCCTCTTCTCAGGTCATCGTGAAGGCTCTAGCACTTGCCCTCTGTCCTCCTTCTTCAGTCCCCTTCTTGGCCCCAGAGCTCTCAGCTCTCGGCTTCCTGCACTCGTGGCTCCTGTGGCTAGTCCCGCCACAGTTGCAAAATCTTCTTTAACATGCATTTTTAGCCCCAAACTTGTTTAAAACACATATAAAACAGGGTCCAGAACTCACCTATTGCAGCAAACAAGCAAAACTCCTCCAAACTAGCTTGGACAAGAGTTCAAGCACCTAAAACAAGCTAAAACAAACACCCAAACACAAAGAGCACTTAAATATCAGTTTTAAGGATGAAAACCCCATAAAAACCAAACCAAATAACAAGAAAACACTTACCTATGAAGATTTTCAGCCCTTTCTTCTTCTTCAAATTGAGAGAACAAATTTTCAGTCTTCTTTTCTTCTTCTCGGTCAAACAACAGCAGGTAATGGTTAAACATGGGTGGCCATACCTTCTTTATATTAAAATATTGACTTTTGTGTACTTTTACACAAAAGCCCCCTCCACTTTTGCTCTTTTCTGTTTTCTTCAAGATGCGTTTCTTTTCTTTTATGTGACATGGAAATTTCGGGTTTTACATTATGTTAATGATGAATGATCACCAAGTAAAGTTTACAAAAGTATATTTTCTATATTATTAAACTAGAACTCACTCAGTAACGCTGACTTTTTTTATATGCATATCAGTTGGTAGGTAATGGTGTTACTGGGAATGGCACGAGGTTGAAGCTACCTGGCAAATAAAGTCTGGCAGCCATGACACGCTGAAAAGTTATTTTTGTTTTGAAATGCAACTTGATGTCCTTTTTGTAACTAGCAACAACAATGTATTTCTTAGCAAAAGTAATGGTTAATGAATGCTATGGTTTTTCTTAAATTAATCTGCATACAAAGTTTCCTTGTTTTGATGAATCTAAATATGTTTTAATAAGAAAAATGCTATGAATGTCCAACTATGGGGTTTCCGGGAACGGGACCTTACAAGTTGGTATCAGAGCCAAAGTTTAAGAGAATTGGGTAAATTATTTTTCAACACCTAAACTTAAACTGAGAATGGGACCGAATGGAAGGATGCCAGCCCAAGTAGCTACGTGCCATCAGGTAATTTTTCATAAAGTAACCGGTATTACATGCGTTTGCTATTTGATTTATGTGCTTAGTAGATTTGGATACTAATGATAGGGAATGCTTAGGGGATGAAGAGTAAATTAAGTGGCTAATCATAACTGGCCACTGTAATTAAAGACTTACTATACTTGACATAATCTGAGCTATTACCTTGAATGACCTTGTTACTGTTTGAATCTTATAGGAAGTAGATCTTATGGCGGGTAGGAAATCTAGGAAGGCAACCCGAAGCGGTGCTCAGGGCGGGCATACTACTAGGCCATGTGGCACCAGGAGCAAGGCTAAGGCTCCTGAGATGATTCATGAGGACATAGACCTCCATAGCCACCAAGAGGGTGCAGGATCAGCTACCCTCAAGTCTACGGTAAAGGAAGCTATTGCTGACGATGTCTACAACGTCATGCAAAATGTGTTGCCCTTAGTGGTGACTGAAGTGTTAAGGGCTGTAAAAGAGGGTGAAAGAACTGATGATGCTGGGAGGAAGGAGAAAACAGAGAAAGAGCCATCTAGTCCAAAGGTGGTAATTCATGATGATGATAGTGAGGAGGAGAAGGAGACCACTAAGGGGTGCACCTATGGGGTGTTTCAGAGGTGCAATCCCATGACCTTTGATGGTAACGGTAATGCTACTATTGCTCATCGTTGGGTTCGAGAGATGGAGGCAGTCCTAGACATCAGTGAGTGCTTAGAGGATCAAAAGGTGGATTTGCCTCCCATTCTTTCGTTGACTCAGCATTATGCTGGTGGGACAACATTGTCCAAGCTGAGGGAAAACGGTCTATAGCAAGGATGAGGTGGTCAGATTTGAAGGAACTGGTACTGGAGGAGTATTGTCCACATCAGGAGTTGGACAAAATTGAGAAAGAGTTCTTTCATTTGGAGGCTGGAAACATGACTCATCAAGAGTATACCTCTAATTTCAATGTAATTGCAAGACTTGTGCCGGATCTAGTAACTACAGAGTCCAAGAAGATTAAGAGGTACATGCAAGGTTTGCCCGTGGACATTAAGAGTAACATGATAGCCGCTAGACTGAGCACTTTTAGGTCTGCGATAGATTTGGCCGGAAGATTGTATGATGAGAGGGACCCGGTGCCAATTCGGAGGAAGGTTGAGAAGAGTTGGAACAAGAACGGTAATGGGAAGAGGTTCAGGGGTGACCACTAAGGGATCGGGGAAAAGAAGATGAGGATTGACGATCGTCGCCCAGGATTGAGTAAGGGGAACAACAGGAGGGAATGTAAGAAGTGTGGGAAGGTTCACATGGGTGAGTGTAGAGTGGGGACGACTGGTGTTTTAAGTGTGGAGGCGAAGGCCACTATGCTAAAGAATGCAGGGTAATGCAATGTTATTAATGCGAGGAAGTAGGCCACTCGGGCCGAGATTGCAAGAAGGGTGGAGTAGGGAGCTCAAGGACCCAAACTATGGGTGAGAAAAGGAGAAGTGAGAGCACCAAAGCCAAGGCAAAGGCATTCAACATGACCCGGGAAGAAGCCAGAGTGGACCCTAAAGTAGTTTCAGGTGAGTTTTTGGTAAACTAATTGTATGCTTCTGTGCTCTTCGATTTGGGTGCTAGTAGAAGTTTTGTATCTGCTACCTTTTGTCATGTAATGCATGGTAAGAATAAGAAGATAGACGTGCCCTTCTATATAGAGACAGCGATAGGAAAGTCTACCAAAGTGACTAATGTGATAGACGATTGTCTCGTAGAGTTGGACAGTCATAAGTTTCCTGCTAGATTATATGTGATGGCCCAAGGAGGTTTTGATGTGGTGTTAGGGATGGATTGGTTAGCGGCCTACGAAGCAAACATCGTGTGCCGAAAGAAGACGATTCGTTTGACTGCGCCCGATGGCAGCTTGGTTACGGTACATGGAGACAAGGATTACATTACACCGCGAGTGATCTTGATGATCACGATAGAGAAGTTTATGAGACGAGGGTGTGGTGCTTACCTGGCTTATGTGAAGGATGTGGATGCTATCGTGCCTCAGCTGTCAGGCGTGCCGGTAGTATGCAATTTCCCCGATGTGTTTCCAGAAGACCTACCAGGGGTGCCACCTGACCGCGAGATCGAGTTCCAGATTGATCTGATACCTGGTACCCAACCTGTTGCGAAGGTGCCATATCGTCTCGTTCCCTCTGAGATGAAGGAATTGATGACTTATCTGCAAGAGTTGTTAGATAAGGGGTTCATCCGACCGAGTATCTCTCCCTGGGGTGCTCCGGTCTTGTTTGTAAAGAAGGACGGTAGCATGAGAATGTGCATTGACTACCATGAGTTGAACAAGTTGACAGTGAAGAACCGATACCCACTACAGAGGATTGATGACTTGTTTGATCAGCTCCAAGGTGCCAGCTGGTTCTCAAGGATAGATCTCCGATCTGGTTATCATCAGTTAAAAGTTAAAGAACAGGATATCCCGAAGACCGCGTTTCAAACACGATATGGGCATTATGAATTCCTCATTATGTCTTTCGGTTTAACCAACGCGCCAGCTGCTTTTATGGATTTGATGAATTGGGTGTGTCGGCCGATGTTGGATAAATCAATGATTGTGTTTATCGATGATATCCTGATTTATTCAAAGAGTGAAGACGAGCATGCCGGTCACATTCGCGAGGTATTAGAGATGCTTAGAACAAACAAGCTGTATGCTAAGTTCTCCAAATCCGCGTTCTGGTTGCGGGAAGTTCAGTTTTTGGGCCATGTGGTTAATTCTGAAGGGATTATGGTGGACCCGGCAAAGGTGGAGGCGGTAATGCAATGGAAGACTCCAAAGACGCCATCCGAGATCCGTAGTTTCTTGGGTTTGGCGGGATCCTACAAAAGATTCATCCAAGACTCTCCAAGATAGCTTCACTATTGACCAAATTGACCTATAAGGATGTGAAGTTTGTATGGGGTCAAGAGCAGGAGAATGCTTTTGAAGAGTTAAAGACAAGATTGACTCAAGCTTCTGTCTTGATGTTACCTGAAGGGAATAAAGACTTGGTGGTCTATTCAGATGCTTCTTATTTAGGATTGTGTTGTGTACTGAATCAATGGGGAAGGGTTATAGCCTATACGTCCCGACAGTTAAAGATCCATGAGGCTAACTACCCTACTCATGACTTGGAGTTGGCGGCTGTGGTCTTTGCATTGAGGATTTGGAGGCATTACCTGTAAGGGACCAAGTGCACCATCTTCACTGATCACAAAAGTTTGAAGTACTTCCTTGAGCAGAATGATTTCAATATGAGGCAAAGGAGATGGTTAGAGTTGATCAAAGACAATGATGTGAGATCCATTACCATCCGGGCAATGCTAACGTAGTGGCAGATGCCCTTAGCCGAAAAGAGAAACCCGAGTCGATTCGGGTGAAAGCTTATCAGTTGGTTATGACCTCTGATGTGATGAACCAGATTAAGGAATTTCAGGATGAAGCACTGAAAGAAGATCAGATTAACTCCAAAAGGATGAAAGGTCTAGTCGTGGAGTTGGGGGAGAACACTCTTGGTGTCCTGACTTAATCGGGGCGGATGTGGATTCCTTGTTATAGGGGTCTGCGTGAGAAGATCATGGATGAGGCTCACAAGACACGATACTCAATTCATCCCGATGCTACAAAGATGTATCATGATATAAAGAAAGATTACTAGTGGCCAGGAATGAAGCGCGATATGGCGGGGTATGTGAGTAAGTGCCTTACATGTTTACAAGTGAAGGCAGAGCACCAGAAGCTATACGGGAAGATCCAACCCTTGGATATACCTGAGTAGAAATGGGAGCACATCACCATGGACTTCATTACGAAGTTACCACGTACGGCAAGGGGATACGATGCTATATGGGTGATAGTTGATCGTCTGACGAAGAGTGCTCACTTTCTACCAATCCGTGAGATATATTCATCTGAGAGGTTAGCAGATCTATTCATCAAAGAGATAGTGACTCATCATGGCGTACCGGTGTCTATCGTGTCTGACCGTGACACTCGGTTTAAATCTAAGTTTTGGAAAAGATTTCATGATGCGATAGGGACGAGGTTACATATCAGTACGGCTTACCATCCTCAGACAGACGGTCAGTCGGAGAGGACGATTTAGACACTACAGGATATGTTATGAGCATGCGTCATTGATTTCGGAGGAATTTGGGATGAACACTTACTGTTAGCCGAATTCTCATATAACAAAAGTTATCATGCCACCATTGGTATGCCTCCATATGAGATGCTATATGGTAGGAAGTGTAGAACGCCTGTATGTTGGGGTGACATTGGGCAGAAGGAGATAGGGACCATTAAGGTGATCGAGGCTACGACCGAAATGTTGGAAAAGATTAAGGCTTTTATGAAGGCGGCAAAGGATAGACAGAAGTCGTATGCCAACAAGAGATGTAGACCGATTGAATTCAAGGTGGGTGATAGAGTCATGCTGAAGGTCTCGCCTTGGAAAGGGATCATCTGGTTTAAGGAGCGGGGAAAGTTAAGTCCTAGGTACATAGGGCCTTTCTGAATCTAGGGGGATGAACGGCTCAATTATATGGAATAGCCAGTGGCCATCATTGACAGAAAAGAGAAGAGGCTTCAAAATAAAGTGGTTCCACTGGTGCGAGTACAGTGGAGACACAGGAAGGGATCCGAGTATACGTGGAAGACTGAGGAAGAGATGAGACAGTATTACCCACAGCTGTTCGAGGAATGACAGGTTTTGGGGACGAAACCTATATAAGGGGGTGGACTTGTAACACCTAGAAAATTTTAGCATGAAGAAAAGAAAAGAAAGCAAGGGAGAAAAAGAGAATTATTGTAAAACAAGGGGTTAAAAGCAGGCAAGGGCCAAACTTGCCTATAATGGGTTCAAAAAGTTAATAACGCAACCCATACTTCTCTCTCTCATGCAAGAAGTCTCGGCTGAAGTAAGAAGAAGAAGTTTCACCTGATTTTAAAGAGAGAAAGTCTTCAAAAGGTAAGATTCTATGGTGTTCTTCTCGGTTTCAGTTGGGTTTTTAGCATCTGGACCGATCCTTAAGTGTTTCTATGTGTTTGGTTGTGTGTTTTCGTGTGTTTAGGTTCTTGAACTCCAGGTTGCTCTCGGGTTTGGAGGAGTTTTACGCGAAAGCAGTTAGAGGTGAGTTCTAGATCTCCTCTTTTAAATGTTCTCTACTTATTTGGGGTTGTATGCATATTAAACTGATGTTTTTTAAGCAAATTATGATTTTTCATGTATGGTACGGTTGTTATGGTGATATAGTTATGTTTTATGATTTTCATGATGATTGTATAAATGTTTAAGATGTTCTAAGTGTTAGACTGATAGATCTAAGCTAAGAATATGCTTAAAATGATGTATGGAGACTGGAAATTTAGGAAGTTGATTTGCAGGTGATAAACTTGGTGTCAGTTGTCGACACTAGCCGTCCGCTGTGGACAATAGCCGTCCGCTGTGGAAACTTAGGCAATTAGACTGTCCGCTATGGACTTGCATGTCTGCTATGGATTTTGCATCTGCGCTGTGGACACTTAGGTATTTAGCCTATCCGCTGTGGACTTTGGCAGTCCGCTGTGGGCATTGTTCATCTGCTATGAACACACTGTGTTTTACTCATCCGCATTTAAGTAATGCTCATCCTCATTTAAGCAATTGTTCATCCGTATTTAAGCAATTGTTCATCCGCATTTGTTAAGTGTTCATCCGCCTTTGTTAAGTGTTCACCCACATTTGCTAGTCTTCATCCGCATTTGCTGAGCATTCAACCGCATTGGTTTTATGTTCCATAGTCAAGTATTTTGTTCATCCGTATTGTACTTGTTCATCCACATTTGGGCTTGTTCATTCGCATTTGGTTCACCTGTATACTTTTAGACACTTAGAATATTTTCTGAAGACTTTCATCCGCATTTGTTCATCCGCATTAGTATACATTCATCCGCATTTCTTTGGGGACTTAGAGTTATTTTGAAATTTTGGGAATAGAATTTAAGTTTTAAGTACTTATGTATAAGGAAAGATTATGCTTATTTAATGTTTCTAATGTTTGATTCTCTTCTTATGGGCTGCTTGTTGTGGATAGTTATTATTATACTTCATGATATGTGATTATTAAAACAGTGAATATTTTAAAAGTATTATTCATAGCCATGTGGACATAAAGAAATAAAAGAAGACAGTGGAATTTAATGAATGTTACCCCCGGACCCTTATAATCAATGGAAAGCCTTGCTAGCATAATGGAATGAGGTGCACGACCTTGTTGTCATTAGCTCAACTGTTGTGTGGCTGGTTTAGGATGCACATTTGGGGTCTAATCCTGGGGATTGACCACATCAATGGGACCCGTATTCATGAGCAGGCTTCATGCCTAGCAATGTGGGTCAACTGTCGAATGGGTTAGCTACCTAAAAATTGTTTGCCGACAGGGGTTCGGCATTTGTTGCCAACCAACAATATAGGCTCTTGCTTTGTGCAAACCTAGACAATGAAAGTGAAAGATAATGAAAGAAAGAAAGATAAAGAATCTCTTAATGATTGATTATGTATAATGATGAATGATCACCAAGTGAAGTTTACAAAAGTATATTTTCTAAATTATTAAACTAGAACTCACTTAGCAACGCTGATTTTTTTTATATGCATATCAGTTGGCAGGTAATGGTGTTGTTGGGAATGGCACGAGGTTGAAGCTACCTGGCAAATAAAGACTGACATCCATGACACGCTGAAAAGTTATTTTTGTTTTTAAATGCTACTAGATATCCTTTTTGTACAAAAACAATGTATTTCTTGGCAAAAGTAATGGTTAATGAATGCTATGGTTTTTATTAAATTAATTCATAGCAAAGTTTCCTTGTTTTGATGAATCTGAATGTGTTTTAATATGACAAATGCTATGAATGACCAACTATGGAGTTTCCGGGAACGGGCCTTACATATTTCCATCAAACTTGAGAGACTACAGATTTGTGCATCAAAGTATTTGTGAAATCTTAATAGAATACATGATAAAGAAACAAGTTATACAAAAACATTAAACAATAGTAGTTCTTGCATGGATAGTTTTTGCTATTTTTAACAACCTCTCATACTATGCCATTTCGATTCTCAAGCCTTCACACGATCACAAACTAATCTAATCAAATCCAATTATAATGATCACTGAAATCAAACTAAACAACCAAACAGGGAACCTAGTATCTATTTCCAAAGAGAAACCAAAACCGACAATGAAAATAAACAAATCACTTTTAAAATCAAATCCACACCAATACCCACAACACTGCACAACCATCTTCGAACACTGTTGCTCACAAATCCAATAAATTCAATTCAAATAACGACTCTCTATCCACAAAATCCTTTGTTAAGCACTAGACCATGGATATGAGTTGTAAAGGATCAAAAAACCACTCGTATTAACTCAATAAGAATTGAGAATCTAATAATAATTACGGAATGAATGTAATCACACGTCAAAACATGAAACTCAATGTGTGATTGATGAAAAAGAAGTCAAATTAAGGTAACATGACCAAGAAGATAACATTTCTTTTTATTTCAATTAAAATTGGGAGATTATATATTTGTGCATCAAAGTATTCGCGAAAGCTTAGTAAAATACATACAAAGGAACTAGTTATACAAAAACATTAAACAACAATAGTTCTCGTATGGATAGTTTTTGCTATCTGTAACAACCTTTCATACGATGCTATGTCTATTCTCAAGCCTTTTGAACACCCTGCTAAACTAATCTAATCAAATTCGATTATAGTGATTATTGAATTCAAATTAAACAACCACAAAGGGAACATAGTATCTACTTTCAAATAGAAACCGAAACCGAATATGAAAATAAACAAATCACCTTTAAAATTGATCCACTCCAATACAAAATGAATCCACAACACCACACAACTATCTTCGAACACTCTTGCTCACAAATCCACTAAATTCAATCCAAATGACGACTCTCGATCCACAAAATCATTTATTAAGCATTAGACCATGGATACGACTTTTAAAGGATCAAAAAACCACTCGTATTAACTCAATAAGAATCGAGAATGTAATAATAATTACGAAATGAATGTATTCACACATCGAACATGAAACTCAATGTGTATTGATGAAAAAGAAGTCAAATTAAGGTAACATGACTAAGAAGATAATATTTATTTTTATTTCAATTGAAATTGGGTGATTAATGATTTGTGCATCAAAGTATTCGCGAAAGCTTAGAAAAATACATGAAAAAGGAACTAGTTATACAAAAACATTAAATAACAATAGTTCTCGCATGGATAGGTTTTGCTATCTGTAACAACCTTTCATACGATGTTGTGTCTATTCTCAATCCTTTTGAACACCCTCCTAAACCAATCTAATCAAATCCGATTATAATGATTATTGAATTCAAATTAAACGACCAGAAAGGGAACATAGTATCTACTTTCAAATAGAATTCGAAACCGAATATGAAAATATACAAATCACCTTTAAAATCGATCCACTCCAATACAAAATGCATCCACAACACTTCACAACCATCTTCGAACACTCTTGCTCACAAATCCACTAAATTCAATCCAAATGACGACTCTCGATCCACAAAATCCTTTATTAAGCACTAGACCATGGATACGAGTTGTAAAGGATCAAAAAAACCACTCGTATTAACTCAATAAGAATTGAGAATCTAATAGTAATTACAGAATGAATGTAATCACACATCAAACATGAAACTTAATGTGTGATTGATGAAAAAGAAATCAAGTTAAGGTAACATGACTAAGAAGATAATATTTCTTATTATTTCCATCAAACTTGAGAGATTATTGATTTGTGTATAAAAGTATTTGTGAAATCTTAATAAAATACATGAAAAATGAACAAGTTATACAAAACATTAAACAATAGTAGTTCTTGCATGGATAGTTTTTTCTATTTTTAACAACCTCTCATACTATGGCATTTCGATTCTCAAGCCTTCTAAATACGATCACAAACTAATTTAATCAAATCTAAGTATATTGATCACTGAAATCAAACTAAACAACCACACAGGGAACCTAGTATCTATTTCCAAATAGAAACCAAAACCGACAATGAAAATGAACAAATCCCTTTTAAAATCGATCTACACCAATACCAAATGCATCCATAACACTGCACAACCATCTTCGAATACTCTTGCTCACAAATCCAATAAATTTAATCCAAATAACGACTGTCTATCCGCCTTTATTAAGCACTAGACCATGGATACTGTAACACCTGAAAATTTCCTAAAAAAAGAAAAGAAATGAAAAGTATAAAGAAAGCATAAATTTCATAAGTGGAGGGGCTAAAGTTGTATAAAGGACAAAACCTTATTATTTTATGTTTAAAAGAAGCATGGTCGCCCACTACATCTGCACTTCACCTCCTCTCGATTGCAAAGAAGAGAAAAAGAAGAAGAACAGGGTTTTCATCGGTTTCTAGTGAGAGAAATGTAAGGCCCCATTCTCGGGAACCCCACAGTTGGTCATTCATAGCACTTTTCATAATAAAACACATTCAGATTTATCAAAACAAGAAAACTTTGCAGCAGACTAATTTAATAAAAACCATAGCATTCATAGGCCATTACTTTTGTCAAGAAATACATTGTTGTTGCTAGTTACAAAAAGGACATCTAGTTGTATTTCAAAACAAAAATAACTTTTCAGCGTGCCATGGATGCCAGTCTTTATTTGCCAAGTAGCTTCAACTCCATGCCACCCTCAGCAACCACATTACCTGCCAACTGATATGCATATAAAAAGTCAGCGTTGCTGAGTGAGTCCTAGTTCAATAATATATAAAATATACTTTTGTAAATTTCTCCTGGTGATCATTCATCAATATACATAATTCAATCATTAAGGGATTCTTTATCTTTCTTTCTTTCATTATCTTTCACTTTCATTGTCTAGGTTTGCACAAAGCAAGAGCCTATATTGTTGGTTGGCAACAAATGCCGAACCCCTGTCGCTACACATTAATAAGTGGTAGCTAACCCCCGACAGTTGATCCACACTGCTAGGCACGAAGCCTGCTCATGAACTTGGATCCCATTGGTTTATTCGTCAATCACAAGGATTAGACGCCAGATGTACCTTTCTTGGGCTGAAATATCCGCACATCAGTTGAGCTAACGACAACATGGTCGTGAACCTCTGCTGGATAAGCTTTCAAGGCTTTTCACCTTTGGTTAGGGCCCTGGAGTAACATTTATTAAGTTTCACTGTCCTTCTTTTATTCTTTTGTGTCCACTTATTATGAATAATACTTTTTTAATATTATTACCTTAAAATCACATATGATGAAAGAGTAATAATTATTCATAGCAAGCAGCCCATAAGAAGGTAAATAAAACAATAGGAACATAAGACAAGCATAAACACCCATTAAACATAAGTTCTTAACACTTGAACTCTATTTTCAAAATTTCAGAAAAACTCCCAAGTGTTCACAGCGCATGGGTAACTTATACAGCCAACAACTTAAAGTACTAAGTATCCACAGCGGACAACTTAAGTCTACAGCGGACAGCCAAGATCCACAGCGGATGAGTAAAACACTAAGTGTTCACAGCGGATGAACATAGTCCAATGCAGATGAATAACATCCACAGTGGATAACTAAAAGTGTACAGCGGATGAAATAAGTACACAGCGGATAACCAACGTCCACAGCGGACGTACAAATTTTCTAAGGGTTCACAGCGGACAATGTCCATAGCGGATAACCAAAATCCACATTGGACAACTAAAAACTCCTCAAGTGTCCACAGCGGACACACAATGTCCACCGTGGATGACCATCATCCACAGAGGACACTTGTTCAGTACCTACAATACAACTTATGAGGTTTTCCAATCTCAAACATCATTCTAGCCTGAACTTAACATAGATCTAACATATTACAAGGTTAAAGCATGACAATCATCATCACAACATCGTAGAAATCACTTAAAACCAACATATAAACACAACCGTACACCATGTAAACCTCGTAGTTAATTAGGAAAAACAGCAGTTATAATGCATATCAGCCCCAAAACAAGTAGAAAACATGTAAAAGAGGGAATCTAGAACTCACCTTAACAGCTTACGAGTAAGACTTCTTCAAACCCGAGAGCAACCTGGAGTTCTAACGCCTACAAGCAGATCTTCCTCCTTTCTCAAAAATTCAGTTTGCAGCTCCTCTCTCTCTCTCTCTCAAGCAGCCGAGAACTAAGTCTGAAAAAGAAAGAGTGGGATGCCATTCCTCTTTTAAATCCCATAATGGGCAAGTTTGCCACTTGCACAACTTTAACCCCTTGACTTGGGATATTTCACCTTTCTTTCTTTTATTTACTTTTCTTTTTTTTTTTAGTAAATTTTCGGGTGTTACAAATCCACCCCCCTTATAAAGTTTCCATCCCCAAAACCTATCATTCCTTGATCAGCTGTGGGTGATGCTGCCTCAACTCTTCCTTAGTTTCCCACATAGACCTGGATCCTTTCCTGTGGCTCCCCTGTATTCGCACCAGTGGAATCCACTTTATTCCACAGCCTCTTCTCTTTTCTGTTGATGACAGCCACTGGCTGCTGCACATGATTGAGCCGTTCATCTATCTCAATATCCCCCAGTGGCACAATCATATCCTCGTCGGCTAAGCACTTTCCCAATTGAGATACATGGGATGTCAGATAAATTCCACTTAATTCATCATGTATCTTCAACTTGTAAGCCATCTCTCCAACTCGAGCAATGATTTGGATAGGCCCTATATACTTCGGGCTTAGCTTTCCTCGCCTCTGAACCGGATGATCCCTTTCCAAGGCGCAACCTTCCACATAACTCTATCGCCCAGCTTGAATTCGATCGGTCCATGTCTCTTGCCGACATAAGATTTATGTCTGTCCTTTGCTGCTTCCATAAAGGCGTTGATCTTCTCCAACTTTCCAGTCATAGCCTCGATCACCTCAATGCTTTCCAGCTCCTTCTGCCCGAAGTCACCCCAACATACGAGCGTTCTACACTCCCTATCGTATAGCATCTCGTAAGGAGGTATACCAATGCTGCAGGATCTCCGTTGTTATATGAGAACTCGGCTCACGGTAAGTGTTCGCCCCAACTTCCACCAAGGTCGATGACGTATGCTCATAGCATATCCTCTAGCATCCAAAGCATCCTTTCCGACTGACCATCCATCTGGGGATGGTAAGTCATTCTGATATGTAGCTTCGTCCTCCTCGCAATCAAGGAATCTCTTCTAAAACTTAGATGTAAACCGAGTGTCACTGTTAGACACTATAGACACCGGTACACCATAACGAGTCACAATCACTTTGATGAACAGATCCACCAATCTCTCAGATGAATACGTATCGCGGATCGGTAGAAAGTGAGCACTCTTGGTCGGGCTGTCAACTATCACCTATATAATCTCCTCACCCTTACGGGTCGACTTAGTTAATGGTGAAGCTATCTTGGAGAAGTCTTGGATGAATCTTCTGTAGTAGCCAGCCAAACCCAAGAAACTACGGATCTCAAATGACGTCTTTGGAGTCTTCCATTACATAACCGCCTCCACCTTTGCTGGGTCCACCATAATCCCTTCGGAATTAACCACATGACCCAAAAACTAAACTTCCTGCAACCAGAACGCGCATTTAGAGAACTTAGCATACAGCTTCTCTCTTCTAAGCATCTCCAATAACTCGCGAATATGACCGGCATGCTCTTCTTCACTCTTCGAATAAATCAGGATATCATCGATGAACATAATCACTGATTTATCAAACATCAGCCACCACACCCGATTCATCAAATCCATAAAAGCAGCTGGCACGTTGGTTAAACCGAAAGACATAACGAGAAACTCGTAGTGTCCGTAACACGTACAAAATGCGGTTTTAGGAATACCTTGCTCCCTCACCTTCAGTTGGTGGTAACCAAATCAAAGATCTATCCCCGAGAACCAACTGGCACCTTGAAGCTGATCAAACAGGTCATCAATCCTTGGTACGGATACCAATTCTTCACAGTCAGTTTATCCATCTCACGCTAGTCGGTGCACACCCTCATGCTATCGTCCTTCTTCTTTGCAAACAAGACCGGAGCACCCTAGGGAGAGATACTCGGTCGGATGAAACCATTATCTAGCAACTCTTACCATTGGACCATCAGTTCCTTCATCTCGGAGGGAGCTAGTCGATACGCTGCCTCGGTAACAGGTTGGGCACCAGGCATCAAATCAATCTGGAACTCGATCTAGCGGTCCGGTGGCACACCTGGTAGATCCTCCGGGAATACGTCTGGGAAGTCACACATGATCAGTACGTCGAACAATCGTGGTACTGATGCATCCACATCTTTCACATAGGCTTGTTAGACACCACTTCCACGTCTCGTACACTTCTCTGCCACAACAATCCAAATTACTTTCGAGATTGTGCTAACTCTATCACCATAAATCGTCACCGAATTCCCATCTGACGCGGTCAATCGAATCACCTTCTTGCGACACACGAAGTTTGCCTCATAGGCCGTTAGCCAGTCCATCCCTAGGACTACATCAATTTGTTTAAGGGCATCACAAACAATCTAGCAAAGAACCTATGGCCTTTCAACTCTACGCCACAGTCTTCTACCATAACAGAAATCCCGATTGACTTACCAATAGCAGTTTCTACATCAAAAGGCTCACCAATCTTCCTACTCCTAGCGGGTAACTTATCACAAAAGGCAGCAGAATAAAACACCTACTATCGCCAGGTGAAAAGCACAAAGGCACAAGTTTGGTTTACTAGAAATGTACCTGACACCGCGTCTGGGTCCACCGTAGCCTCCTCCCGGGTCATAGTGAGTGCCCTGACTTTGGCTTTCTGTCCCTCCTTCTCCTTCTCGATCCCCTTCCTTGCCACGAAGCTCTCCACCCTTGGATTCTTGCAGTCGTTGCTCATATGCCCCCTCTCGCCACAGTTGTAGCACTTCACTCCTCTACAATCTCGCGCCATATGACCCTCCTTTCCACACTTGAAGCAGAGATTCGATCCCCACCTACACTCCTCCACGTGACCTCTCCCACACTTACCACATAACTTCATCACGCGACAATCTCTTATCATGTGTCCCTCCTTCCCACACTTCTTGCACACCTCCACCCTTATCTTAGTTGCAGCCATCATGCGATCTTCTATCTTTGCCTTTTTGGCCTTGGGAGGGAAACCGCCACTACCAGCACGTTTTCTACTCTAGTCCTTCCCCCTCCTCTCATCTTCCCTTACAGCCCTAATGACCCCAGTCACCACAGATGGAAAAATCGTGTGCATGACTTGGTGTACTCCCTCGGCTACAGCCTCCTTCACTATGGTCATCAGGTTAACGCTCTTATCCCCAACTCCATGGTGATGAAACTCGGTCTCTTTAGGAGCCGCTTCAGCAGTCCTAGCCCCGTTCCTCATGACACGTGGTCCAACACCACATCCACCGTGACTTCCACCTCTAGAAGCCCCCGAAGATCGACCACCAGCCATCCCCTAAACACTATAAGATTCAAACACCAACCCGGTTATTCAAGGTAATAGCTCAGATTATCTCAAGTATAGTAAGTCCCTAATTACAGTTGTTGTGATTAGCCACTTACTTTACTCTTCATCTCTTAAGCATTCCCTATCCAGACTACATCAGTATCCAAATCTACTAAGCACATAAATCAAACAGCACACGCACGTAATACCGGTTAACTTTATGAAAATTACCTGATGGCATGTAGCTACTTGGGCTGGCATCCCTCCATTTGGTCCCATTCTCGGTTTAAGTTTACGTTTTGAAAATAATTTACCCAATTCTCTTAAACTTTGGCTTCGATACCAACTTGTAAGGCCCCATTCCCGAGAACCCCACAGTTGGTCATTCTTAGCACTTTTCATAATAAAACACATTCAGATTTATCAAAACAAGATAACTTTGCAGCGGAATAATTTAATAAAAACCATAGCATTCATTGACCATTACTGTTGTCAAGTAATACATTGTTGTTGCTAGTTACAAAAAGGACATCTAGTTGCCTTTCAAAACAAAAATAACTTTTCAGCGTGCCATGGATGCCAGTCTTTATTTGCCAAGTAGCTTCAACTCCGTGCCACCCTCAGCAACCACATTACCTGCCAACTGATATGCATATAAAAAGTCAGCGTTGCTGAGTGAGTCCTAGTTCAATAATATATAAAATATACTTTTGTAAACTTCTCCTGGTGATCATTCATCAATATACATAATTCAATCATTAAGGGATTCTTTATCTTTCTTTCTTTCATTATCTTTCTCTTTCATTATCTGGGTTTGCACAAAGCAAGAGCCTATATTGTTGGTTGGCAACAAATGCCGAACCCCTATCGGTACACATTAATAAGTGGTAGCTAACCCCCGACAGTTGATCCACACTGCTAGGCATGAAGCGTGCTCATGAACTTGGATCCCATTAGTTTATTGGTCAATCACAAGGATTAGACCCCAGATGTACCTTTCTTGGGCTGAAACAGCCGGACATCAGTTGAGCTAACGACAACATGGTCGTGAACCTCCGTTGGAAAAGCTTGCAAGGCTTTTCACCTTTTGTTAGGGCCATGGGGTAACATTTATTAAGTTTCACTGTCCTTCTTTTATTCCTTTGTGTCCACTTATTATGAATAATACTTTTATAATATTATTATCTTAAAATCACATATCATGAAACAGTAATAATTATTCATAGGAAGTAGCCCATAAGAAGGTAAATAAAACAATAGAAACATAAGACAAGCATAAACACCCATTAAACATAAGTTCTTAACACTTGAACTCTATTTCCAAAATTTCAAAAAACTCCCAAGTGTTCACAGCGCATGGGTAACTTATACAGCCAACAACTTAAAGTACTAAGTATCCACAGCGGACAACTTATGTCTACAGCGGACAGCCAAGATCCATAGCAGATGAGTAAAACACTAAGTGTTCACAGCGGATGAACATATTCCAATGCGGATGAATAACATCCACAGCGGATAACTAAAAGTTTACAACGGATGAAATAAGTGCACAACGGATAACCAACGTCCACAGTGGACGTACAAATTTTCTAAGGGTTCACAACGGACAGTGTCCATAGCGGATAACCAACATCCACAGCGGACAACTAAAAACTCCTCAAGTGTCCACAGCGGACACACAATGTCCACAGCGGATGACCATCATCCACAGCCGACATTTGTTCAGTACCTGCAATGCAACTTATGAGGTTTTCCAATCTCAAACATCATTCTAGCCTGAACTTAACATAGATTTAACATGTTACAAGCGTAAAGCATAACAATCATCATCACAACATCATAGAAATCATTTAAAACCAACATATATCAAACACAACCGTACACCATGTAAAACTCGTAGTTAATTAGGAAAAACAGCAGTTATAATGCATACCAGCCCCAAGACAAGTAGAAAACATGTAAAAGAGGGGATCTAGAACTCACCTTAACAACTTACGAGTAAGACTTCTTCAAACCCGAGAGCAACCTGGAGTTCTAATGCCTACAAGCAGATCTACCTCCTTCTTTCTCTAAAATTCGGTTTACAGCTCCTCTCTCTCTCTCAAGCAGCCGAGAACTAAGTCTGAAAAGGAAAGAGTGGGCTGCCATTCCTCTTTTAAAACCCATAATGGGCAAGTTTGCCACTTGCACAACTTTAACCCCTTGACTTGGGATATTTCACCTTTCTTTCTTTTATTTACTCTTCTTTTTTTTTTCTTTTAGTAAATTTTCGGGTGTTACAAGAAACCTTCAAAGGTGAGTGTTTTCTTGTGTTTTTATTTGGTTTCAGCTATGTTTTCAACTTCGAGACCGATTCTTATGTGTTCTTTGTGTTCGGTTCTGCGTTTTTAGTGTGTTTAGGTGTTTGAACTCCAAGTGCTTCCGAGTTTGGAGGAGTTTTGCTCGAAAGCTGTTGCAGGTGAGTTCTAGATCCCCGGTTTTTTGTTTTTAAACTTGTTTTCGGGGCTGAAATGCATGTAAAAGTGTTTTACAACTTATGTGTATGAACCATATGTTATTACTCTGTTTTTACGGGTGAATGGATGTTTGTGTATGAATTGTTGTGTTTTGTGTTTATATGCTTGATTTAGTTGTTTGGCATGATAGATTTGGGTTAGGAACATGTTAAACAATGATTGGGTCTGAAAATTAGTGTAAGTTCAAGTTATCAACTGACCATGCGCCTAACATAGTGTTCATGCGCCTAAAATTTTGCCTATAGAACTTAAGTGTTGATCATGTGCCCAAACAATACCCCATGCGCCTAAAATTTTGCTAAAGTTTTGATCATGCGCCCAAACAGTACCTCATGCGCCCACTGTTCATACACCCAAGTGCTCATGTGCCTAAGTGACGTTCATGCGCCCAAACAGTACCTCATACGCCTAAGTGCTCGTGCGCCGAAGTAAGGCTCATATGCTCAAACAGTGCTCATGCGTCTAGGTTTCCTCATGCGCCTAAGTGTCCTCATGCGCCTAAAGTGTTCGTGCGCCTACATAGTATTTGTGCACCTGCATAGTGCTAATGCGCCTAAATTCCTTAGAAAATTTTCTGAAATTTTGGAAAATAGAAATTTTAAGACTAAGCCCTGGGATGTTTTGATGGTTATGTTTGTTGGTGTTTTTCATGTTTGTGGCCTTTTGTTGTGTTCCATATTACATATTATTACGTGACTTTACGTGGTGTGTTTATGCTCTTATATGTAAAGAATTATCATAAAAAAAGCGAAAGATTAATGATAATGAAAAGTTGAACATAACGAATGAATGAAAGTCTTGCAAGCAAATGAAAGGAGGTTCATAGCCATTGGGTTGTCAGCTCAACTGTGTGCGGTTTAGCTAATCCGAAGGATGCACATAGGGTCAATCCTAGAGATTGACGGGATCCTTATTGCTTGCCCTAGGTACTAGAGTCAGCTTCGTGCACAATGTTCGGAGTCTATTTATAGGCCCTAGTCCCAGTACCAGCTTCGTGCACAATGTTCGGGGTATTGCACATTGGTCAGAAGAAAGTGAAAGATAATGGTGAAAGTATGAAATGAATGAGAAAATGATGAAAGATAATAATGAATATTATCTTGCTGTATGTTTGATGGTGAACACGTACGAAAGTAATGGATTTTATGAAAAGGAAGTATTTTAAGAAAAATGATACTTTTATATATATACAAGGGACTTTAATTTTAAAACTAGAACTCACTCAGCAACGCTGAATTTTATGCATTTTCAGTTGGCAGGTAACTTGTTGCTGAGGATGGCACGCGGGTGAGGCTACTTGGTGGGCAAAGACTGGCATCCATTAGTGCTTAATGAATTGTTGTTTTGTAATACAATTGAATGATTCTTTTTGTAATTGATAAAATATAATGATGTATTATTTAACAACATCAAATATTAATGCATGAATGGTTTTTGATAACTTAATCCGCTACGATGTTTTTATGAAATGTATTAATTTTATATGACAAATGCTGTGATTGTCAACTATGAGGTCTCCGGGAACGGGGTTTTACAAGTTGGTATTAGAGCCAAAGTTTAAGAGAAATAGGTAAATTATTTTGAAAAACCTAAACTTAAACTGAGAATGGGACCGAATGTAGGGATACCAGCCTAAGTAGCTACGTACCATCAGGTAATTCGTTTTCTTAAATGTTAACAGGTATTATGTGGGTATGTTATTTGATTTATATGCCTTTAGTAGATTTGAATACTGTTGTAGTCAGGATAGGAAATGCTTGGGAGATGAGGAGTAAAGTAAGTGGCTAATCACAACTAGCCACTATAATTAGGGACTTACTATACTTGACATAAGCTAAGCTATTACCTTGAATGACCGTGTTGGTATTTGAATCTTATAGTGTTTAGAAGATGGCTGGTGGTAGATCGTCGAAAGCTTCTCGAGGAGGAGTACGGGGTGGTCGTGGTGCTGGACCACGTGTCATGAGGAACAAGACTAAGACTGCTGGGACGGCTCCTGCTGAGCCCGAGCTTCATCACCAGGAGGGCGGTGATGAGAGTGCCAACTTGAGAGCCTCAGTAAAGGAGGCAGTTGTGGAGGAAGTACATCAGGTCATGCAGACGATCCTGTCTTCTGTGGTGACTGAGGTCATTCATGCGGTGAGAGAAGATGAAAAGAAGGAGAAGGAGGAGGAGAGAAAGAAACCTGCTGGGAGAATGAGGGATGATAGGGGTCATGATGAAGGGGAACGACTAGATACCGAGGTGGTTGCCTCCAGCGATGAGGAGGAGGAGGCTGTGCGGGAAATCATGAAGGGGTGCAACTATGGAGCATTCTAAAGATGTAGACCCCTAACTTTTGATGGTAATGGTAACGCTACTGCTACTCACCGATGGGTGAGAGAAATGGAGGCTGTGTTGGAGATTAGCGAATGTAGGGAGGACCAAAAGGTGAAGTTTGCCACTCACTCATTCGTGGACTTGGCTTTATGCTAGTGGGACAATATTGTCCAGGCTGAGGGCAACAAGGCTATTGGGAAGATGAAGTGGGATGAATTGAAGAAAATGGTGATTGAGGAGTTTTGTCCTCACAGATAACTTGACAAGATAGAGAGGGAGTTCTTGCAGTTAGAGGCAGGAACTATGACATACCAGCAATACACGATGAAGTTTAACAAGATGGCAAGGCTGGTGCCAGACCAGGTTACGCTGTTGTCGAGAAAGATCAAGAGGTACATACAGGGTTTGCCGGCAGATATCCGCAAGCACATGGTTGCGGCCCGGCCAAGTACCTTTAGGTTGGTGGTGGATTTGGCAGGGAGATTGTATGATGAAAGAGAGGTGGCTGTGGTTGAGGTGAGCAAGAAGAGTGGTGGTGACAGGAACTGGGACAGGAAACGATTTGGTCGTGGTGGTTTCACCCTGAACAATAAGAAGGCAAGGGTGGATGATCAGAGGGTAGTGTCGGTAGGTACAGGGATGAAGCGGTGTGGTAAGTGTGGGAAGGAGCATACAGGAGAATGCAGGTGGGGATTGGATGTTTGTTTCAAATGTGGGAAGCCTGGAGGTGCTACAACTGCGGTGAAGAAAGCCATATGAGCAGGGATTGCAAGAAGCCGAGGGCTGAAAGTTCTGGGGCGAAGAAGGGGACCGAGAATGAAGGGTAGAGTGAAAGTGCTAGAGCATTCATGATCACCCGGGAGGAGGCTAGAGTGGACCCTGATGTCGTGTCAGGTATGTTCCTAGTAAACCAAACTTGTGCCTCTGTGTTATTTGATTCTGGTGCTAGTAGGAGTTTCATTTCTGCTGCTTTCTGTGCTAAGTTGCCTGTTAGTAGTAAAAGCATTGATGAGCCCTTAGATGTAGAAAATGCCATTGGTAAGTCTACCAGGATTTCCGACTTGATAGAGGATTGTGACATAGAACTGGAAGGCCATAGGTTCTCTGCTAAACTATTTGTGATGCCCCTAGGTGGATTTGTTGTAGTTCTAGGGATGGATTAGTTAGCAGCCTATGAGGAAATATTATGTGTCGTAAGAAGATGATCCGACTGATAGCGCCTGATGGGAGTTTGGTAACGGTCTACGGTGATCGAGTTACTATGGTTCCAAAGGTGATTTCAATGGTGGTGGTAGAGAAGTGCATTAAACATGGATGCAGCACCTACCTGGCTTACGTGAAGGATGTGGATGCGTTAGTACCACAATTGTCCGACGTAACAGCTGTGTGTGACTTTACAGATGTATTTCCAGAAGATTTACCAGGTGTACCACCGGACTGCGAGATCGAGTTTCAGATCGATTTGATACCTGGTGCTCAACCTGTTGCCAAAGCACCGTATCGATTGGCTCCGACAGAAATGAAGGAACTGATGGTTCAGTTACAAGAGTTTATGGACAAGGGTTTCATCCAACCAAGTATCTCTCCCTGGGGCGCTCCGGTCTTGTTTGTAAAGAAGAAGGACGGTAGTATGAGGATGTGCATTGACTAGCTTGAGTTGAACAAGTTGACGGTGAAGAACCGATATCCGCTACCGAGAATAGATGACTTGTTTGATCAGCTCCAAGGTGCCAGTTGGTTCTCGAGAATAGATCTCCAATCTGGCTACCATCAATTGAAAGTGAAGGAGCAGGATATCCCCAAAACGGCTTTTCGCATGCTTTATGGACATTACGAGTTTCTCGTTATGTTCTTTGGTCTAACTAACACGCCAGCTGCTTTCATAGATTTGACGAATCGGGTGTGTCGGCCGATGTTGGATAAATCAGTGATTGTGTTTATAGATGATATTCTAATTTATTTGAATAGCGAAGAAGAACATTACGGTCACATTCATGATAGGAGACACTCAGAAGAGAGAAGCTGTATGTTAAGTTCTCCAAGTGTGCTTTCTGGTTGCGTGAAGTTCAGTTTTTAGGACATGTGGTAAATTCTGAAGGGATCATGGTAGACCCGGCAAAGGTTGAGGTGGTGACACAATGGAAGTCTCCAAAGACGCCATCCGAGATCCACAGTTTCTTGGGTTTGGCGGGCTACTACAGGAGGTTCATCCAAGACTTTTCCAAGATAGCCTCACCATTGACCAAGTTGACCCGTAAGGACGTGAAGTTTGTATGGGGTCTGGAACAGGAGAACGTTTTTGAGGAGTTAAAGACAAGGTTGACTCAAGCTCTTGTCTTGACGTTACCCGAAGGGAATGAAGACTTGGTGGTCTATTAAGATGCTTCTTATTCGGGATTGGGTTGCATGCTAATGCAAGGGGAAGAGTAATAGCCTATGCATCCCGACAGTTGAAAATCCATGAGCTTAATTACATTACTCATGACTTGGAGCTAGCGGTTGTGGTCTTTGCATTGAAGATTTGGAGGCACTACTTGTATGGGACGAAGTGCACTATCTTCATTGACCATAAGAGCTTGAAATACTTCTTTGAGCATAAGGACCTTAATATGAGGCAAAGGAGGTGGCTAGAATTGATCAAGGATTATGATTATGAGATCCACTATCATCCAGGCAAGGCCAACGTAGTGGCAGATGCCTTTAGCTGAAAAGAGAGACCCGAGCCAATCCGGGTGAAAGCTTACCAGTTGATGATGACCTCCGATGTGATGACGCAGGTCAAGGGGTTCCAAGATGAGGCATTGAAAGAAGAGCGCCTTAACTCTGAAAGGATGAGAGGTGTAGTCTCGGAGTTGGGTGAGAACACTCTCGGAGTTAGAACCCGCTTTGGGCGAATGTGGATCCCTCGTTATGGAGACCTACGGGGGAAAATCATGGATGAAGCTCATAAGACTCGGTACTCCATTCATCCTGGTGCTACCAAGATGTATCATGATATGAAGAAATATTACTGGTGGCCGGGTATGAAGCGTGATATAGCGGGGTATGTGAGCAAGTGCCTTACTTTCTTGCAAGTGAAGGCAGAGCATCAGAAGCTATATGGGAAGATCCAACCTTTGGATATACCTGAATGGAAATGGGAGCACATCACCATAGACTTCATTACGAAGTTACCACGTACGGCAAGGTGGTACGATACTATATGGGTGATAGTTGATCGCTTAACGAAGAGTGATCACTTTCTACCAATCCACGAGGCATATTCATCTGAGAGGCTGGCGGATCTATTCATCAAGGAAATTGTGACCCGTCATGGTGTACCAGTGTCTATCGTGTCGGACCGTGACACTCGATTTACATCCAAGTTTTGGAAGAGATTCCATGATGCAATGGGTACGAGGTTGCATATCAGTACGGCTTACCATCCTCAGACAGATGGTCAGTCGGAGAGAACTATACAGAGGCTTGAGGATATGCTCCGAGCATGCGTCATTAATTTTGGAGGAAGCTGGGATGAACACTTGCCATTAGCTGAATTCTCATACAACAACAGTTATCATGCCAGCATTGGCATGCCATCATATGAGATGCTATATGGTAGGAAGTGCAGAACGCCCGTATGTTGGGGTGACATTAGACAGAAGGAGTTGGGGAGCATGGAAGTGATCGAGGCTACAACTGAAAAGCTAGAAAAGATCAAGGCCTTTATGAGGCGGCAAAAGATAGGCAAAAGTCGTATGCTGATAAGAGGCGTAGGCCGATTAAATTCAAGGTGGGTGATAAGGTTATGCTGAAGGTTTCACCTTGGAAGGGGATCATTCGGTTCCGAAAGCGGGGTAAGCTGAGCTTGAGGTATATAGGAGCTTTCCAAATCATTGCTCGAGTAGGAGAGGTGGCCTATAGGTTGGAGCTGCCCGATGAGTTAAGTGGGATTCATCCAACATTCCATGAATATCATCTTGGAAAATGCCTAGCCGATGAAGATATGATTGTACCACTGGAGGAAAATGAAGTAGATAACGGCTCAATTATGTAGAGCAACCAGTGGCAATCATTGACCGGAAGGAGAGGAGATTATGGAATAAAGTGGTTCCACTGGTGCGAGTACAGTGGAGGCACAGGAAGGGATCCGAGTCTACGTGGGATACTAAGGAAGAGATGAGACAACATTACCCACAACTATTTGAGAAGTGACAGGTTTCGGGGACGAAACCTCTATAAGGGGGGTGGACTTGTAACACCCAAAAATTTGCTAAAAAAAGAAAAGAAATGAAAAGTATAAAGAAAGAAATGAGAAATTTCATAAGTGGAGGGGCTAAAGTTGTATAAAGGACAAAACCTTATTATTTTATGTTTAAAAGAACGATGGCCGCCTACTACATCTGTACTTCACCTCCTCTCGGTTGCAAAGAAGAGAAAAATAAGAAGAACAGGGTTTTCATCGGTTTCTAGTGAGAGAAACCATCAAAGGTGAGTGTTTTCTTGCGTTTTTGTTCGGTTTCAACTGAGTTTTCAGCATCAGGACCAATTCTTATGTGTTCTTTGTGTTTGGTTCTGCATTTTTGGTGTGTTTAGGTGTTTGAACTCCAAGTGCTTTCGAGTTTGGAGGAGTTTTGCTCGAAAGCTGCTGCAGGTGAGTTCTAGATCCCCGGTTTTCTGTTTTTAAACTTTTTTTCGGGGCTAAAATGTATGTAAAAATGTTTTACAACTTATGTGTATGAACCGTATGTTATTACTCTGTTTTTACGGGTGAATGTATGTTTGTGTATGAATTGTTGCGTTTTGTGTTTATATGTTTGATTTAGGTGTTTGGCATGATAGATTTGGGTTAGGAACATGTTAAACGATGATTGGGTCTTAAAAATAGTGTATGTTCGAGTTATCAACTGCCCATGCGCCTAACATAGTGTTCATGCGCCTAAAATTTTGCCTATAGAACTTAAGTGTTGATCATGCACCCAGACAGTACTCCATGCTCCTAAATTTTGCTTAAGTGTTGATCATGCGCCCAAACAGTACCTCATGCGCCCACTGCTCATACACCTAAGTGCTCATGCGCCCAAGCAGTGCTCATGCGCCTAAGTGTCCTCATGCGCCTAAAGTGCCTGTGGGCCTACATAGTACTCGTCCGCCTGCATAGTGCTCATGCGCCTAAATGCCTTAGAAAATTTTCTGAAATTTTAGGAAATAGAAATTTTAAGACTAAGCCCTGGGATGTTTTGATGGTTATGTTTGTTGGTGTTTTTCATGTTTATGGCCTATTGTTATGTTCCATATTACGTATTATTACGTGACTTTACGTGGTGTGTTTATGCTCGTATATGTAAAGTATTATCATAAAAGAAGTGAAAGATTAATGATAATGAAAAGTGGAACATAACGAATGAATGAAAGTCTTGCAAGCAAATGAAAGGAGGTTCACAGCCATTGGGTTGTCAACTCAACTGTGTGCGGTTTAGCTAACCCAAAGTATGCACACAGGGTCAATCCTAGAGATTGACGGGACCCTTGTTGCTTGCCCCAGGTACTGGAGTCAGCTTCGTGCACAATGTTCGGGGTCTATTTATAGGCCCTAGGCCCAGTACCAGCTTCGTGCACAATGTTCGGGGTATTGCACATTTGTCGGAAGAAAGTGAAAGATAATGGTGAAAGTATGAAATGAATGAGAAAATGATGAAAGATAATAATGAATCTTATCTTGCTGTATGTATGATGCGTGAACACGTATGGAAGTAATGGATTTTATGAAAAGGAAGTATTTTAAGAAAAATGATACTTTTATATATATACAATGGACTTTAATTTTAAAACTAGAACTCACTCAGCAACGCTGACTTTTATGCATTTTCAGTTGGCAGGTAACTTGTTACTGGAGATGGCACGCGAGTGAGGCTACTTGGCGGGCAAAGACTGGCATCCATTCGTGCTTAATGATATTGTTTTTTTGTAATACAACTGAATGATTCTTTTTGTAACTGTTAAAATACAATGATGTATTATTTAGCAACATCAAATATTAATGCATGAATGGTTTTTCATAAGTAAATCCGCTACGATGTTTTTATGAAATATATTTATTTTATATGAAAAATGCTGTGATTGTCCAACTGTGAGGTCTCCAGGAATGGGGTCTTACACATACGAGTTGTAAAGGATCAAAAAACCACTCGTATTAACTCAAAGAATTGAGAATTTAACAATGATTACGGGATGAATGTAATCACACTTTAAACATTAAACTCAATGTGCGATTGATGAAAAAGAAGTCATATTAAGGTAACATGACCAAGAAGATAACATTTCATTTTATGTCAATTGAAATTAGGAGATTATAGATTTGTGCATCAAAGTATTCACGAAAGCTTAGTAAAATACATGAAAAAGGAACTAGTTATACAAAAACATTAAACAACAATAGTTCTAGCAAGGATAGTTTTTGCTATCTGTAACAACCATTCATACGATGCTATGTCTATACTCAAGCCTTTTGAACACCCTCCTAAAGTAATCTAATCAAATTCGATTATAATGATTATTGAATTCAAATTAAACAACCACAAAGGGAACATAGTATCTACTTTCAAATAGAAACCGAAACCAAATATGAAAATATACAAATCACCTTTAAAATCGATCCACTCCAATACAAAATGCATCCACAACACTTCACAACCATCTTCGAACACTCTTGCTCAAAAATCCACTAAATTCAAACCAAATGACGACTCTCGATCCACTAAATCCTTTATTAAGCACTAGACCATGGAAACGAGTTTGAAAGGATCAAAAAACCACTCGTGTTAACTCAATAAGAATCAAGAATCTAATAATAATTACAGAATGAATGATTCGCACATCGAACATGAAACTCAATGTGTGATTGATGTAAAAGAAGGCAAATTAAGGTAACATGACCAAGAAGATAACATTTATTTTTATTTCAATCAATTGGGTGATTTTAGATTTATGCATCAAAGTAGTCGCGAAAGCTTTGTAAAATACATGAAAAAGGAACTAGTTATATAAAAACATTAAATAACAATAGTTCTCGCATGGATAGGTTTTGCTATCTGTAACAACCTTTCATACGATGCTATGTCTATACTAAAGCCTTTTGAACACCCTCCTAAACTAATCTAATCAAATTTGATTATAATGATTATTGAATTCAAATTAAACGACCACAAAGGGAACATAGTATCTAGTTTCAAATAGAAACCAAAACCGAATATGAAAATAAACAAATCACCTTTAAAATCGATCCACTCCAATACAAAATGCATCCACAACACTACACAACCATCTTCGAATACTCTTGCTCACAAATCCACTAAATTCAATCCAAATGATGACTCTTGATCCACAAAATCCTTTATTAAGCACTAGACCATGGATACGAGTTGTAAAGGATCAAAAACTACTCGTATTAACTCAATAAGAATTGACAATCTAATAGTAATTAAAAAATGAATGTAATCACACATCAAACATGAAACTCAATGTGTGATTGATGAAAAAGAAATCAAGTTAAGGTAACATGACCAAGAAGATAAGATTTCTTATTATTTCCATCAAACTTGAGATATTATAGATTTGTGCATCAAAGTATTTGTGAAATCTTAATAAAATACACAAAAAAGGAACAAGTTATACAAAAACATTAAACAACAGTAGCTCTTGCATGGATAGTTTTTGCTATTTTTAACAACCTATCATATTATGCCATTTCGATTGTCAAGTCTTCTAAACACGATCACAAACTAATCTAATCAAATCCAATTATAATGATCACTGAAATCAAACTAAACAACCACACAGGGAACCTGGAATCTATTTCCAAATGGGAACCAAAACCGACAATAAAAATAAACAAATAGCTTTTAAAATCGATCCACACCAATACCAAATGCATCCACACTGCACAACCATCTTTGAATACGCTCATAAATCCAATAAATTCAATCCAAATAACGACTCTCTATCCACCTTTATTAAGCACTAGACCATGGATACGAGTTGTAAAGGATCAAAAAACCACTAATTTTAACTCAATAAGAATTGAGAATCTAATAATAATTACAGAATGAATGTAATCACACGTGAAACATAAAAACTCAAAATGTGATTGATGAAAAAGAAGTCAAATTAAGGTAACATGACCAAGAAGATAACATTTCTTTTTAGTTCAATTGAAATTGGGAGATTATAGATTTGTGCATCAAAGTATTCACGAAAGCTTAGTAAAATACATGAAAAAGGAACTAGTTATACAAAAACATTAAACAACAATAGTTCTCGCATGGATAGTTTTTTCTATGTGTAACAACCTTTCATACTATGCCATGTCTGTTCTAAAGCCTTCTGAACACCCTCCTAAACTAATCTAATCAAATTCGATTATAATGATTACTAAAATCCAACTAAACGACCACAAAGGGAACATAGTATCTACTTTCAAATATAAACCAAAACCGAATATGAAAATAAACACACTTGCTCACCTTTAAAATCGATCCACTCCAATACAAAATGCATCCATAACACTGCAAAATCCATCTTCAAACACACTTGCTCACAAATCCACTAAATTCAATCCAAATGACCACTCTCGATCCACAAAATCCTTTATTAAGCACTAAACCATGGATACGAGTTTTAAAGGATCAAAAACCACTCATATTAACTTAATAAGAATAAAGAATCTAATAATAATTATGGAATGAATGTATTCACACATCGAACATGAAACTCAATGTGTGATTGATGAAAAAAAAGTCAATTTAAGGTAACATGACCAAGAAGATAACATTTATTTTTATTTCAATCGAAATTGGGCGATTATAGATTTGTGCATCAAAGTATTCACGAAACTTAGTGAAATACATGAAAAAGGAACTAGTTATACAAAAACAATAAATAACAATAGTTCTCGCATCGGTAGGTTTTGCTATATGTAACAACATTTCATACGATGCTGTGTCTATTCTCAAGCCTTTTGAACACCCTCCTAAACTAATCTAATCAAATTCAATTATAATGATTATTGAATACAAATTAAATGACCACAAAGGGAACATAGTATTTACTTTCAAATAGAAACCAAAACCGAATATGAAAATAAACAAATCACCTTTAAAATCGATCACTCCAATACAAAATGCATCCACAACACTGCACAACCATCTTCGAACACTCTTGCTCACAAATCCACTAAATTCAATCCAAATGACAACTCTTGATCCACAAAATCCTTTATTAAGCACTAGACTATGGATACGAGTTGTAAAGGATCAAAAAACCACTTGTATTAACTCAATAAGAATTGGGAATCTAATAGTAATTATAAAATGAATGTAATAATCACATGTCAAACATGAAACTCAATGTGTGATTGATGAAAAAGAAATCAAGTTAAGGTAACATGACCAAGAAGATAAGATTTCTTTTTATTTCCATCAAAATTGATTGATTATAGATTTGTGCATCAAAGTATTTGTGAAATCTTAATAAAATACGTGAAAAAGAAACAAGTTATACAAAAAAAATAAACAACAGTAGGTCTTGAATGGATAGTTTTTGCTATTTTAATAACATCTCATACTATGCCATTTCGATTCTCAAGACTTCTAAACACGATCACAATCTAATCTAATCGTATCTGATTATAATGATCATTGAAATTAAACTAAACAACCACACAGGGAACCTAGTATCTATTTCTAAATAGAAACCAAAACAGACAATGAAAATAAACAAATCACTTTTAAAATCGATCCACTCCAATATAAAATGCATCCATAAAACTCGACAGCCATCTTCGAACACTCTTGCTCACAAATCCAATAAATTCAATCCAAATAACGACTCTTTATCCACAAAATTCTTTATTAAGCACTAAATCATGGATACGAGTTGTAAAGGATCAAAAAACCACTCGTATTAACTTCATAAGAATTGAGAATCTAATAATAATTACAAAATGAATGTAATCACACGTCAAACATGAAACTTAATGTGTGATTGATGAAAAAGAAGTCAAATTAAGGTAACATGAGCAAGAAGATAACATTTCTTTTTATTTCAAATGAAATTGGGAGATTATAGATTTGTGCATCAAAGTATTCGCGAAAGCTTAGTAAAATACATGAAATAGGAACTAGTTATACAAACACATTAAACAACAATAGTTCTCGCATGGATAGTTTTTGTTATCTGTAACAACCTTTCATACTATGCCATGTCTATTCTAAAGCCTTCTAAACATCCTCCTAAATTAATCTAATCAAATTTGACTATAATGATTACTAAAATCAAACTAAACGACCACAAAGGGAACATAGTATCTACTTTCAAATATAAACCAAAACCAAATATGAAAATAAACAAATCACCTTTAAAATCGATCCACTCCAATACAAAATATATCCACAACACTGCACAACCATCTTCAAACACTCTTGTGTCACACCCCGGGCCCAGAAGAGGGTGGGACGTCGCAGATTAGCAACATACATGGCAGCGGAAACAAACCACACAAGAGCACATAAGGAGAGAAATCACAATGGCATTACATTACATTAAAAATTGTCCAGACCAAACAGTCAGACCTGAACATAAAAATAACCCATTACAAAATTATCCAGGTGAATACATAACAAGGCCAATTGTTTCCAAGCATTTCAAAAAGTTCAAGTAATGCCAGGGGGTAGTCACGGTACTAAGCCAGCTTTAGAGTCTTTCATAAAATCCAAGCTCATCAAGGATTACCTGAAACATGCTCAAAAAGAATTTGTGTCAACTAAAAAGTTGGTGAGTTCAAGCGCTTAAAGTTTAAAAACAAAAGGACTCATTTGAATCCATAAGTTTGTTTAAAATTATAGTATCACTGTTGTGGGATCACAATCAACCCTGCACTCAGCCCCGACTAGCCTCTTCTAAACTTGTGTTGCTGGTTATCCCATAGGGGAAACTGAGCCTCAGAACTACCATACCTGCCGAGTGGTACACCATAGTATCTTATAAAACCTGTTACATTCCATAACGACCCAGTAGGATCTCAGTGTGGTACCCTTCCTATATCGGAAGGCACTGTGCGTGGGGGATTCCGCAAGTAGATCTACCCATTAATCAAGCAGTTCACATAGAATTAATGATTGTGATACAAAGATGCAGGTTATAACAATAGCCATAACATACAATAGCATTGCATAATAGTACTCAAATAAGTTTGGTTCAAACAGAGCATGCTTCATCCCAAATCAATAGTAAAAAGGGAACACTAGAAACTCACCTCAAGTAGTGTTAAAGATTCCACAACACAAATAGATTCAGGTCCTAGCACCCTATGAGCAAGACATATGCATAAGCTATGGGTTCTTAGACTATCGGGATGGTAGTCAAAGGTAATATATGTTTAAAAATACATATGACCACGTCCCTTAGAAAATTTGTGTCGAAAAGTTTTCTTTTTAGGAAAGTTAGGGTTTTTGGCGTAAAACGACCTGTTTTTGGTTTCCCACAGACTCTTACATGAAAATCAAGTATAATAATAGATTCTGGTCATAAACTTACTGAAATATGGTCAACTTTATAGAATTTACACTTTAGTCCCACAAGTTTCCAAAATTACACTTTTTTACCCCAAAGTCGACATTTTAATCTATTCTCTTCAAATCTTTTCATCAAAATACGAGTTTGAGGCCCTCAGACTTACTGAAATATTATGGTTTCATTGAATTTTAGGCTCGTTACATTATTTTTAGAATCTCATCCAAAAATCCCCCGGTTAGGCCCGTTAAAGCCAAATAAGTTCATAGAATTAACGTGTTATCCCAAAATATCACCAAGTCCAGTTTAGCTACTGATTTATTAGTCTTAGGGCCTGATAAATTTTGTTTCTAACAAGTTGTTAATACTTGTTAAGGATTTGGCCATGTTAATACTTGTTAAGGATTTTGTTAATACTTCTTAAGGTCCTTAAACATGATTCTAAGGTCCATAACACCAAACCAAATCATCCAACCCACAATAATATCAGTTAAGCATCATCAAACATTCTGAAAATTAGATTATACAAATGGATGCAACAGTATAAATAAACATGGTCAAGGTTGGGGTATCAAAGCAATAACTTACACATGTGTAACATGAAATTTCGGGTTTAAACACCCAAGTCCCTTCTGAAATCGATAAGTCCAGGTTATAAAAATGTTTATAAGGTGTTTTAAATAGGTTTTTAAGTGTGGAATGGGGGTTAGATTCAGAACAGATGGTTGGATGGTCCTGAAAACCCATGAAAAGAGGGTATTCGAGTGGACATCTAGAGTACTAACCCATAGTATACGAGTATGAAGAATAATGTACCTTTTGATGAGTAGAGGGTTACACAAAAACAACAAAGTGCTTGAAAGTTTCTGCTTAGATTAAGGAAATGGTGTTTATGGAAAGAAAAGTAGAGAAAACCACAATATTATCTTAGTTCGGGTACAAGATTGCTTACATTCAAGATGTTTCAGGTTTGAAGATGGTTTAGAGAGTGTAAGAGCTATTGGTTCGAGAGTCCAGAGTTGAAGCTTGCTGCTCTAGTTCCTGTTCGATGTAGTCTTCAGAGAAGTCCTTAAGTTTTTGGTGAAAGGAATTGCCGAGAGGAAGAGGTAGAGTGTAGAGAGAATTCGAGAGAGTGTGGAAAGGGTGAAGGAAGTAGGAACTTTGGTTTTTGAAGGAAGAGATGGAGTGTGGGTTCAGTTTAGGGAGAACCGAGGAGAGGAGGGGTTGGCCAGAGGGGTGGCCGAATGCATGGCAACATCCCATGCATTGGTCGGTTTGGAGGTGTGCAGACCAAGTCAAATGCTTCTAGAAGGGCTTGAAATTTTCAAAAATGCTAAGCGTTGCCCCAGGACGCCTGAATAGTGCCCATGTGCCCACTGTCATGCGCCTAAGTGAAAAATCAAAGAAATGCGGATGAAGACCAAAGAAATGCGGATGAACACAGAGAAATGCGGATGAAGAATCCAAAGAAATGCGGATGAACACAGAGAAATGCGGATGAAGAATCCAAAGAAATACGGATGAACACAGAGGAATGCGGATGAACACAGAGATATACGGATGAAGAATCCAAAGAAATACGGATGAAGATTCCAAAATTTTATTTTATTTTTTTTTGTTAAGGAGGTTGGCCATTAGCATTTTCTGTCATTGGAAATTAGTTTATAGGCCTAGGCAAGTCATGCAAGAACCATTCAGGTATGATAAAATTACAAGAATTTATTAATTACAAAGAAGAGGGTACATTAAAATACATGGAACACCGAAAATGAACAAATCTTAAATTACATTAGAGTTCTGGAGCTGGACCTAAAAGTCAATTGTTACATTCACCCACCATTTAGGAAATTTCGTCCTGAAATTTTAGCTTCGATTAGATTCTGGACGAGTGGGCTTAAAGAGGTGTGGATACTCCTTCCTCATCACGTCTTCTCGTTCCCATGTAAATTCGGGTCCTCGCCTAGAGTTCCATCTTACTTTGACTTTGGGTATCCGACTTGAGTTTCTGGACTAGTCGGTCAGTAATCTCCATGGGCTCTTCTACAAACTTCAACTCGTTAGTGATTTTGACATCTTTCAATGGGAGTTCCAAGGCCTTGTCAACGAAACACTTCAAGTTTGACTCATGAAAAGTGTCATGTACATAACTCAGCTCTTAGGGTAGCTTTAACTGGTATGCTATGGAGCCAACTCTCGATAAGATTTCAAATGGTCCAATGTAACTTGGACTTAATTTGCCTTTCTTGCCAAATCTCACCGTGCCTTTCCGCGACACCACTTTTAGCATCACTCTATCGCCCACTTGAAATTCTAGGGGCTTCGCCTTCTATCGGCGTACTTCTTTTGACGATCCCTGGCTGTTCTTAATCGTTCCTTAATCTTGAATACTTTGTCCGTGGTTTCCATTACAATGTCGGGCCCCATTATTTGGCTATCACCAATCTCATTCCAACTCAAAGGTGATCAACACTTTCTACAATATAGGGCTTCATATGGAGCTGCCTTTATACTTGCGTGATAACTATTATTATAAGAGAACTCCACTAGAGGAAGGTGGTTATCCCAACTTCCCCCGAAATCAATCACACAAGCTCTCAACATGTCCTCCAGTGTTTGAATGTTTCTTTCACTTTGCCCATCAGTTTGAGGGTGATATGCGGTGCTTAAGTCAAGACGTGTCCCCAAAGCTTGTTGGAGAGACTTCCAGAATCATGAAGTGAAACGACTATCACTGTTTGAGATAATAGATAGGGGCACTCCATGTCTCGTTACTATCTCATCGATGTACAGTCGCGCTAGCTTCGGTAAATCGTAGTCTTCTCATATAGGTAGGAAGTGAGCTGATTTGGTCAGCCTATCCACTATTACCCAGATTGCATCATGCCCATGAGAAGTTCTTGGCAACTTTGTAACGAAGTCCATAGTAATGTTATCCCATTTCCACTCAGGGATTTCGAGCTGTTGTAAGGTTCCTGATGGCTTTTGGTTCTCGGCCATTACCATTGCACACGTCAGGCATTTCCCCACATAGTTGGCAATGGATTTCTTTAACCCGGGCCACCAGAAAAGAACCCTTAAGTCCTGATACATTTTGTCACTTCCTGGATGGACTGAGTATCTAGATTTGTGCGCCTCATCCAGGACTATCTCTCTAATTACCCCGTGTTTTGGTATCCAGGTTCTTCCCTCGTGCTTGTACAGTCCGTCACTACACAATTCCAAACGTTTTTCCATTCATGTTAGCATTTCTTCCGCTAGTTTGTCATTGCTCAAGGCTTCCTTTTGTGCTTCTATCAATCTAGCGGTAAGACAGGTGTACACGCTCATTCTCAGAGCATGGACACGAAGGGGTTTCTCCTTTTCCTTTCTACTCAGGGCGTCAGCCACCACATTGGCCTTTCCTGGGTGGTAGCGAATCTCACATTCATAATCGCTCAGTAGTTCTACCCACCTTCGCTGACGCATATTTAGCATCTTTTGATCCAGAATATGTTGCAGACTTTTATGGTCAGTGTAGATGACGCATTTGGTACCGTAAAGGTAGTATCTCCATATCTTGAGGGCAAACACCACGGCACCTAGTTCCAGATCGTGGGTAGTATAGTTTCTCTCATTCTCATTCAATAATCTGGACGCGTAAGCAATTACTTTATCTCGCTGCATTAATACACATCCCAACCCCTGACGCGATGCGTCACAATAGACTACGAAATCATCAAAGCCGTCGGGTAGGGTGAGGATAGGTGCACTGCACAACTTCTCCTTGAGTAATTCGTATGCGTTATTTTGTTCTTTACCCCATGTGAAGGTTGTATTCTTCTTGGTTAGAGTGGTCAATGGCTGTATAATTCGAGAGAAGTCCTTAATAAACCTTTGGTAGTATCCAGCTAAACCAAGAAATTGCCTTATCTCTGTAGGGGTTTTAGGGATTTTCCAGTTTTTAATGGCTTCAATCTTTGACGAGTCTACTTGAATTCCCTCTTTGTTCACCACATGCCCTAAAAACTGGATTTCGCGCATCCAAAACTCACATTTGGAGAATTTTGCATATAGCTGTTCATTCTTTAGCAGTTCAAGAATCAGTCTGAGGTGTTTCACATGTTCTTCTTGGCTACGAGAGTAGATCAAGATATCATCGTTAAACACAATAACAAATTTGTCTAGGTATGGACGACACACTCGATTCATAAGATCCAGGAACGTGGCAGTCCGAAGGGCATGACTAAGTATTCATAGTGTCCATACCTTGTTCGAAAATCTATTTTGGGTACATCTTCTTCCCTTACCTTTAGTTGGTGATATCCCGATCTCAAGTATATTTTGGAGAAGTAGCTGGCTCCTTGCAGTTGGTTGAACAAGTCATCAATTCTTGGGAGAGGATAGCGATTCTTGATTGTAAGCTTATTAAGATTGTGATAGTTAATACACATTCGCAGGGTCCCGTCCTTCTTCTTAACGAACAATACCAGTGCACCTCATGGAGAAACACTTGGCCGAATGAATCCCTTATCCAGCAATTCTTGGATTTGCACCATTAGCTCCTTCATCTCGGGTGGAGCGAGTCGGTAGGGTGCCTTGGCCACTGTTGCGGAACCAGGCTAGTATCTATCTGGAATTCGACCTGTCTAGTCGGAGGTAGTCCCGGTAGGTCCTCGGGAAAAACTTCTGGGTATTCAGCCACCACCGCTATATCTTCGATCCTCTTTTCCTTTCTCGCTTTCATAACGTAGACTATGAAGGCTAAGCATCCCTTCTGGAGGCTCTTGGTAGCCTTCAAGTGGGAAATAAGAGGGTATAGCGTGTTGTTTCTGTCACCGTGGATCGTTAGCGTGCTTCCATCAGTTAAAGGTATCCTAAGCAAGCGTTCACCACATACAATTACAGCCTTATATTTTGCTAACCAATCCATTCCCACGAATGCATCAAATCCTCCTAGCATAATAGGCATCAAGTCTATTTTAAACTGGTTACCCTCTAATTCTATCCGTGCAATCTTTGATAGTCTCACTGGTTTCTATTATCTTGCCATTGGCTAATTCTACCGAGTAAGCATCAGTTAGGGCACAAGCTTCCAAATCAATTAAATGCCTAAAGGTAGTAGAAACAAAACTACCAGTTGTGCTAGTATCAAACAAACAGTAGCAGGGTGGTTATTAATGAGGAACGTACCGTTTACCACGTCAGGATCTTTGCGGGCACCATTGGGGTCCATTACAAACGCTCTCCCTTTAGGCTTGTTAGGCCTAGCGTCCTTGTCTCTTGCTAGCTTGGGACACTTGTTTCGCATGTGTCCCGGATCCCCGCATTCGTAGCATTGCTTCCCGGGCTTGAAGGTACAATCCTTTATCAGGTGGGCAGTTTGTTTGCACCTAAAACAGGGCATCGGATTGCATTCCCCTTGGTGGTGAAGTTTGCATTTGGTGCATAAGGGGTTGGTACCTACGTACAGCTTTCGGCCTCTTGCCCCCTGCTCATCCCCGTCTTGCCCCTTCATCGGCCCTCCTGTTTGAGCTACTACCATTGCCACTGACCCTTCTGACATCGATCCACCTTCTCTTCTCACTTGATAACCTCTTCTTATCTTCACTCCTTCCCTGATCCATCCATCCAGCCCTGATCAGGTCGTCCGTTAAGCTACCAGTAAGATCAACAGCCGATTGGAGGGTCATAGGCTGGCAGATCAAACCATGCCATGGACTTTAGGATGCAGTCCCCAGATAAATCGGGCTACGCCTTTAGATTTGGGAGTTACCAAGTGAGGCACAAGTCTGGACAGAGCTGAGAATCGGTTTATGTAATCGGTGTAATTTGAGCCCCTTATTTCCAGGCTCAGAAATTCCGCCTCAAGCTTCTCCAACTGGTTCATCGGACAGTATTTACCGGTCATCAATTCTCGAAATTCCGACAACTTCATGCGGCCGGCAGCATCCCTGCCCCTTGGCTGAACGATAGACTTCCACCATTCTAAGTCTGGCCCCTTTAGAGATTGGGAGGCAAACTTAACCATATGTTCGTTCTTGCACTCGCTTATATCCAGCACAGCTTCCATTTCGTCCAACCAGCGGTAGGTGTCTATTGCTCCCTCAGTGCCGAAGAAGTCTTTTGGCTTGCATGACATGAAAGTTTTGTAAGAACACCCGGTTCTTACCTCTTCAGAATTCTCAGCATTTCCCATATTGTTTCCGGGTCCATCATTCCGGGTTGTGTTTCCCCGATCAGCATTTATTTGCGTGATGATGGTGGGGATAACATTTGCAATCTGTTGGGCCACCAAGTTGGCGATCCTTTCATCGTTTATGTGGTTAGCGTCTTCTTCATGATTAGTTCTTGGTGGAGTAGGTGGTCGATTCCCACCTAGACTCCTGGTGCATCCAGCACCTCTATTTCTTCCTCCGCGAGTTCCTCTTCTAGGCAGCATTCTGGTGTCAATCATAGATAAATCTCATTTAGTGTCTCATAATCTGTTTCGAGTATCCCACACACCAATTGAATCCCTAAGGTCGCTCCACATCACACAAGGATTCTCATAACGCACAATGAGTCATACATAGTCTCATACATTCATAGAGTCAATTAGCAATTCAAAAAGGCAATCAAATCAAATCCTAAGAATATACTAATGCATAACCCAAACAGACAACCCACAATAGATAAGGTAGTATCATAAAAGAAGTTCACTCATAGATAGCATGACAAGCATCAACAGAGTCGATAGTTTCATAGCAATACAAGCTTGAAGGTGTCATCACCCCCAAATAATAGTATCAGAAATAAATAAGTAGTTTCTCATAAATGGTAGCATCATTCAAAAATCAACATCATTCCATCACTATTTCCACTTCTTCTTTAACCACCCGAACCAGCCTGACCCCTTCTTCTTTTGTTCTTGCTCCAAGCACTGGACACCATGGGATGCCATTAGTGCCTGAAATTAGGCTGACTGCGAGGTCTGCGTGGAGTGCTGGAGTGTGAACTCATGGCGCTGAATGGTCCTCAGTATGTCACTTAGCATGGGTTCAGATGGACCAAAGTCACTGGCACGACGGCTGGACTGCGAGTAGTGATCTCCAGCTAGAACGCTCGGGCCATAGTACATGCTACGTCTAGGCGGTATCTAGAACTCGTCCTGATGTTGGCGTCTGGGCGGTCCATCATCGGAGGTTCCAGTGCAGGAGCAGTCATAGGAGGAAGGGGAGGAGGCTGCATTCTGAACGAGATGGAAGCTCCTGGTCTAGTGCTCTTCCGCTGCCTAGTGATGTCTCGCGCGCCCTTATTCTCAATAGGTGGGATGGGCGAATGTGCCGGTGCTGGAACATGAGGTGTGTTGGAGCGGGTCCGGCTCCTTGCCTGAGATGTCGGGGATGAATCTTCGGATGGCTCGGTGTCGTCAGATGTAACAGATATCCATCCGGGGTGGCTGCACCGCCTGATGTACTCCTCATATTGGGAGGGAGAAGTCACCCTTCTCAGCCGTCCTACAGGAGCGGTCTCATCCACGGGTAGTGCGGGTGCTTTTCCGTTGTTGGCCATTGATCTCGAGTTCCTGTAAAATCATCATTAGTAATTTGGTTTCTCATAGCTCATGGCAATAGTGATGATAGTATCTCATAATAATAGTTATAATAGTAACAATGGTAGTAGTATCTGTAATAGTAAAAGCACAGGTTACCGCAAGGGCAAAAACAGAGTTTAGATCCACTCAAAATATTTTCTATGCAAAGAAAGATTTTTAACACACAATAGGGGATCGTGCCGGAATTCACGCATCCGATAAATTCATGATTACGTTGATCAAGTGTAATCATCAATTTACCAAACCCAATCATTCTAACACAATCCAAAACAAGGACAGTCCTAGGGTATCAGGGTTGTAGCCTAGGGTCTACTAAGGTATTCCCGATTTCTCTACAACCTGTGGCTCTGATACCAATCTGTCGTACCCCGGGCCCAGAAGAGGGTGGGACGTCGCAGATTAGCAACATACATGGCAGCGGAAACAAACCACATAAGAGCACACAAGGAGAGAAATCACAATGGCATTACATTACATTAAAAATTGTCCGGGCTAACACAATCAGACCCGAACATATAAATAACCCATTACAAAATTATCCAAGTGAATACATAACAAGGCCAATTGTTTCCAAGCGTTTCAAAAAGTTCAGGTAATGCCAGGGGGTAGTCACAGTACTAAGCCAGCTTTAGAGTCTTTCATAAAATCCAAGCTCATCAAGGATTACCTGAAACATGCTCAAAAAGAATTTGTGTCAACTAAAAAGTTGGTGAGTTCAAGCGCTTAAAGTTTAAAAACAAAAGGACTCATTTAAATCCATAAGTTTGTTTAAAATCGTAGTTTCACTGTTATAGGATCACAATCAACCCTGCACTTAGCCCCGGCTAGCCTCTTCTAAACTTGTGTTGCCGGTTATCCCATAGGGGAAACTGAGCCTCAGAACAGTATACCATACTTGCCGAGTGGTACACCATAGTATCTTATAAAACCTGTTACATGCCACAACGACCCAGTAGGATCTCAGTGTGGTACCCTTCATATATCGGAAGGCACTGTGCATGGGGGATTCCCCAAGTAGATCTACCCATATAATTAAGCGGTTCACATAGAATTAATGATTGTGATACAAAGATGCAAGTTCTAACAATAGCCACAACATACAATAGCATTGCATAATAGTACTCAAATAAGTTTGGTTCAAACAGAGCATGCTTCATCCCAAATCAATAGTAAAAAGGGAACACTAGAAACTCACCTCAAGTAGTGTCAAAGATTCCACAACATAGATAGATTCAGGTCCTAGCACCCTATGAGCAAGACATATGCATAAGGTATGGGTTCTTAGACTATCGGGAGGGTAGTCAAAGGTAATATATGTTTAAAAATACATATGACCACATCCCTTAGAAAATTTGTGTCGAAAAGTTTCCTTTTTAGGAAAGTTGGGGTTTTTGGCGTAAAACGACCCGTCTTTGGTTTCCCACAGACTCTTACATGAAAATCAAGTATAATAATAGATTTTGGTCATAAACTTACCGAAATATGGTCGACTTTATAGAATTTACACTTTAGTCCCACGAGTTTCCAAAATTACACTTTTTTACCCCGAAGTCGACATTTTAATCTATTCTCTTCAAATCTTTTCATCAAAATAAGAGTTTGAGGCCCTCAGACTTACTAAAATATTATGGTTTCATTGGTTTTTATGCTCGTTACATTATTTTTAGAATCTCATCCAAAAATCCCCCCGGTTAGGCCCGTTAAAGCCAAATAAGTTCATAGAATTAACGTGTTATCCCAAAATTTCACCAAGTCTGGTTTTAGCCACTGATTTATTAGTCTTAGGGCCTAAAAAATTTTGTTTCTGACAAGTTTTTAATACTTGTTAAGGATTTGGCCATTTTTAGGTACCTCCATCACCTATTCGGGTCCTTAAACATGCTTCTAAGGTCCATAACACAAAACCAAATCATCCAACCCATAATAATATCAGTTAACCTTCATCAAACATTTTGAAAATTCAGATTATACCCACAGATGCAATAGTATAAATAAACCTGGTCAAGGTTGGGGTATCAAAGCAATAATTTACACATGTGTAACATGAAATTTCAGGTTTAAACACCAAAGTCCCTTCTGAAATCAATAAGTCCAGGTTATAAAAATGTTTATAAGGTGTTTTAAATAGGTTTTTTAGTGTGGAATGGGGGTTAGATTCGGGACAGATGGTTGGATGGTCCTGAAAACCCATGAAAAGAGGGTATTCGGGTGGACATCTACAGTACTAACCCATAGTATACGAGTATGAAGAATAATTTACCTTTTGATGAGTCGAGGGTTACATAAAAACAGCAAAGTGCTTGAAAGTTTCTGCTTAGATTAAGGAAATGGTGTTTATGGAAAGAAAAGTAGAGAAAACCATAATATTATCTTAGTTCGGGTACAAGATTGCTTAAATTCAAGATGTTTGTTTGAAGATGGTTTAGAGAGTGTAAGAGCTGCTAGTTCGAGAGTCCAGAGTTGAAGATTGCTACTCTAGTTCCTGCTTGATGTAGTCTTCAGAGAAGTCCTCGGGTTTTTGGTGAAAGGAATTGCCGAGAGGGAGAGGTAGAGTGTAGAGAGAATTCGAGAGAGTGTCGAAAGGGTGAAGGAAGTAGGAACTTCGGTTTTTAAAGGAAGAGATGGAGTGTGGGTTTGGTTTAGGGAGAACCGAGGAGAGGAGGGGTTCACCAAAGGGGTGGCCGAATGCATGGCAACATCCCATGCATTGGTCAGTTTGGAGGTGTGCAGACCAAGTCAAATGCTTCTAGAAGGGTTTGAAATTTTCAAAAATGCTAAGTGTTGCCTTGGGACTCCTGAATAGTGCCCATGCGCCCACTGTCATGCGCTTAAGTGAAAAATCAAAGAAATGCGGATGAAGACCAAAGAAATGCGGATGAACACAGAGAAATGCGGATGAAAAATCCAAAGAAATGTGGGTGAACACAGAGAAACGCGGATGAAGAATCCAAAGAAATGCGGATGAACACAGAGAAATGCGGATGAACACAGAGAAATGCGGATGAAGAATCCAAAGAAATGCGGATGAAGATTCCAAAATTTTATTTATTTATTTTTTTTGTTAAGGAGGTTGGCCATTAGCATTTTCTATCATTGGAAATTAGTTTATAGGCCAAGGCAAGTCATGCAAGAAGCATTCAGGTATGATAAAATTACAAGAATTTATTAATTACAAAGAAGAGGGTACATAAAAATACATGGAACACCAAAAATGAACAAATCTTAAATTACATTAGAGTTCTGAAGCTGGACCTAGGAGTCAGTTGTTACATCTTGTTCACAAATCCACTAAATTCAATCCAAATGACGACTCTCAATCCACAAATTCCTTTATTAAGCACTAGACCATGGATATGAGTTGTAAAGGATCAAAAAACTCTTGGGAACGGTCTGTCCAAGACACATATTGAATTGATGTGGCTAGTACGTTATGATCCAAGTTGGGTCATACCCAATAACAAGCTAGACAAACACCTATAATATTTATTTTATGATATGATCATGTAAATAAATTTTAACGCTTGTAGTATTTAGAAATTGGGTTTCTAAATATTTGCACTAGTGTTATGAATAAATTATATGGATAATTTATTCAAAAGAGAGAGTACTTTGTATTGTTATTCAAATGGTTGAACAAACAATACAAGTGTTTTGTCCACATTTCTTTTCCTCATCCGCATTTACTAATGCGGATGTGTTACTAAGAAAATGCGGATGAATGTTCCTCATCAGCATTTGCAAATGCGGATGTGCATTTGGGGAAATGCTGAAGACTAATGCGGATAGTAAATGCGGATGAGCATTTAAGGAAATGCTGATGAAACTAATCATCCGCATTTACAAATGTGGATGTGCACTTTGGAAATGCTGGAGTTACTTATCCGCATTTACAAATGCGGATGTACATTTGGGAAATGCGGATGAAGTTTCTTCTTCAGTATTTACAAATGCGGTTAGAGTTTGTTCAAGGGATGGGTTAGAGTTTGTAAGAGAAATGCGGATGGGTTAAAGGGATGGGTCCCCCCACTTTTCTCACTCTAAAATTCAGTTTCATAGAACGTCCAATATATGATTGCATTCAACCACTCTCTCTGATAACTTACAACACACACAAAGGTGCAAATTGGTGTTACTGTAGCTTTTCTATCGATCGGTCGAGGAAAACCAAGAACAGAACCCGATTCAAGTAAAGAAAATCCTAGCAACCTGGTGTTTTGTTGGAAGCTTGGGGTAGACAAGCTTGAGGTTTCCTATTTTGGAAGCTGTCGATCTAAGATCTTCTTCCTCTGTCCCATTCGAGAGGTAGATTTCTAAACACCCTTTGGTTGTTTGTAAGCATGGTTTTTCATATAACGATCCATTACGGGTTTTCTTTTAACAAATATATAAAATTGGTTTATATATTAACTGTAACAAGTTTTTCATACCATTTCTGCTGCGTTTTCATTTTATAAGGGTAAAATGACTCTGACAAACTTGTGAAAACCCAGCAGTGGTATCAGAGTCAGTTATATGGATACATGCTTCATCTGGACTGAATTTTTGATTTCTTGCTGTTATTCACCAACAGACTGAAAATTCAGGTCTATGTTTCCCCTGTTTTTCAAGATTCTACTTTACATGTATATTGTAATCTTGAAAAATTGAATCACTTGAATGATTTAAGTTGTTTGGACAAGAATCATGATATTCGGTTTTTTTATACATTAACCGAAAGTCTGTGATTCAAGGGGAAAACTCTCAGATTTTGCTTACATATTTGGATATGTATCTTGATGTTCATAACCTAGCCGAGACCTTGTGTTTGGTTGTGTTGTGATTTGTATTTGATTATTCAAAGGGTTCTAATAATTAAATTTATTTGTTCTTCCTATTTGCTATGTAATTTATTTATTTTCATTTGGTATGTAAAATAAATAGATTAGTTACATTTCACTTTTACTAGAAAATTTATATAGGATATATAGTTTTGTAAAAGAAGATGCAACAAGAATATTTTTCTGTTTGGGCTAGTTTTGTGCCCAAAGGGCTTCATAGCTCTTAATGGGATTTAAGCCTAATAACCGAAAACATATTTTGAAGGCCCAAATGGGTTTGGGGCTGAATTTAAGTCCATTTGGAAGCTCAAATCGAATGGGAGAATCACAACACAAAGTGGACACTTGAAGCATTTGGATGCGGGATCAAGTGGGAGTTCACCGACACAAGTGTTACCCTTAGGAAGGACCTAAATAACTCACTTGTTTCGGTCAACAAGTGATGTTAAAATTAGTTGGCTATGGTTATGAACTTGTTGTTGTATGTGTTGCTTGTATGGTTGATTTAATTTATTATTCATGTGATATTTGGATATGCACTATTAAACAATTTCAAATCAACAACAAGCTGCAAACGGTTCTCTTGGAGACATTAACATGGGTAATAAAATGGTTTTATTAAAGGTTAATGTTTTCGCAATAAAATTGGGTTTTATTAAAAGAACCTTGGAAATTGGTTTCACTCGTATACCACGCATTTGAATGCATGTAAATGTAAGGTACAAAATGTTTTCATAAGTAGAATTAATAGAAACAAAATCCCTTTTAAACAAGTTTAACACCATCCTTTTATACAACACTCGAATCACTTGGGAACTATTTGTGGGATAAAGGTCACCTAACCACATTTAGGGAACTTGTGTGTTTTTGGTGGGTTTAACATATTTGTGGGATAAAGGTCACCTAACCACCTGTATGTGTAAACTCACACGTGTGTGTAAGTAGGACGACTTGAATTGGAAACCATGTGAATAGGGTCATCGAAGCATGGCGTACAATGGTGTTGATGGGATTAAACATGCCGACTAAACATAAAGATGTTTAACCGATCCCATAAACTAGAAGTTGCAAAGGGTTGCAATTGTCAAAAGTTGACTACCTTGTTAATTTAAATAATGGGATAAATGTCACCTAACCATTATTTGAATGTAACGTGGATTCTAGATTTTAATTATTAATTGTCTATGAGACATGAAAGGGTATTAATAGTTAAAATGTTTTTTTTATAAATACTGAAATTGAACTTTGTTTATATTGTAATGGCCGCAAATAATAACAACGCTACCTCCTCGACCGTCCATAACCTGTCACTAAGAACTACCCTGGAAAAGGATCGTCTAAATCACAATAATTTCATGGATTGGTTTCGAAACTTGAGAATTGTTCTCAAGCAGGAAAAGAAATCATACGTGTTGGACGATCCTATTCCTGATGAACCCAACATTGATGATGTTGATGTGTCACACCCCGGGCCCAAGGAGGGTGGGACGTCGCAGATTAGCAAAACACATGGCAGCGAAACTACCCACTCAAGAGCACACAAGGAGGGAAATCACATGGCATTACATTAAAACAACATATTCGGGCTATGAAAGTCTTGCCCAAACATCAAATCCACACCCATTGTAAATTATCCAAATTTATTACACAACAATTCCGAATGTCTAATAATGTTTTCAAAATCAAGTAATGCCATTCGTAGTCACGGTACTAAGCCATCCACTAAGTGCCCGTTACAATCCTGCTTCATCAAGGGTTACCTGAAACATGCTCAAAAAGATTTTGTGTCAACTAAAAAGTTGGTGAGTTCAAGTGCTTAAAGTTCAAAAACAAAAGGACTCTTTAGAATCCATAAGTTAATTAAAAAAAAAAGAAAAGCATAAGTATCACTATTGTGGGGTCACAATCAACCCTGCACTCAGCCCGGCTAGCCTCTTCTAAACTTGTGTTATGCCGGTTATCCTATAGGGGAAACTGAGCCTCAAAAAGTGTATCATACCTGCTAAGTGGTACACCATAGTATCTTATAAAACCTGTCATATGACACAAACGACCCCGTAGGATCTCAGTGTGGTACCCTTCCGGTTATGATGGAAGGCACTGTGAGTGGGGGATTCCCCAAGTAGATCTACCCATATAAAACAAGCGGTTCACACAAGAATTAATGATTCTGATACAAGTAGGTGCAGGTTCTAACATTAGCCATAACATATAATAGCATCGCATAATAGTACACAAATAACTTTTAGTTCAAACATAGCATGTTTCATCCCAAAATAGTAGTAAAAAATGGAACACTAAAACTCACCTTAGGTAACTCAATAGTTCTTCAGTCACAGAAAAGATTCAAGTCCTAGCACCCTATGTTCAAGATACAAGTAGTAAGCTAATGTTCTTAGACTATTGGAAGTGTATCTAAATGTATTTTATGGTCATACGTTCACGTGGCTTTCTTTCTTAGAAATTTATGTCAAAAAGTTTCCTCTTTAGGAAAGCTAGGGTTTTTGATATATGGATGACAAGTTATATGACTTTTATAAGTTTGTTTATATTATAATAAGATTAATAAGAGTTTTCTATTCATAAGATTACTGAAATTTAGTCATATTTACGAAATTTACACTTTGGTCCCTCAAGTTTCAAAATTTACAATTTTGACCCAAAAGTTTGCTTTCTTCCATTACTTGACCCAATATGACCCTTATTAGTTCCTAGGGTTTTTTATATTACTTTTAGGCTTGTTTTAACTTAATATTTCCAGATTTTAGCTTGAGAGGTTTAAAACACAAAATTCAAGTTACCGGCGGTAAAACCGTTAATTTAAGCGTCTAGTTTTAAACCTTTTAATTTCAACCCATGGCACTCAAGTATAATGTTTTAAGGGCTTCTAACCAAGATTATAATCTGTTTTAAAAGTAGTTTTGGGGTTATTTGAGCAAAAAGTTTCATTTTTAAACTAACCCGTTAAAACCCGTTTTTACCCAAAACCAAACACTCTAATCCACTTTCTTTCAATTTTCCACCAAGATCTCAATTTGAGGTCTTATAAATTACTGAAATAAAATTGACTTAGTTGTATTAGGCTTGTTACACTATTTTTAATATTTTATCCAAAAATCTCTCGGTTTATGCTTATTTTTATTAAATAAATTCATAGAAATTACATATTAACCCAAAAATTAACCAAATTCGGTTTTTAGTACTAAAATTATTATTTTCAGGCCTGGAGATTTTAAAACTTGCAACTTATTAAGTTTTAGCCATTTTGAGAATTTCACCACCTTTTCGAGTCACTAAATAAGCTCTTTTGTCCATTTTACCATACCTTTTCACCCATTCCACATTTACCACGAATTTTATAAGATTAAAATCATCAAACTACTGGAACAAAGCATAATGTCACGGATTTTTTATAACAAGCACCATAGTTGCTTTTTAGAGGGTGTTTTACATCGTTTGCACATGTGTAATCATCAAAGTTTGTGCTCAAACATCATTAAACCTTTTTGTAACGTTAAAACCAGATTATTATGATGTTAATAAACTATTTTGGAGCAGGTTTTAACATTGGTTGAAGGGTTTCTCAAAACAAGTGGGTTATTGGTGCTAAAATACACAAAAAAAGAGGGTTTTCGGGTTGAAATCATATGCACCAACCCGTGGTTCATGAACACTCATTAAAATATACCATCTTGAAGTCGTGAGTCTCACAAAAACAGTGATATGGCCGCAAGTTTCTATTGTGAACAAGAAAAGTGAGATTTCATGGTAGAAAAGTGAAGAAAACTCAAGAAATAGCTTTGTTCGGGTATAATGATGCTTACACTCAAGGTGTTTCGTGATTTTGGAATGATTTGAGGAGTATGAGGGCTGTAGAATCACGAGCTTGAGCTGAAACTCCTTGTTCTTGCAAGAACCTTGTGTAGAAGCTCACCAAAACCCACTTTCTAGCTTGTTTTGCACTTGGTTGATGTTGGGGTAGTGCTATTCTTTCGGATTTTTTCTGAAAAAGGAGAAAGTTGCAGAATTTTGAAGGGGAGAGGGAGTGTTTTCGTGAATGAGGGAGAGAGAATGGGGGTGGTGTGTGTCTTGCATGTATGGGGTGAAGAGAGGGGTGGAGTGTGGGTGTGGTGTTTGAAATGGAAGGGAGGATGGTGAGTGGGGAGAGGGGGTGGCCGAATTCTCATAGGGGGAGGGGGATTTAATTAATTTTTTTTTGTAAATTTTATTATTATGTGGTGTAATTTGTTGTGTAGTGTAGTATTAAAGATGGTAAATTCTAGTTTTACAAGTTTTTAAGTGAAATGTTGCATATATATGTATGTGTGCTGTAATGTGTAGGTATACACATACATATCATTGTTTTAATTAAAATTTTAATTTCTAGTAAAAATTTAATATTTTTCTAGAATCGGTTAATAATTTCTAGACTAAGGCAAGATATAATGAAATCTTATAAGGCAACTAAACATGAAATCAATTATCACATAAGAAGAAAATAAAATAAATATAAGAATGAAAATAATGCCGGATAAAAATTAAAGTTAAAGTTGGACCTAGGAGTCGGTTGTTACATGATGCCTACGAGGACTGGGTTAAGCACACTGAGGATTCTATGCAAGTTTCTTGCCTCATGTTGGGAACCATGATTCCCGAGCTTTAAAAGGATTTTGAACATCACGGGGCATACGACATGATTACCCAGGTGAAGGAAATGTTCCTTCAACAAGCGAGGGTAGAGCGCTTCGAAACGGTTCGAGCGCTTCATGCATGTCGAATGGAAGAAACCCAATCTGTATTATCTTATGTGATGAAGATGAAAAGCCACATTGATCGCCTCGAAAGGCTAAATTGTCTCGTCTCAAAAGAGTTGGCCATGGATTTGATCCTCAATGGTCTAACCAAGAAGTTTGAGACTTTTATCATGAATTATAACATGAATGGATGGGACAAGAGCATTAGGGAACTTCATGAAATGCTCAAAACAGCTGAGGCAAGGTGGGTAAAAGGGTTTTACCGGTTCTCACGATCAATGAGGGCAACAAGAAGAGGCATCACCCCGAACCCAAGGAAAATGTTGCCAAAGGCAATGGGTACATCAAAGGAAAGGGTAAGGGAAAGACTAAAGCAGGACCACCAAAACCGAGGCTTAAGAAGTCAAAGGTTATGGAGAAGGATCCATGCTTTGAGTGTGGTGAGATAGGACATTGGAAGAGGAATTGTCCAATCTATCTCAAAGAGTTGAGAAATAAGAGGGATGCTGGGCAGACCTCAGGTATAACTTTCATGATCCATATTAAACTTAATGTTATTTCTTCAAACACATGGGTATTAGATACCGGATATGGAACTCATATTTGCAATTTGTTGCAGGGGTTCAAAAGAAATAAGCATTTTAAGAAGGGGGATACTAGTCTCTATATGGGCAACGGAGCAAAGGTTGATGTCGAAGCCCAAGGAGACTATATCTTGAAGCTTCCAAGTGGTTTGGAAGTCATTTTGAAGAATGTTTTGTATGCTCCTAGTTTGACTGGGAACATAATTTCTGTTTCCCTTCTAAAACAACTTGGTTATGTATTAAAGTTTGTAAACGATGGTATTTGTGTTTTTATGGATGATATATTTTATTTTAAGGCTATGCTTTTTAATGGTATTTATGAATTGGTTCATGATGACTCATCCTTTAATAACTCGTTATACCAATCAAGCACCAAGAAACTTAAAATGGGTTTAAGTGAATTATATCTTTGGCATTGTCGTCTTGGTCACATAAAGAAGAATTATATTCAAACACTTTAAAAGAATGGTCTTTTGGAAGCAAATGATGAGGTTCATTTGATAAGTGTGAATCTTGTTTACAAGGAAAGATGACCAAAGAACCCTTTAGTGGTACTAACCAAAGGGCAAAAGACTTGTTAGGAATCATACATTCGGATGTATGTGGTCCTTTTAAAGCAATGACAAGGAATGGTGAAAGATACTTCATTACCTTCATCGATGATTATAGTCGTTATGGTTATGTCTACTTGTTGAGACACAAAGATGAAGCTTTTGAAATGTTCAAAATCTTCAAGAATGAAGTAGAAAATCAACTCAACAAAACCATCAAAGTTCTTTGTTTGGATAGAGGAGGTGAATACCTTAGTGATGCCTTTCAAGATTATCTTAGGGGTTGTGGGATTGTCTCACAGCTTTCTCCACCCGAAACACCACAGCATAATGGTGTGTCTGAGAGGAGAAACCAAACCCTATTGGATATGGTTCGATCTATGATGGCTAGAAGCACACTACCTTTGTCATTTTGGGGTTTCTCATTGCTCTCCGCTGCCCGTATTCTGAATATGGCCCCAACCAAGAAAGTGGATAAGACACCTTTTGAAATATGGCATGGAAGGGTTCCATCATTATCATATTTAAAGGTATGGGGTTCTAAAGCTTATGTTAAGCAAAACACCCCAAACAAGTTAGAAAGCCGATCCACTAAGTGTATCTTTGTAGGATATCCCAAAGACTCGATGGGATATTACTTCTACAATCCAACAGAGCAAAAGGTATTTATTGCTCGATAGAACAGTGGAACTTGATGAGGATCGAGAACCACAAGCCGATACATGTTTTGTTGATACTAGCAATCAATAGGAGGTTGTTGATAATGATCAAGTGGTTGATCAATACACACAAAACGTTCGCAGATCTGTAGAACTAGCTATCCACCCGAAAGATATGGATTTTTCATGAATGGATGCTATGTAGTTGACTCGGATGAACCAACTACGTACCATGATGCTATGTCCAATTCGCATTGTGACAAGTGGCTTGAAGCCATAAACGTAGAGATGCAATCCATGTATGACAACCAAGTGTGGGAATTGATTGTGCCATCGCTTAACTCCAAACCGGTTGGATGTAAGTGGGTTTTCAAGAAGAAAACTGATATGCATGGAAACTTGGATACTTATAAAGCAAGACTTGTAGGAAAAGGTTTCACTCAAACTCAAGGGGTTGATTATGATGAAACCTTCTCATCCGTGGCAATGCTAAAGTCAATTAGGATATTATTTGCCATAGCTGCATATTATGACTATGAGATTTGGCAAATGGATGTCAAAACTGATTTCATTAATGGACATCTCAAAGAGAATGTCTATATGGTTCAGCCTAAAGGTTTTGTCGATCCATAATATCCTAATAAAGTATGCAAGTTAAAGAAATCAAACTATGGATTGAAACAAGCATCAAGAAGTTGGAATCAATGTTTTGATGAAGAGATCAAAAGGTTTGGATTCATCAAGAACGCTGATGAAGCTTGTGTGTATAAGAAAGCTAGTGGGAGCATCATCACATTCTTAGTATTGTATGTGGATGATATATTACTGTTTGGAAATGACATTCCAACCATGGAAGGTGTTAAAACCTGGCTTGGTAGTTGTTTTTCCATCAAAGATCTTGGTGAAGCCGCCTATATTTTGGGAATAAAGATCTATAGGGATAGATCAAGGCGGTTGATAGGTTTAAACCAAAGTGCATACATTGATAAAATCTTGAAAAGGTTCAAGATGGAGAACGCTAAGAAAGGTTTGGTACCTATTCAAAGAGGGACAATATTGAGTGCATCTCAATGTCCAAGCGCAAAGGATGAGCAAGAAAGGTTGAAGGAAATCCCATATGCATCTTCTATAGGATCCATCATGTATGCAATGATATGCACTAGACCGGACGTGTCATGCACCTTAAGCATGACAAGCAGATATCAGCAGAATCTAGTAAATAGCCATTGGATGGCTGTTAAGAGTATATTGAAATACCTTAGGAGGACTAAGAATATGTTTCTAATATACGGATCTGGTGAAGAGGAACTCATTGTAAAGGGTTACACGGATGCGAATTTCCAAACTGATCGAGATGATTCTCGATCATAATCGATGTCTTCATTATGAATGGAGGGGCAGTGTCTTGGAAGAGTTTAAAGCAGGATGTGGTAGCATTGTCCACTACAGAATCAGAATACATCATCGCTTCATTGGCAGCACAAGAAGCTGCATGGTTGAAGAAATTCATTGCCGATCTAGGGGTTGTCTCTACTATTCAAGATCTCCTATAGATCTTTTGTGACAACGAGGGTGTGATTGCTCAAATCAAGGACCCCGTGCATATCAAAAGACAAGGCACGTTGAGCGGAGATTCAACTACATAAGGGATGAAGTTAGAAAAGGAAAGATATGTATTTGCAAAGTTCACACCGATCAAAATATTGCGGATCCACTCACGAAGCTCCTTGAAAGGCCAAAGCATGAGAGTCATACTTGTGCCTTAGGACTTTAATATTCTAGTGATTGGATTTGATCTATCTTGTATTTAAATATAGAACAATTATTATTTTGACTCATATATATTTATGATTATGATACTATGAGTTATGTTCCATTTTAGCATGTTTAAATCCATGAATATGTTTATTATTCTAAATGTCCGTAGTCGGTCATATTTGTGGGAACAAATATGAAGTAAGACTATTATGAACTTGGATTGGTGGATATTCATGAGGTATGAATATAGAGCAAGAGGTTGCTACCAAGGTTCATAAATATTTATGGGATACAAATATTGGAGAGACCCGCTCTCAAATTTTACTGCATGGAATTATGTAATTGATCATAAGTAAATTTGAGTAAAGGCGAATATCGTTGTATCCTCCGACTTGAGATACATATTGGGTTTCAATATTCACCAAATATTATACTTTGATCTAGTTCTTCGCTGTTCTGAAATAATGGATAGTACATAAGGCTAATTTCAGGTGTGATACAAGGTGATTGTGAGAAACGTATGTAGTCAAGATAGGATTTGTTCCTCTTATTCGTTGAGAGTATGATGTCTAAGGCCTAATTAAGTTAAATCAATAGAGAATGATCATTCTTTGTCTCTGGATTTAACATGACATCTGTAACAAAAGGATAGATGATAGATTCACCTAAATCATTTCAAGTAAGGGACTTGAGGAAGATGATGTTATTGAATGGCACTTCATCATGCGTATTAGGGGTAGTAAACCGTTGTTAGGCTGTATTTACTGCTTGCATCAATTCTCTATGTATCTTATGCAAGTGGGAGATTGTTGGGAACGGTCTGCCCAAGACACATATTGAATTGATGTGGCTAGTACGTTATGATACAAGTCGGGTCATACCCAATAACAAGCTAGACAAACACCTACAATATTTATTTTATGATATGATCATCTAAATAAATATTGACACTTGTAGTATATAGAAATTGGGTTTCTAAATATTTGCACTAGTGTTATGAATAAATTATATGGATAATTTATTCTAAAAGAGAGTACTTTGTATTGTTATTCGGATGGTTCAACAAACAATACAAGTGTTTTGTCCGCATTTCTTTTCCTCATCCGCATTTACTAATACGAATGTGTTACTGAGGAAATACGGATGAATGTTCCTCATCCACATTTGCAAATGCGGATGTGCATTTGGGGAAATGCTGAAGGAATTACTTCATCCGCATTTACTAATGCGGATAGTAAATGTGGATGAGCTTTTAAGGAAATGCTGATGAAACTGATCATCGGTATTTACAATGCGGATGTGCATTTTGGAAATGCTGGAGTTACTTATCCGTATTTACAAATGCGGATGTACATTTGGGAAATGCGGATGAAGTTTCTTCTTCCGCATTTACAAATGCGGTTAGAGTTTGTTCATCCGCATTTACTAATGCGGATGAATATTAGAGAAATACGGATGGGTTAAAGGGATGGGTCCCGCCCACTTTTCTCACTCTGAAATTCAGTTTCATAGGACGTGCAATATATGATTGCATTCAACCACTCTCTCTGATAACTTACAACACACACAAAGGTGCAAATCAGTGTTACTGTAGCTTTTCTCTCGATCGGTCGAGGAAAACCAAGAACGGAACCCGATTCAAGTAAAGAAAATCCTAGCAACCTGGTGTTTTGTTGAAAGCTTGGGGTAGACAAGCTTGAGGGTTCCTATTTTGGAAGCTGCCGATCTAAGTTTCTTCCTTTGTCCTATTCGAGAGGTAGATTTCTAAACACCCTATGGTTGTTTGTAAGCATGGTTTTTCATATAACGATCCATTACGGGTTTTCTTTTAACAGATATATAAAATTGGTTTATATATTAACTGTAACAAGTTTTTCATACCATTTCCTCTACGTTTTAATTTTATAAGGATAAAATGACTTTGATAAACTTATGAAAACCCAACAAAAACCACTGGTATTAACTCAATAAGAATTGAGAATCTAATAGTAATTACGAAATGAATGTAATCACACGTCAAACATGAAACTCAATGTGTAATTGATGAAAAAGAAATCAAGTTAAGGTAACATGACCAAGAAGATAAGATTTCTTATTATTTCTATCAAACTTGAGAGATTATAGATTTTTTCATCAAAGTATTTGTGATATCTTAATAAAATACATGAAAAAAAACAAGTTATACAAAAAAATTAAACCACAGTAGTTCTTACATTGATAGTTTTTGCTATTTTTAACAACCTCTCATACTATGCCATTTCGTTTCTCAACCTTCTAAACATGATCAAAAACTAATCTAATCAAATCCAATTATAATGCTCACTGAAATCAAACTAAACAACCACACAGGGAACCTAGTATCTATTTCCAAATAGAAACCAAAACCAACAATGAAAATAAACAAATCACTTTTAAAATCGATCCACACCAACACCAAATGCATCCACAACACTACACAACCATCTTTGAATACTCTTGCTCACAAATCCAATAAATTCAATCCAAATAACAGTAACACCCAGAAAATTTCAGCATAAAGAAAAGAAAAGAAAGCAAGGGAGAAAAAGTGAATTATTGTAAAACAAGGGGTTAAAAGTGGGCAAGGGCCAAACTTGCCCATAATGGGTTCAAAAAGGTGATAAGGCCACCCATACTTCTCTCTCTCATGCATGAAATCTAGGCTGAAGTAAGAAGAAGAAGCTTCACCCGGTTTTAGAGAGAGAAAGTCTTCAAAAGGTAACTTGTTTTAAATCCCCTCTTTTACTTGTTTTCAACTTGTTTGGGTCTGGTATGTATAGCAACCGATGTTTTATGAACTAACTATGTCTTTTTTTCATGAAATACGACCTTCTATGTTTGATGCATGTTTTAATTGTTTTCTGTGATGTTGGGTGTAGTTGTTGTCTTGTTTAAGCATGTAACATGATAGATCTATGCTAAGTTCATGTTAAGATAAGGCTTGGGACTGGAAAATTCCATAAGTTGCATCACAGGTACTGGACTTGGTGTCCGCTGTGGACACTGTGGGTTCGGTGTGGACACTTGGTTACAAACAAAGTGTTCGTTGTTGATGTTGGTCATCCGTTGTGGACACTGTCCGCTATGGACACCATCCGCTGTGGATATTGTAGGTTCACTGTGAACACACTTAGTGTTTTACTCATCCACTGTGAACCCTTTAACCATCCGCTGTGAACACACTTAGTGTTTTACTCATCCGTTGTGGACTTTGGCTGTTTGCTGTGGGTATTGTTCATCAGCATTTGGACTTTTCATCCATATTTGGACTTGTTGATCCGCATTTTGTTCACCCACATACCTTTTGACACATAGAATATTTTCTAAAGACTTTTATCTGCATTTGTTCATCCGCGTTGGTTTACATTCATCCGTATTTCTGTGGGGACTTAGGGTTTTTCTGAATTTTTGGGAATAGAGTTTAAGTGTTAGGAACTTATGTTTAATGGAAGTTTATACTTGTTCTATGTTTCTACTGTCTCATTTATCTTCTTATGGACTGCTTGTTATGGTTAGTTATTATTATACTTCATGATATGTGATTATAAAACAGTGGATATTTTAAAAGTATTATTCATAACCAAGTGAACACAAAGAAATAAAAGAAGACAGTGGAACTTAATGAATGTTACCCCCGGGTCGTTATAATAAATGGAAACCTTGAAAGCACAATGGACTGAGGAGCATGACCTTGTTGTCATTAGCTCAACTGATGTGTGGCTGATTCAAGATGCACATCTGGGGTCTAATCCTAGGGATTGACCAACAAATCAATAGGACCAGTATTCATGAGCAGGCTTCGTGCCTAGCAGTGTGGGTCAACTGTCGATGGGTTAGCTACCATAATAAACGTTTGCCGACAGGGGTTAGGCATCTGTTGCCAACCAACAATGTAGGCTCTTGCTTTGTGCAATCCTAGTTAATAAAAGAGAAAGATAATGAAAAGAAAGAAAGATAAAGAATCTCTTAACGAATGAATATGTGTAGTAATGGATGACCACCATGAAGCTTATAAATGTATATTTTCTATATTATCAAAACTAGAACTCACTTAGTAATGCTAACTTTTTATATGCATATCAGTTGGTAGGTAATGGTGTTGCTGGGAATGGCACGAGGTTGAAGCTACATGGCAAATAAAGACTGGCATCCATGACACGCTGAAAAGTTATTTTTGTTTTGAAATGCAACTAGATGTTCTTTTTGTAACTAGGAAAAACATTGTATTTCTTGGCAAAAGTAATGGTTAATGCATGCTATGGTTTTTATTAAATTATTCCACTACAAAGTTTTCTTGTTTTGATGAATCTGAATGTGTTTCAATATGAAAAGTGCTATGAATGACCAACTATGGGGTTTCTCAGGAATGGGGCCTTACAAGTTGGTATCAAAGCCAAAGTTTAAGAGAATTGGGTAAATTAATTTTCAAAACCTAAATTGAAATTGGGACCAAATGGAGGGATGCCAGCCCAAGAAGCTACGTGCCATCAGGTAATTTTTCATAAAGTTAACTGGTACTATGTGTGTGTGCTATTTGATTTATGTGCTTAGTAGATTTGGATGCTAATATAGTCAGGATAGGAAATGCTTGGGAAATAAAGAGTAAAGTAAGTGGCTAATCACAACTAGCCATTATAATTAGGGACTTACTATATTTAACATAATCTGAGCTATTACCTTGAATAACCTTATTAGTGTTTGACTCTTATAGGAAGTAGATCTTATGGCGGGTAGAAAATCTGGGAAGGCAACCCGAGGTCATGCTCGTGGCTGGCGTACTACTAGGCCACGTGTCACCACGAGCAAAGCTAAGGCTCCCGAGATGGTTCATGAGGACACGAATCTCCATAGCCATCAAGAGGGCGAAGGATAAGCTACTCTCAAGTCTACGGTAAAGGAAGCTATTGCTGACAAGGTCTACAACGTCATGCAAAATGTGTTGCCTTCAGTGGTGACCGAAGTGTTAAGGGCTGTAAAGGAGGGTGAGAGAACTGGTGAAGCTAGGAAGAAGGAGAAAGCTAATGGAGAGCCATCCAGCCTAAAGGTGGTAACTCTCGACGATGATAGTTAAGAGGAGAAGGAGACTGCTAAGGGGTGCACCTATGGGACGTTTCAGATGTGCAAACCCCTGACCGTTGATGGTAACGGCAATGCTACTACTGTTCACCATTGGGTTCGAGAGATGGAGGCAGTCCTAGACATCAGTGAGTGCCGAGAGAATAAGAAGATAGACGTGCCCTTCAATGTAGAGACAGCGATAGGAATGTTTACCAAAGTGACTGATGTGATAGACGATTGCCTCGTAGAGTTGGACAGTCATAAGTTTCCTGCTAGATTGTATGTGATGGCCCTAGGAGTTTTGATGTGGTGTTAGAGATGGATTGGTTGGCAGCCTACGAAGCGAACATCGTGTGCCGAAAGAAGATGATTCGTATGACTACGCCCGATGGCAGCTTGGTTACGGTACATGGAGACAAGGAGTACATTACACCGCGAGTGATATCGATGATCACGGCTGAGAAGTTTATGAGACGAGGGTGTGATGCTTACCTGGCTTATGTGAAGGATGTGGATGCTACCGTGCCTCAGCTGTCAGGCGTGCCGGTAGTATGCGATTTCTCTGATGTGTTTCCCGAAGACCTACCAGGGGTGCCACCTAACCATGAGATCGAGTTTCAGATTGATCTGATACCTGGTGCCCAACCTGTTGTGGAGGCGCCGTATCATCTCGCTCCCTCTGAGATGAAGGAATTAATGACTTAGCTACAAGCGTTGTTAGATAAGGGGTTCATCCGACCGAGTATCTATCCATGGGGTGCTCCGTCTTGTTTGTAAAGAAGAAGGACAGTAGCATAAGGATGTGCATCGACTACCGTGAGTTGAACAAGTTGACGGTGAAGAACCGGTACCCACTACCGAGGATTGATGACTTGTTTGATCAGCTCCAAGGCGCCAGCTGGTTCTCAAGGATAGATCTCCGATCTGGTTATCATCAGCTAAAAGTTAAAGAACAGATATCCCAAAGATAGCATTTCGGACGTGATATGGGCACTATGAATTTCTTGTGATGTCGTTTGGTCTAACCAATGCTCCTGCAACATTCATGGACTTATTGAATAGAGTTTGTTGACCGATGCTCGACAAATCAGTAATAGTATTCATAGACGACATCCTGATCTACTCAAAGAATGAGGGAGACCATCCCTGTCACCTCCGTGAAGCTCTAAGAAAGGAGAAGTTGTACTCGAAATTCTCTAAGTGCGCATTTTGGTTATGCGAGGTGCAGTTTTTAGGCCATGTGATTAACCCAAAAGGAATTCGCCTAAAACTCCATTTGAAATCCGAAGCTTCCTCGGATTGGCGGGTTATTACAGGAGATTCATTTAGGATTTTTCCAAGATCGCCTCGCCATTGACCAAGTTGACTATGAAGGATGTAAAGTTCGAATGTGGCGACAGTCAAGAGAATGCATTCGTGGAACTAAAGAAAAGATTGACACAAGCCCCAGTGCTAATGTTAGCAGAAGGGATTGAGGACTTGGTTGTCTATTCCTACGCTTCTTATCAAGGGTTACGGTGCGTACTAATGTAGCGAGGCAAAGTCATAGCGTACGCATCTCGATAATTAAAGATTCATGAAGTGTACTGACCCATGATCTGGAGCTGGCTGCTATGGCATTCGCGTTGAAAATATGGAGACACTACTTATATGGCATCAAATGTACGATTTTCATGGACCACAAAAGCTTAAAATATTTCTTCGAGCAGAAGGATCTAAACGTGAGGAAAAGAAGGTGGTTAGAATTGATCAAAGATTACGAGTACGAAATCCACTATCATCCGGGCAAAGCGAACATGGTGGCTGATGCCCTAAGTCGAAAGGAGAGGCCTGAACCGATTCAGGTGAAGGCTTGTCAGCTGGTTGTAACACCGGATGTCCTGGATCAAATCAGGAAATTCTAAGATGAGGCACTGAAGGATGATAGAATCAACTTTGAACGGATGAAGGGGCAGGTAACGGATTTAGGGGAGAACACCCTTGGCGTTAGAACCCGTTTTGGGCGGATGTGGATTCCTCGTTATGGGGAGTTAAGGGGAAGGATCATGGATGAAGCTCACAAAACTCGGTATTCCATCCATTCGGGTGCTACAAAGATGTATCATGACCTGAAGAAGGATTATTGGTGGCCAGGGATGAAGCGTGATATGGTGGAGTACGTGAATAAGTGCCTGACCTGTTTACAAGTGAAGGCAGAGCATCAGAAACCTTATGAGAAGACCCAACCCTTGAATATACCCGAATGGAAGTGGGAACACATCACCATGGACTTTATTACTAAATTGCCTCGCACGACGAGAGGGTATACCATTTGGGTGATTGTAGACCTCTTGACGAAGAGTTCTCACTTCTTGCCAATTCGAGAAGCTTACTCATCAGAAAGGTTGGCAGAGCTGTTCATCAAGGAGATTGTAACTCGCCATGGCGTGCCAGTGTCTATTGTTTCTGATAGGGACACTCGGTTCACTTCCATGTTCTGGAAGAAATTTCATGATGCGATGGAAACGAGGTTACACATTAGCACAGCTTACCACCCTCAGACAGACGGTCAATCAGAACGGACCATTCAAACCCTGAAGGACATGCTCCGGGCGTGCATTATTAATTTTGGTGGAAGTAGGGATGAACACCTACCGTTGGCAACTCCTACAACAATAGTTATCATGCCGGTATAGGCATGCCACCATTTGAAATTTTGTATGGGAGGCGATGCAGAACCCCGGTGTGTTGGGGTGATGTCGGGCAGAAAGAGTTGGGAAGTATTGAGATCATTGAGGCCACGTCAGAGAAGTTGGAAAAGATCAAGGCCTTTATGAAGGCAGCAAAGGACCGACAGAAGTCATACGCTGATAAGAGAAGGAGACCAATTGAGTTCAAGGTCGGTGATAAAGTTATGTTGAAAGTTTCACCTTGGAAGGGGATCATCCGGTTTAGAAAACTGGGTAAGCTGAGCCCAAGGTATATCGACCCATTCAAAATCATTGCCAGAGTAGGAGAGGTGGCCTACAGGTTGGAGTTACCTGATGAGTTAAGTGGAATTCACCCGACATACCATGTATCTCATCTAAGAAAGTGCTTAGCCGATGAAGATATGATCGTGCCACTGGAAGATATCGAGGTGGATGAACGGCTTAATTATGTGGAGCAGCCAGTAGCCATCGTTGACAGAAAAGAGAAGAGACTACGGAATAAAGTAGTTCCACTGGTGCGAGTACAGTGGAGGCACAGGAAGGCATCCGAGTCTACGCGGGAGGCTGAGGAGGAAATGAGACAGTATTATCCATAGCTATTCGAGGAGTGACAGGTTTCAGGGACGAAACCTATATAAGGAGGGTGGACTTGTAACACCCGGAAAATTTCAACATGAAGAAAAGAAAAGAAAGCAAGGGAGAAAAAGAGAATTATTGTAAAACAAGGGGTTAAAAGCGGGCAAGGGCCAAACTTGCTCATAATGGGTTTAAAAAGGTGATAAGACCGCCCATACTTCTCTCTCTCATGCAAGAAATCTCGGCTGAAGTAAGAAGAAGAAGCTTCACCCAGTTTTAGAGAGAGAAAGTCTTTGAAAGGTAAGATTCTATGGTGTTCTTCTCGGTTTTAGTTGGGTTTTCAGCTTCTGGACCGATCCTTAAGTGTTTCAATGTGTTTGGTTGTGTGTTTTCGTGTGTTTAGGTGCTAGAACTCCAGGTTGCTCTCGGGTTTGAATAAGTCTTACTCGAAAGCTGTTAGAGGTGAGTTCTAGATCCCCTCTTTTACTTGTTTTCAACTTGTTTGGGGCTGGTATGTATAGCAACCGATGTTTTATGAACTAACTATGTCTTTTTTTTTCATGAAATACGACCTTCTATGTTTGACGCATGTTTTAATTGTTTTTTGTGATGTTGGGTGTAGTTGTTGTCTTGTTTAAGTATGTAACATGATAGATCTATGCTAAGTTCATGTTAAGATAATGTTTGGGACTGGAAAATTTCATAAGTTGCATCACAGGTACTGGAGTTAGTGTCCACTGTGGACACTTGGTTATAAACAAAATGTCCGTTGTGGATGTTGGTCATCCGATGTGGGCACTGTCCCGCTATGGACACTGTCCGTTGTGGATATTGTAGGTCCGCTGTGAACACACTTAGTGTTTTACTCATCTGCTCTGAACCCTTTAACCATCCGCTGTGAACACACTTAGTGTTTTACTCATCCACTGTGGACTTTGGTTGTCCGCTGTGGGTATTGTTCATCCGCATTTGGACTTGTTCATCTGAATTTGGACTTGTTCATCCGCATTTTGTTCACCCGCATACCTTTTGACACTTAGAATATTTTTTGAAAACTTTCATCCGCATTTGTTCATCCGCATTTCTTTGGGGACTTAGAATTTTTCTGAATTTTTGGGAATCGAGTTTAAGTGTTAGGAACTTATGTTTAATGGAAGTTTATACTTGTTCTATGTTTATATTGTCTCATTTATCTTCTTATGGGCTGCTTGTTATGGTTAGTTATTATTATACTTCATGTTATGTGATTATAAAACATTGGATGTTTTAAAAGTATTATTCATAACCAACTGGACACAAAGAAATAAAAGAAGAGAGTGGAACTTAATGAATGTTACCCCCGGGCCCTTATAATAAATGGAAATCCTTGCAAGCACAATGGAATGAGGTGCACGACCTTGTTGTCATTAGCTCAACTAATGTGTGGCTAATTCAGGATGCACATCTGGGGTCTAATCCTGGGGATTGACTAACAAATCAATGGGACCCGTATTCATGAGCAGGCTTCGTGCCTAGCAGTGTTGGTCAACTGTCGATGGGTTAGCTACCATAATAAACGTTTGCTGATAGGGGTTCGGCATCTGTTGCTATCCAACAATGTAGGCTCTTGTTTGTGCAATCCTAGTTAATGAAAGAGAAAGATAATGAAAGAAAGAAAGATAAAGAATCTCTTAACGAATGAATATGTGTAATAATGGATGACCACCTAGTGAAGCTTATAAATGTATATTTTCTATATTATCAAAACTAGAACTCACTCAGTAATGCTAACTTTTTATATGCATATCAGTTGGCAGGTAAATGGTGTTGCTTGGAATGGCACAAGGTTGAAGCTACCTTGCAAATAAAGACTGGCATCTATGACATGCTGAAAAGTTATTTTTGTTTTGAAATGCAACTAGATGTTCTTTTTGTAACTAGCAACAACAATATATTCCTTGGCAAAAGTAATGGTTAATGCATGCTACGGTTTTTATTAAATTATTCCGCTGCAAAGTTTTCTTATTTTGATGAATATGAATGTGTTTCAATATGAAAAGTGCTATGAATGACCAACTGTGGGGTTTCCCGGGAATGGGGCCTTATAATAACGACTCTCTATCCACCTTTATCAAGCACTAGACCATGGATACGAGTTGTAAAGGATCAAAAAACCACTCATATTAACTCAGTAAGAATTGAGAATCTAATAATAATTAGGGAATGAATGTAATCACACGTCAAACATGAAACTCAATACGTGATTAATGAAAAAGAAGTCAAATTAAGGTAACATGACCAAGAAGATAACATTTATTTGTATTTCAATCAAAATTGGGCGATTATAGATTTGTGCATAAAAGTATTCGCGAAAACTTAGTAAAATACATGAAAAAGGAACTAGTTATACACAAATATTAAATAACAATAGTTCTCGCATGGGTAGGTTTTGCTATCTGCAACAACCTTTCATATGATGTTGTGGCTATTCTCAAGCCTTTTGAGCACCCTCCTAAACTAATCTAATCAAATTCGATTATAATGATTACTAAAATCCAACTAAACAACCACAAAGGGAACATAGTATCTACTTTCAAATATAAACCAAAACCGAATATGAAAATAAACAAATCACCTTTAAAATTGATCCACCTCAATACAAAATGCATCCACAACACTGCAAAAACCATCTTCAAACACACTTGCTCATAAATCTAATAATTTCAATCCAAATGAAGGCTCTCGATCCACAAAATCTTTATTAAGCACTTGACCATGGATACGAGTTCTAAAGGATCAAAAAACCACTCATATTAACTTAATAAGAATCAAGAATCTAATAATCAATACGGAATGAATGTATTCACACATCAAACATGAAACTCAATGTGTGATTGATGAAAAAAAGCCAAATTAAGCTAACATGACCAAGAAGATAATATTTATTTTTATTTCAATCTAAATTAGGCGATTATAGATTTGTGCATCAAAGTATTTGTGAAAACTTAGTAAAATACATGAAAAAGGAACTAGTTATACAAAAACATTAAATAACAATAGTTCTCGCATCGGTAGGTTTTGCTATTTGTAACAACCATTCATACGATGCGGTGTCTATTCTCATGCCTTTTTAACACCCTCCTAAACAAATCTAATCAAATTCGATTATAATGATAATTGAATTCAAATTAAACGACCACAAAGGGAACATAGTATCTACTTTCAAATAGAAACCGAAGCCAAATATGAAAACAAACAAATCACCTTTAAAATCAAGCCACTCCAATACAAAATGCATCCACAATAGTACACAACCCTCTTCGAACACTCTTGCTCACAAATCCACTAAATTCAATCCAAATGACGACTCTCCATCCACAAAATCCTTTATTAAGCACTAGACCATGGATAGGAGTTGTAAAGGATCAAAAAACCACTCGTATTAACTCAATAAGAATTGAGAAACTAATAGAAATTACGAAATGAATGTAATCACACGTCAAACATGAAACTCAATGTGTGATTGTTGAAAAAGAAATCAAGTTAAGGTAATATGACCAAGAAGATAAGATTTCTTATTATTTCCATCAAACTTGAGAGATTATAGAATTGTGCATCAAAGTATTTGTGAAATCTTAATAAAATACATGAAAAAGGAACAAGTTATACAAAAACATTAAACAACAGTAGTTCTTGCATGGATAGTTTTTGCTATTTTTAACAACCTCTCATACTATGCCATTTCAATTCTCAAGCCATCTAAACACGATCACAAACTAATCTAATCAAATCCAATTATAATGATCACTGAAATCAAACTAAACAACCACACAGGGAACCTCGTATCTATTTCCAAATAGAAACCAAAACCGACTATGAAAATAAACAAATAACTTTTAAAATCGATCCACACCAATACCAAATGCATCCACAACACAACACAACCATCTTTGAATACTCTTGCTCACAAATCCAATAAATTCAATCCAAATAACGACTCTCTATCCACCTTTATTTAGCACTAGACCATGGATACGCGTTGTAAAGGATCAAAAAACCACTCGTATTAACTTAATAAGAATTGAGAATATAATAATAATTACGGAATGAATGTAATCACACGTCAAACATGAAACTCAATATGTGATTGATGAAAAAGAAGTCAAATTAAGGTAACATGTATGACACCTGGCATTTTCAGGTCACTTTTCGATCATCACAATCATGGTTTTCCAATCATACATTCATGCATTTAATATTGTTTACTTAAATGCGTTATTTATCGCACAAACATTCACAAACCTTTCATGCAAAGGTAATTCGGAGAATTTCTGGATCACACGCGTGTCTGTCCCTGAACGTTCGTGACTTGTCAAAATAGTTTTTAAACAATCATAATTTTATTGAAATTATGTTTTATATGATTATGTGATTAAATGTGTAGCTTGGTTGTGAAAATTGGAAATTTTCTGGCATTTACGTGTTTTCGCGGATTTTCGGCTTTTAACGCCTAATTATTATAAATATGCCTTTGAACTAGAAAAATGAATATTATTTCATGTTGTTAACGTTTTTTTGATATCATATGAGCATTTGGAGGTTTCGGTGTAGAAAAAAATTCAATCGCGTAGCGTTAAAATGATTTTTATAAAAGACGGGGGCCTTTCTTGTAAAAGAAAAGTATAAAACTCAACCCCCCAACCCTAATCACCATTTGGCCGTCCCCTTCCCCTTCCCTTCAAAATTTTCGCAACAAATCAAACACACACAAAGCACACCTTCTTTGATCTTGTTCTTGCATATTGGTGGTGATTTTTAACGTTTCTTGCATCAAACGCGTACTAGGGATCATCATCTAAGCATTTCAAGTAAGTTTTTATGTTTTATTTCATGTTCTTTGATCTTCATGATAAACATGAACCCTAGATGATCCAAACAAGTCAAAACTTGAAATTGATAATGGATTATGTGTTAGTATTCAATAAAATGATGTTTGTACGGATTGGTTTTGTGAATTGTGTTGTTTTGATCAAAACCCGAGACTTACTTATAATGGAAACTTTAATTTGGGGCTTTTGTAGAAATTGTATGATTTTGATGAAATTGAATTGAATTGATGGTTTTAGGATGTTAGTTGATGCTAATGGATGAAAGATCATGTTTTGAACTTTTGATTTTGGCTCGATTTTTGAGTACTTTCCATTAAAGAAAACTTTTTGGGTAAGTTGGCTTATAAATGATGATTTATGCATGTTTGATGATATGTGATGATTGTTATATGATGTTTAGAGCATAAGAAAGGATCAGGAATATCCAAATGGTGAAAAAACGCATCGTATGAACATGCTTGCTATTTATGGAAACTTTTGTGACTTGATGTGATGAATGATGATTATGATATATGTAGAACATGTTATGGTGATGTGATTGATATCGGAATGATCATAGGAGTATGTTAGGAGACTTTGGGTGAATTTGTGAAACTTGAGTTCTTATATTTTAAATTAGGAAACTTTGGGCATGATGAAGAATCTAGGTTATGTTAACATGTTATGGATGATTGTTGGATGTGTTACATGTATAATTGAGATGGTTGTTGTGGTATTATTCATAATCTTTAATCGGGTTGCACATGTGTAACAATACCATACTTTCGAAAAATAGAAACTTTCCAAAAATATATTTCCAACATGAAACTTTATATGAATCATTATTTGAGCTATTTGAGCATGACTAAACATGTTTTTGTTTATTTGAGTCACCAACGGGTCGTCGGGTCAGTCCGATCAACTTTGGTAAACAAAAGTCAACTTTTGTCAAAAAGTTACTCTTGTCAAACATTTCTCGAACACGCTAACAATTACGTTGTTTGGATACAATGGGGTTCATCTTGACCATTACGTACATATGCTCATGGACCTACATTTGTTAGGTAATGATTAGCTTCCAGCTTTTACAGTTCATGCATTCATACGCGTATAAGGTGAGTCTTCACGGCCCTACTTTTACTTACTTTCCTTTTTGGGGGAGAAACATGCAAACTATTTTTATTTGGTTTTGGTATTATTGGTATATCGCTTGTTACTGTAGTACAAACATTATCATGCAAGTCCTTACACACTCGAACTGTTAATAACGGGATAGCGAGGTAATTTTTGGTAGTACTACTGGGTTTGACAAACCCCGCCCGCGTTAGTCATGCTAACTCGACTTGAGGTCGAACGGGTGTTTAATTGACCTAGACACTTGCCATTGTTCTGTGATAAGACATGGCGGAAGGCAAAACAACTCATAAACAGTCAGCTTCGGTTCGAAACGCTAAGTAACTCGATATATAGGCTATCTACCTATGGTATACCTTTGTTTACTTTTACCAGGCAAACGCTCAAACATATTTAATGATTTAAACCTGTGAACTCACCAACCTTATGTTTACACACCTTAGCAAGTCTTCTCAGGTTGCTGGCATGCTTAAGGCTAGGGCTGCATATTTAGGGCTCATGCATCATCTTTGTCATTTGAAAGCAAGCTCATTTACATTTACTACTTTCATTGGGCGCCTTGGTTTGCGCATTTATTACTCATGGTTTCACAAACATTTACGCTTCCGGATTGATTACATTGAAAACTGTCTTTTACTCTAATTTATGTTCAAACGCTTATTTTGAAAATGCATATAGTGTCGTTTGATATAACTGTGTCTGAGATCCTGGTTTGTCACACACCTCGCGGTAGAACCCCGCCGGTGGATTTTGAGGGTGTGACAGATTGGTATCAGAGCAACTGGTTATAGAGAACTAAGATTGCATTTGCATCTAGACTATAGCCTTAGACACACACTACCATTGCGCATACATCTGTTTATTATTTTTCAAGCATACATATCATTTCACACACGTATAACGATACTGGATGTCCACATCATCATCTACCCCTCATATCACTAGCATCACCCCAATCAACAAGGAGACTAAGGATCTCGCTCTCATACCTTCTTCATCTACACTAATAGCCTCACCATCGAAGCCGAATAAGCATCTGCTGGAGTCTGCTAATAACTTCAAATGTAACACCCGAAATTTCCATGTCACATAAAAGAAAAGAAAAGTATCTTGAAGAAAACAGAAAAGAGAAAAAGTGGAGGGGGCTTTTGTGTAAAAGTACACAAAAGTCAATATTTTAATATAAAGAAGGTATGGCCACCCATGTTTAACCATTACCTGCTGTTGTTCGACCAGGAAGAAGAAAAGAAGACTGGAACTTTGTTCTCTCGGTTTGAAGAAGAAGAAAGGGCTGAAAATATTCATAGGTAAGTGTTTTCGTGTTAATTGGTTCGGTTTTTATGGGGTTTTCACCCTTAAAACCGATATTTAAGTGCTCTTTGTGTTTGGGTGTTTGTTTTGGCTTGTTTTAAGTGCTTGAACTCTTGTGCAAGCAAGTTTGGAGGAGTTTTGCTTGTTCGCTGCAATAGGTGAGTTCTGGACCCCGTTTTATATGTGTTTTAAACAAGTTTAGGGCTGAAAATGCATGTTAAAAAGGATTTTACAACTGTTTTATGCTACTCGTATGTTTATGTATGTATATGCTTATGTTCTATGCTTGTTTATGTGTTGTGGCTGCTTAGAATGTTAAGTTTATGCTTAGAACAGGTGCAAATGTAGGTCTGGGATGGTTTTGATTCTGAAAAATGCACAACAGGTGGTCATGCGCCCAAACAAGGCCCATGCGCCTGAGATTTTGACTTAGAAATGCCTAAGTACAAGCCATGCGCCCAAACAGGGCCCATGCACCTAGAATTTTCCTTAGAAAACTTTTAAGAAGGGATCATGCTCCCCAATAGTGCCCATGCGCCCAAACAGTATCTCGTGCGCCCAGCCCTTTTGTTCAAGCGCCTAAGTGTTGGACATGCGCCTGAACAGTTCATGCGCCTAGAAATGTAAGCTGAAATGCCTAAGTGTAAGATTCATGCGCCCGTATAGTGTTAATGCGCCTAAGCAGGGCTCATGCGCCTGCATAGTGTCCATGCGCTTAAACACTTAGAAATTTTCGGGAATTTTGGGAAATCAGAATTTTAGGGTTTGACCCTGGTTTGACTTGGTGCTGCTATTTGATTATTTTATTCATATTCTGGGTTGTTCTTATGCTTCTTATTATTATATTATTATGTGACTTTACGTGGTGTGATTTTATCTGTATACGTAAAGTATTATCAATAAAGAAAGTGAAAAGATTAATGATAATGAAAAGTGGAACATAAAGAACGAAAGAAAGTCTTGCAAGCAAATTCATCGGAGGTTCACAACCATTAGGTTGTTAGCTCAACTGTGTGCGGTTTAGCTAACCCGAGGGATGCACACGGGGTCAATCATTGAGATTGAGGGGACCTTTGTTGCTGCCCCGGTACTGGAGTCAGCTTCGTGCACCCAGGTAGGGGTCTATTTATAGACCTCGGCCCAGTACCAGTTTCATGCGCATTATTTGGGGGCATAGCACATTGGTCTGGAATAAAGTGAAAGATAAAAATGAAAGTTCGAAATGATTGATGATCGAAATGGTAAAAGAAGTTAATGAATGTTGTCTAACTATACGTATGATGTGTGATCACGTACAAAAGAAATGTACATTATTTTAATGGGTATTTTTATATATAAATCTTACATGGTATTTTAATGTTTTTAAAACTAGAGCTCACTCAACAACGCTGGCTTTTATGCATTTTTAGTTGATAGGTAATTTTGCTGAGAATGGCACTCAGGGAGGCTACTCGTCGGGGCAAGACTGGCGTCCGTTCATGCTTAATGATTTTGTTGTATTATAATGCGACTAATTGATTATTTCGTAACTCTAATTACTCTGATGTATTATTTTCAAACATTAATTATATGCATGAATGCCTTTTGTTAATTAAATTCCATTGTAATATTTTATAAAATATGTATTGTTTAATATAATAATGCTATGATTCTCCAACTGTGAGGTCTCGAGAACGGGGCCTTACAAGTTGGTATCAGAGACAAAGTTTAAGAGAAATGGGTAAATATTTTCAAAAACCTAAACTTAAACTGAGAATGGGACCGAATGGAGGGATGCCAGCCCGAGTAGCTACATGCCATCAGGTATTTCTTTTCTTAATGTTAACCGGTATTATATGCGTGTGCTATTTGATTTATGTGCCTTTAGTAGATTTGATGCTTGGGGGATGAAGAGTAAAGTAAGTGGCTAATCATAACTGGCCACTGTAATTAGGGACTTACTATACTTGACATAAACTGAGCTATTACCTTGAATGATCGTGTTGGTGTTTGAATCTTATAGTATTTAGAGGATGGCCGGAGGAAGATCGTCTAAGGCTTCTAGAGGTGGAGCAAGGGGTGGTCGTGGTGGTAGGCCACGGCTGCAAGGAACAAGACTAAGACTACAGATACGGCTCCTGCTAGGCCTAGGCTTCATCACCCGGAGGGCGGTGATGAGAGTGCTAATCTGAGGGCCTCAGTGAAAGAGGCAGTGGTTGAGGAGGTTCACCAAGTTATGCAGACGATCCTACCGTCTGTCGTGACTGAAGTGATCCGGGCTATAAGGGAAGACGAGAGGAAAGAGAAGGAGGAGGAGAGGAGAACTACAGCTGGAAGGAGGGAGAATATGAGGGATCATGATGATGAGAAGGAGCTGAACGCTGAAAGGGGAGCCTCCAGTGATGAAGAGGAGGTGGAAGTGCGGGAAACCGCAAAGGGATGTAGTTATGGGGCATTCCAACGATGCAAACCCCTTACTTTCGATGGCAACGGTAATGCTGCCGCTGCTCACTGCTGGGTAAGAGAGATGGAGGCGGTGTTAGAGATTAGCGAGTGTAGAGAGGATCAGAAAGTGAAATTCTTCACTCACTCGTTTGTTGACTCGGTTCTGTGCTGGTGGGACAATATTGTCCAAGGCGAGGGCAGCAGGGCCATTGGGAGGATGAGATAGGAAGAGTTGAAGAAGATGGTGATTGAGGAATTCTATCCTCATAAGGAACTGGACAAGATAGAGAGAGAGTTCCTATAGCTTGAGGCGGGAACCATGACCTACCAGTAATACACTACCAAGTTTAATGAGATGGCGAGGCTGGTGCCGGATCAGGTGACACCGGTGTCGAGGAAGATTAAGAGGTATGTGCAGGGATTGCCAGCTGATATCCGCAGGCACTTGATTGTTCCGACCAAGCACTTTTAGGTCGGCAGTGGACCTGGCTGGGAGGCTTTACGATGAAAGAGAGGTGGCGATGGTTGAGGTGAAGAAGACTGGTGGTGGTGACAAGAACTGGAGAGGGAAAAGATTTGGGCATGCTGGTTTCACCCAAATAATAAGAGGATGAGAGTGGACGATCGTAGGGCGGTGTCGTCAAGCTCGGGGACGAAGAAGTGCAACGGATGTGGTAGGGAGCACACTGGTGAATGCATGAGGGGTGTGACTGTGTGCTTCAAGTGTGGGAAGTCCGGTCATATAGCAAAAGATTGTGGAATGATGAAGTGCTATAACTGTGGCGGGACTGGCCATAGGAGCCACGAGTGCAGGAAGCCGAAAGCTGAGAGCTCTGGGGCCAAGAAGGGGACTGAAGAAGGAGGACAGAGGGCAAGTGCTAGAGCCTTCACGATGACCCGAGAAGAGGCCTGGGTAGACCCCGACGTCGTGTCAGGTATGTTCCTAGTAAACCAAACTTGTGCCTCTGTATTATTTGATTCTGGTGCTAGTAGGAGTTTCATTTCTGCTGCTTTCTGTGCTAAGTTGCCTATTGGTAGTAGAAGTATTGATGATCCAATTGACGTAGAAACTGTTATTGGTAAGTCTACCAGAATATCTGACATGATTGAAAACTGTGAAATAGAACTAGAAGGCTATAGGTTCTCTGCTAAACTATATGTGATGCCCTTAGGCGGATTTGATGTAGTACTAGGGATGGATTGGTTAGCAGCCTATGAGGCAAATATGATGTGTCGCAAGAAGTTGATTCGATTATTTGCGCCCGATGGAAGTTCGGTGACGGTCTATGGAGATCACGTCACTACGGTTCCGAAAGTGATTTCGATGGTGGTGGCAGAGAAGTGCATGAGATGGGGATGTAATGCCTATCTGGCTTACGTGAAGGATGTGGACGCGTCAGTCCCACAACTGTCTGAAGTACCCATAGTGTGTGACTTCCCAGATGTGTTCCTAGAAGATTTACCAGGTGTGCCACCGGACCGCAAGATTGAGTTTCAGATTGATCTGATACCCTGTGCTCAACCCGTTTCCAAGGCACCGTATCAATTAGCTCTAACCGAGATGAAGGAACTTATAGTTCAACTGTAGGAGTTGATGGAAAAAGGGTTCATCCGACCGAGCATCTCTTCGTGGGTTGCTTCGGTCTTGTTTGTTAAGAAGAAAGACGGTAGTATGAGGATGTGCATAGATTATCGGGAGCTAAACAAGTTAACGGTGAAGAACCGATATCCCCTGCCCAGAATAGATGACTTGTTCGATCAGGTCCAAGGTGCCACTTGGTTCTCAAGGATAGATCTTCGATCTGGCTACCATCAATTGAAGGTGAAGGAGCAAGACATTCCTAAGACAGTTTTCGCACGTTATGGACACTACGAGTTTCTCGTTATGTCTTTTGGTTTAACTAACGCATCAGCTGCCTTTATGGATTTGATGAACCGAGTGTGTCGGCCTAAATCAGTGATTGTGTTTATTGATGATATCCTGATCTATTCAAAGAGCGAAGAAGAACATGCCGGCCACATACGCGAAGTGTTGGAGACACTTAGAAGGGAGAAGTTATATGCTAAATTCTCTAAGTGTGCTTTTTGGTTGCGCGAAGTTGAATTTTTGGGTCATGTGGTGAATTCTGAAGGAATTATGGTGGACCCGGCGAAGGTTGAGGTGGTGATGCAATGGAAGTCTCCAAAGACGCCATCCGAGATTCGTAGTTTCTTGGGTTTCGCGGGCTACTATAGAAGGTTTATCCAGTACTTTTCCAAGATAGCCTCACCTTTGACCAAATTGACGCGCAAGGAGGTGAAGTTTGTGTGGGGTCGAGAACAGGAGGATGCTTTTGAGGAGTTAAAGGCAAGATTAACTCAAGCTCCTATCTTGACATTACCCGAGGGGAGTGAAGATTTAGTGGTATATTCGGATGCCTCTTATTCGGGACTGGGCTGCGTGTTGATGCAACGTGGAAGGGTAATAGCCTACGCATCCCGACAGCTGAAAATCCACAAGGCCAATTATCCCACCCATGATTTGGAGTTAGCGGTTGTGGTTTTCGCACTAAATATTTGGAGGCACTACCTGTATGGGGCAAAGTGAACAATCTTCACGGACCACAAAAGCTTAAAGTATTTCTTCGAACAGAAGGACCTCAATATGAGGCGGAGGAGGTGGTTAGAGTTGATCAAGGATTATGATTGTGAAATCCATTACCACCCGGGCAAAGCCAATGTAGTGGCGATGCCTTGAGCCGAAAGGAGAGACCCGAGCCAATCCGAGTGAAAGCTTATCAGTTGGTGATGACTTCTGACGTGATGACACAAATCAAAGAATTTCAAAATGAGGTGTTGAACAAAGAACACCTTAACTCTGAAAGGATGAGAGGTTTGGTCACGGAGTTGGGAGAGAATACCCATGGAGTTAGAACCCGCTTCGGGCGGATGTGGATCCCTCATTATGGAGACTTACGGGGGCGGATTATGGATGAAGCTCATAAGACTCGATACTCCATTCATCCTGGTGCTAACAAGATGTATCATGATATGAAGAAGGATTACTGGTGGCCAGGAATGTAGCGCGATGTGGTGGAGTATGTGAGTAAGTGCCTTACTTGTTTGCAAGTGAAGGCAGAGCTTTAGAAGCCATACGGGAAGATCCAACCTTTGGATATACCCGAGTGGAAGTGGGAACACATCACCATAAACTTCATAATGAAGTTACCCCTCACGGCAAGGGGGTATGACACCATATGGGTGATAGTTGATCGTCTGATAAAGAGTGCACACTTCCTACCGATCCACGAGACATACTCATCTGAGAGACTGGCAGATCTGTTCATTAAAGAGATTATAGCTCGTCATGGTATGCCGGTGTTTATCGTGTCGGACCGTGACACCCGGTTCACATCAAAGTTTTGGAAAAGATTCCATGATACGATGGGGATGAGGCTACACATCAGCACGGCTTATCATCCCCTGACAGATGGTCAGTCTGAAAGGACGATTCAGATGCTCAAGGATATGCTCTGAGCATGTGTGATCGACTTTGGAGGGAGTTGGGATGATCACCTACCGTTAGCGGAGTTCTCATATAACAACAGTTATCATGCCAGCATTGGCATGCCACCATATAAGATGCTATACGGTAGAAGGTGTAGGACGCCCGTGTGTTAGGGTGATATCGAGTAGAAGGAATTGGGAAGTATTGAGGTGATCGAGGCTATGACTGAAAAGTTAGAAAAGATCAAAGCCTTTATGAAAGCGGCAAAGGATAGACATAAGTCGTATACCGATAAGAGCCGTAGATCGATTGAATTCAACGTGGGTGATAGAGTCATGTTGAAGGTCTCACCTTGGAAAGAGATCATCTGGTTTAGGAAAAAGGGTAAGCTGAGCCCCAGATACATAGGGCCTTTTGCGATCATCGCACGAGTAGGAGAGGTGGCCTATCAATTAGAATTGCCTAATGAGTTAAGTGGAATTCATCCGACCTTCTATGTATCTCATATGAGAAAGTGCTTAGCCGACGAGGACATGATTGTACCACTGGATGATATCGAAGTGGATGAACGGCTCAATTATGTGGAGCAACCAGAGGCAATCATTGATCGGAAGGAGAAGAGATTGAGGAATAAAGTGGTTCCAGTTGTGCAGGTGTAGTGGAAACATCGGAAGGGTTCTGAGTCTATGTGGGAGACGGAAGAAGAAATGAGACAGCATTACCCACAGTTGTTCGAAGAGTGACAGGTTCGGGGACGAAACCTCCTTAAGGGGGGTAGACTTGTAACACCCGAAATTTCCATGTCACATAAAAGAAAAGAAAAATATCTTGAAGAAAACAAAAAAGAGTAAAAGCGGAGGGGGCTTTTGTGTAAAAGTACACAAACATCAATATTTTAATATAAAGAAGGTATGGCCGCCCATGTTTAACCATTACCTGCTGTTGTTCGACCGGGAAGAAGAAAAGAAGACTGAAACTTTGTTCTCTCTGTTTGAAGAAGAAGAAAGGGCCGAAAATCTTCATAGGTAAGTGTTTTCGTGTTAATTGGTTCGGTTTTTATGGGTTTTCATCCTTAAAACCGATATTTAAGTGCGTGTTTGGGTGTTTGTTTTGGCTTGTTTTAGGTTCTTGAACTCTTATGCAAGCAAGTTTGGAGGAGTTTTGCTTGTTCGCTGCAATAGGTGAGTTCTGGACCCCGTTTTATATGTGTTTTAAATAAGTTTGGGGCTAAAAATGCATGTTAAAAAGGATTTTACAACTGTTTTATGCTACCCGTATGTTTATGTATGTATATGCTTATGTTCTATGCTTGTTTATATGTTGTGGCTGCTTAGAATGTTAAGTTTATGCTTAGAACATGTGCAAATGCAGGTCTGGGATGGTTTTGATTCTGAAAAATGCACAACAGGTGGTCAAGCACCCAAACAGGGCCCATGCGCCTGGAATTTTCCTTAGAAAACTTTTAAGAAGGGGTCATGCGCCCCAATAGTGCCCATGCGCCCAAACAGTACCTCATGCGCCCAGGCCTTTTGTTCAGCCGCCTAAGTGTTGGACATGCGCCTGAACAGTTCATGCGCCCAGAAGTGTAAGCTAAAATGCCTAAGTGTAAGATTCATGCGCCCGTATAGTGTTAATGCGCTTAAGCAGGGCTCATGCGCCTGCATAGTGTCCATGCGCCTAAACACTTAGAAATTTTCGGGAATTTTGGGAAATCAGAATTTTAGGGTTTGACCCTGGTTTGACTTGGTGCTGCTATTTGATTATTTTATTCATATTCTGGGCTGTTCTTGTGCTCCTTATTGTTATATTATTATGTGACTTTACGTGGTGTGATTTTATCCATATACGTAAAGTATTATCATTAAAGAAAGTGAAAAGATTAATGATAATGAAAAGTGGAACATAAAGAATGAAAGAAAGTCTTGCAAGCAAATTCACTGGAGGTTCACAACCATTAGGTTGTTAGCTCAACTGTGTGCGGTTTAGCTAACCCGAGGGATACACACGGGGTCAATCATTGAGATTGAGGGGACCTTTGTTGCTGCCCCGGTACTGGAGTCAGCTTCGTGCACCCAGGTAGGGGTCTATTTATAGATCTCGGCCCAGTACCAGTTTCATGCACATTATTTGGGGGCATAGCACATTGGTCTGGAATAAAGTGAAAGATAAAAATGAAAATTCTAAATGATTGATGATGGAAATGGTAAAAGAAGTTAATGAATGTTGTCTAACTGTACGTATGATGTATGATCGCGTACGAAAGAAATGTACATTATTTTAATGGGTATTTTTATATATAAATCTTACAAGGTAGTTTAATGTTTTTAAAACTAGAGTTCACTCAGCAACGCTGACTTTTATGCATTTTCAGTTGGTAGGTAATTTTGCTGAGAATGACACTCGGGGAGGTTACTCGTCGGGGCAAGACTGGCGTCCGTTCATGCTTAATGATTTTGTTGTATTATAATGCAACTAATTGATTATTTCGTAACTCTAAATTACTCTGATGTATTATTTTGCAACATTAATTATATGCATGAATGCATTTTGTTAATTAAATTCCGCTGTAATATTTTATAAAATACGTATTGTTTATTATAATAATGCTATGATTGTTCAACTGTGAGGTCTCCGGGAACGGGGCCTTACATCAAACAACATTAAGTGTTGTTCAATATTCGAGTTAGGGGAGATACACAATACTGGGAGTGTTTACCCGATATGATTATCAGTTGAAATCAGGAGGAGCGCATACCCTTCCCCTTACTGCTAACATAACTGATTGTACTCCTGCATCATCACTTATACCTCATCTGACTAAGCAGTCATTTGCCGCCCTTGTGGCAAGGTTATATCAAAAGATTCACAATGTATGTGAAGCACCCATTAAGACCACTAAGATACCGGAGCATCAGACCACCATTAGTGAATATGTGGAAACACTCAAGGAAGGCTTAGTGTAGACCGGCCAAAAACACAATACTTTGTTGATGTATTCAAGGAAAAACAAACAAGCACAATTCCTTAGATGGCATAGCCGAGGGAGCATTCGAAGCTACACTGCAGGATATGCAGCAGAGACTAGTATTATCAAATTTTGAGAGTAGCTAGGCTAGAAACCTAGGCTGTAGTTGCTATTGCATTTGAGGAATATCTGGAGGAGGAGTACTGTACTCGGAAAGAAGAGTAGAAGCTAGAAAAGGAATTTTGGAATATTAAGATAGTAGGGTCAGATATTGAAGAATATACGACCCATTTTCATGAGTTGGTTGCTTTGTGTAATGGTAACTCCAACCTACAAACGTAATGAGAAGTCAATTGATGGGATAGCACCTCAGATTTAGGCAAGGGTCATTGTTGTTGATCCTATAACCATTCAGCATGCTATGAGGTTATCTCACAAACTCATTGACTTGGTTATGGCATAGAGCACTTTAGCTAGGTGTGACATTATTGATGGTTCATCTGATAACAAGCAGGAATTGGATGGCATGTAGAGTAAGTCGTTCACCATCATGGCTAGTGTGATCATTATTGTTGCCAAAGATGTGGTAGGACGGACCTTGTAGCCAAAGACTTTAAGGGAGAGTCAACGATGAAAAACAACAAACCCTAGTAGCAATACAAGCTGAAGCATCATAGCGTTGCTCTGAATGGAACAAAGATAGGCAAATCAAGTGAGATTACCCTCAATTGAAGAATGACAATAAAGACAACAACAATGGAAACAAACGATGGATAGAGTGTCAAGGGTCGAGCCTTCGAATTAGGTCTGGCAAGGCAAGAAACAACCAAAATGTGGTTACCGTTTAGCAAACTTCTAGATGTAGCTTCAACGCGAATGGAACCTAGTCACACTATACAATTAGCTGATGGTAAACTAATAGAAGCAACTCACATTTTAAAGGGATGTACATTGGATTATCCTGACATAAGACAGATATAGATCTTCATGTACCAGTTCGTAGTGGTGAAGTCTTATATGTCAAGGGTGATAAGAGTGTTACGGTCTCAGACATCATTTCTTATGTGAAGGCCAGAAGTACTTACGCAAGGGTCATATTGCTATTTTAGCTACGATCACCAAGAAAGCAACTGAGGAAAAGAGGATCGAAGAGATCCCTATCGTTCTTTACCTCCCCAAATTTTTCATGTAAGATTTACCTAGTTTTTCCCGACACAGACATATCGAGTTTCAGATAAGTTTGACACATTGAGTCGCACCTATTGCTAGATCACCTTACAAATTAGCTTCGAATGAACTACCAGAACTATCTACGTAACGACAGGAGCTTTCAGAAAAAGGATTCAACCGACCAAGCTCATCGCCATGGAGAGCTCCACTCCTGTTTATCAAGAAACTGATAGAACTTTACTTATGGGTATTGATTACCATGAGCTTATCAAAGTGACAATTAAGAACCGTTATTCTCTTCCACACATCAACAATTTGTTTCACCAGACTAAAGGGTCGAGTTGATATCCCAAGATAGACCTAAGGTTAGAAAATCATCATGTGATGGTTCGAGAGGATGACATATCTATGGCGGCATTCAGAACTTGGTATTGTTACCATGAGTTTCTGGTTATGCCAAGTGGGCTTTTACCAATGCACCTACGGTTTTCATGGTTGTCATGAACCGAGTGCGTAAACCACATCTCGACAAGTTTATCAATATTTCTACCGATGACATTCTAACATATACAAAGAACAAGGGGGAGCATGAGAAACATGATTTTGGAACTACTAAAACAAGGATAACTGTATGCCAAGTTTTTTTGAGGTGTTACTTCTTGATCAAGTTCAAATTTTGGGTCATGTGGTCAGCAAGAAGGGAATGCCTATTGACCGGGAAAGAATAGAAGCCAACAAGAAATGGGCTACGCATAAGACTCCAACTAAGGTACAACAGTTTTTTTGGTTGTCTGGTTACTACCGACGAGTCATCGAAGGGCTTTCGAAGATCGCACAACCTCTTCCTGCATAACTCATAAGGGCACTACAAAAGTTAGGGTGACAAATAGAAGTCCGTATTTCAAGTTATGGAACAGAAAGTCTGACTCTATCGATACTATCCCTTTTCAGAGGAAAACAAGTGATTTCGTAGTATATTGTCGTGCTTCCATCTAAGGTCTTGGTTGTGTGTTGATGCAATGTGAGAAGGTAATCTAATTTGCTTCCTGTCAGTTGAAAGTTCATAAGAAGAACTACATGACATACAACTCAAAGTTTAGAGTCATTGATTTGTACATAAGATATAGAGGTATTACTTGTATGGTACCAAATGCATCACGACACTGACCACAAGAGGTATATCTTTGAAAAGAAGGAGCTGAACATAAGACAACATCATTGGGTCGACCTGTTAAACGACTATGACAATGTGATAAAGTAACATCCGGGTAAGGCTAATATGGTAGCCGATGCCCTAAGTCGAAAGAAAACACCTAAACCAAAGCGAGTGCGAGCATTAAAGCTTACCATTCATGCTAGAGTGCCTGATCAAATCTGTAATGCTCAAATTGAGGCTTTAAAGGATGAGAATCTGAAGGCTGAGTCCATGCGAGACATAGAAAAGCACTTAGTGATAAAATCCGAAGGAATTCCTAATTTCATGGAAGGAATATGGATTTTTCTGTATGTGAATTTACGAGAGCTGGTAATGAATGAAACTCATACAACTCGATATCCCATTCATCGAGGTTCAGGTAAGATGTACAATGATTTGAAAGTTCTTTATTGATAGTAGAATGTGAAAGGAGATATTACCATGCATGTAAGCAAGTGTTTAACTTATTCTATAGTTAAGGTGGAATATCAAGGATCATCCGGTTTACTCCGGCAACCATAAATTCTAGAATGGAAGTGGGAGTAGATCTCAATAGATTTCATTGTGAAATTACATCAAACTCTTAGCGGATGCGATATTATTTGGGTAATAGTAGATCGCTTGGCAAAATCCGCACACTTCCTAGATATTAGAGAGACTAATTGAATTGAGAAGTTAACTCACACCTATCTAAGTGAAAAAAAGTCAAGAGGTGCTAGTATTGCATCATCCCTGATTGTGACACTTGATTCATTCCTTATTTTTAAAGGTCATTGCAAACATTATTAGGAACATGGTTGGATAGGAGCATGACGTGTCATTCGCAAACTGATAGCCAGAAGGAGCGTACGACTCAGACTCTGGAAGACATGCTGTTAGCATGTGTTATGGATTTCGGTAGTAGTTTAGAAACCCACCCATCCTTGATTGAGGTTTCTTATGATAATAGTTACTAGCAATCAAGGCCACACTGTTTTAGACACTTTATGGAAGTAAGTGTAGATCACCTATCTATTGGGTAGAAGTTAAAGGAAAGTCAACTTACTGGTCTTGAGCCTGTGCATAACATGATTAAGAAGATCTTACAAATTCGTAACCCCAGGGCAACAACATGTGACAGACAAAGGATTTACGCTAACACCAAAAACCCATTGAATACCCAATCAACAACAAGGTACTTCTAAAAGTGTCACCTTGGAAAGGTGCAAGTTGTTTTGGAACAATGAGGGAAGTTAAACCCGTTCTAAATAAGATCTTTTGAGATAGTCAAAAGGGTTGGACCAGTAGATTAACAACTCATTTTTCTAGAGAACTCAGTGGAGTACATAACGTGTTACATGTTTCAGACATGAAGAAATGTCTGTGTGATGAAACAGTCGTCATTCTGTTAAATGAGAAACAGATGAATGTGTAGCTACCATTCATCGAGGGACTAGTTGAAATCATGGACCAAGTGGTCAAAAACACTCAAGCATAATTGTACCTTTACTGTTAAAGTTAGTTTGAACTCTGTGAGTTTACCTTGGAACACGAGAATTATATAAAGGTGAAATACCCACAGTTTACATGTTCAGAATTTTGGGGCGATATTCCTTCAACAAGGGGATGACGTGACAACCAGGAAATATTCTTCCGTCTTTTACCAGAGTTGGTTAAATTTCGGGATGAAATTTCTTTCAATAAGGGGATGATGTGACACCCGGCATTTTCAGGTCACTTTTCGATCATCACAATCATGGTTTTCCAATCATACATTCATGCATTTAATATTGTTTACTTAAATGCGTTATTTATTGCATAAACATTCACGAACCTTTCATGTAACGGTAATTCGAAGAATTGCCAGATCGCACGCGCTTCTGTCCCTGAACGTTGGTGACTTGTCAAAATAGTTTTTAAACAATCATAATTGGTGTGAAATTATGTGTTATATGATTATGTGATTAAATGTGTAGCTTGGTTGTGAAAATTGGAAATTTTCTGGCATTTACGTGTTTTCGTGGATTTTCGGCTTTTAACGACTAATTATTATAAATATGCCTTTGAACTAGAAAAATGAATATTATTACATGTTATTAATGTTTTTTTGATATTAAACGAGCATTTGGAGGTTTCGGTGTAGAAAAAAATTCAATCGCGTAGCATTAAAACGATTTTTATAAAAGACGGGAGCCTTTCTTGTAAAAAAAGTATAAAACCCAACCCCCAACCCTAATCACCATTTGGCCATCCCCTTCCCCTTTCCCTTCAGAATTTTCACAACAAATCAAACACACACATAAAGCACACCTTCTTTAATCTTGTTCTTGCATATTGGTGGTGATTTTCAATGTTTCTTGCATCAAACGCGTACTAGGGATCATCATCTAAGCATTTCAAGTAAGTTTTTATGTTTGATTTCGTGTTCTTTGATCTTCATGATAAACATGAACCCTAGATGATCTAAACAAGTCAAAACTTGAAATTGATTGAAATTGATAATGGATTCTGTGTTAGTATTCAATATAATGATGTTAGTACGGATTGGTTTTGTGAAATTGTGTTGTTTTGATCAAAACCTGAGACTTACTTATAATGGAAACTTTAATTTGGCGCTTTTGTAGAAATTGTATGATTTTGATGAAATTGAATTGAATTGATGGTTCTAGGATGTTACTTGATGCTAATGGATGAAAGGTCATGTTTTGAACTTTTGATTTTGGCTTGATTTTTGAGTACTTTCCATTAAAGAAAAGTTTTTGGGTAAGTTGGTTTATAAATGATGATTTATGCATGTTTGATGATATGTGATGATTGTTATATGATGTTTAGAGCATAAGAAATGATTAGGAATATCCAAATGGTAAAAAAACACATCGTATGAACATGCTTGCTATTTATGGAAACTTTTGTGACTTGATGTGATGAATGATGAGTATGATATATGTAGAACATGTTATGGTGATGTGATTGATGTTGGAATGATCATAGGAGTATGTTAGGAGACTTTGGGTGAATTTGTGAAACTTGTGTTCTTATGTTTTAAATTAGGAAACTTTGGGCATGATGAAGAATCTAGGTTATGTTAACATGTTATGGATGATTTTTGGATGTGTTACATGTATAATTGAGATGGTTGTTGTGGTATTATTCATAATCTTTAATCGGGTTGCACATGTGTAACAATGCCATACTTTCCAAAAATAGAAACTTTCCAAAAATATATTTCCAACATGAAACTTTATATGAATCATTATTTGAGCTATTTGAGCATGACTAAACATGTTTTTGTTTATTTGAGTCACCAACGGGTCGTCGGGTCAGTCCGGTCAACTTTGGTAAACAAAAGTCAACTTTTGTCAAAAAGTTAATCTTGTCAAACATTTCTCGAACACGCTAACAATTACGTTGTTTGGATACAATGGGGTTCATCTTGACCATTATGTACATACGCTCATGGACCTACATTTGTTAGGTAATGATTAGCTTCCAGCTTTTACAGTTCATGCATTCATACGCATATAAGGTGATTCTTCACGGCCCCACTTTTACTTACTTTCGTTTTTGGAGGAGAAGCATGCAAACTATTTTTATATGGATTTGGTATTATTGGTATATCGCTTGTTACTGTAGTGCAAACATTATCACGCAAGTCCTTACACACTCGAACCATTAATAATGGGATAGCGAGGTAATTTTTGGTAGTACTACTGGGTTTGACAAACCCCACCCGTGTTAGTCGCGCTAACTTGATTGAAGGTCGAACGGGTGTTTAATTGACCTAGACACTTGCCATTGTTCTGTCATAAGACATGGCGGAAGGAAAAACAACTCACAAACAGTCAGCTTCGGTTCGAAATGCTAAGTAACTCGATATATAGGTTAGCTACCTATGGAATACCTTTGTTTACTTTTACCAGGAAAACGCTCAAACATATATAATGATTTAAACCTGTGAACTCACCAACCTTGTGTTGACACACTTTAGCATGTCTTCTCAGGTCGCTGGCATGCTTAAGGCTAGGGCTGCATATTTGGGGCTCATGCATCATCTTTGTCATTTGAAAGCAAGCTCATTTACATTTACTACTTTCATTGGGCCCTTGTTTTGCACATTTATTACTCATGGTTTCTCAAACATTTACGCTTCCGGATTGATTACATTGAAAACTGTCTTTTACTCTGATTTACGTTCAAACGCATATTTTGAAAACGCATATAGTGTCGTTTGATATAACTGTGTCTGAGATCCTGGTTTGTCACGCTCCTCGTGGTAGAACCCCACCGGTGGATTTTTAGGGTGTGATAACATGACCAAGAAGATAACATTTCTTTTTATTTCAATTGAAATTGAGAGATTATAGATTTGTGCAACAAAGTATTCGCAAAATCTTAGTAAAATACATGAAAAAGGAACTAGTTATACAAAAATATTAAACAAAATAGTTCTCGCATGGGTAGGTTTTGCTATCTCTAACAACCTTTCATACTATGCAATGTCTATTCTAAAGCCTTCTGAACACCCTCCTAAACTAATCTAATCAAATTTAATTATAATGATTACTAAAATCCAACTAAACAACCACAAAGGGAACATAGTATCTACTTTCAAATATAAACCAAAACCAAATATGAAAATAAACAAATCACCTTTAAAATCAATCCACTGAAATACAAAATGCATCCATAACACTACAAAAACCATGTTCAAACACACTTGCTCACAAATCCACTAAATTGAATCCAAATGATGACTCTAGAAACACAAAATCCTTTTATTAAGCACTAGACCATGGATACGAGTTTTAAGGGATCAAAAAACCACTCATATTAACTTAATAAGAATCAAGAATCTGATATTAAATACGTTATGAATGTATTCACACATCGAACTTGAAACTCATGTGTGATTGACGAAAAAGAAGTCAAAATAAGGTAACATGACCAAGAATATCTAACATTTATTTTTATTTCAATCGAAATTCGGCGATTATAGATTTGTGCATCAAAGTATTCGCGAAAACTTAGTAAAATACATGTAAAAGGAACTATTTAGACACAAACATTAAATAACAATAATTCTCGCATGGGTAGGTTTTGCTATCTATAACAACCTTTCATACGATGCTATGGCTATTCTCAAGCCTTTTGAACACCCTCCTAAACTAATCTAATCAAATTCGATTATAATGATTACTAAAATCCAACTAAACGACCATAAAGGGAACATAGTATCTACTTTCAAATATAAACCAAAACCGAATATGAAAATAAACAAATCACCTTTAAAATTGATCCACCTATAAGGCCTCGTTACCGGGGACCTCACAGTTGGACAATCATAGCATTATTATATAAAACAATAAACATTTCAAAAAACATCGCAGTGGAATTGAGTTAACAAAAACCATTATGCCTATAATTAATGTTGCAAAACAATACATCATTGTAAGTTAGGGTTACAAAATAATCTATTAGATGCATTACAATACAACAAAATCATTAAACATGAACAAATGCCAATCTAGCCCTGACGAGTAGCTTCCCTCGCGTGCCATCCTCAACAACATTTACCTACCAACTTAAAATGCATAAAAGTCAGCGTTGCTAAGTGAGTTCTAGTTTTAAAACGTTAAAATACCTCGTATCATTAATATATGAAACATACTTGTTTTCAATAAAATGCTTTCTTTACTTTCGTACGTGAGCATTCATCTTACATACATCAAGGTTAAATTTATTATCTTTCATTATTGTATGCATTCATTCGTTTCGTACTTTTTCATTATCTTTCACTATTTCCATGTCCTGTCATAACTTTACCCCCATCATTGGGCACACAGCCACCTCATTCTCGGGGTTAAGTGACAAGGACCCCGTTTCATACGTATGGATCAATCACTAAGACTGATCCCCCTGTGTGTGAACCTTTATGGGTTAGCCAAGATCGCACGCTATATTACACACAGTTGAGCTAGCAACTCTCAATGAGTTGTGAACCTCCTTTATCATTTGCTTGCAAGACTTTTCATTCATTTATTATGTTCCACTGTACATTAGTCATTAATCTTTCACTTTCTTTAAGGATAATACTTTGCGTATACTAATACAATCACACCACGTATAGTCACATGATAGATACATAATAGGGAACATAAGAACAGCCCAAAAACATGCAAAACATAAACAATTACAAACATCAAGTCAAACCAGGGTCAAACCCTAAAATTCTAATTTCCCAAAATTTCAGAAATTTTTCTACGTCTTTAGGCGCATGAGTACTACTTGGGAGCATTAACTCTATGCAGGCGCATGAACCAACACTTAGGCGCCTGAGGAAAACTTCTGGGTGCATGACTACTATATGGGTGCATGTACTTACACTTAGTCACTAGGCAGTAGGCGCATGAGAAACTTAGGCGCATGGGTACTATTGGGGGGCATGACCTAATAGTTAGTCTATTTTGATAAAATTTTTAGGTGCATGAGGTACTGTACAGGCGCATTAGCCCTATTTGGGCCCATGAACCACTCATGTTTTTCTAAGTCAAATCTTTCAGGCGCATGAGCCCTATTTGGGCATATGAGTAGCAGTTATGCATATTTTAGACTTAGTTTCAAACCCAATGTTCATTCTAACCTGTTCTAAGCTTGTATCCATCATTCTAAGCATCAAGAACACATATACCACCATAAATACAAACATAAACACAGATATACATACGGGTACATATTAAACCGTTGTTAAACATTTTTATCATGCATTTTCAGCCCCAAGAAGTTTCAAAACACATAAAACCGGGGTTTAGAACTCACCTAATGCAACCAAAAAGTAAAACTCCTCCAAACTTGTGTGCACGAGAGTTCAAACACCTAAAACACACCAAAACAAACAACCGAACACATAGAACACTTAAAAATCGGTTTCAAGGTTAAAGCCCAACAAAACCGAACAAATAATCACATATAACACTCACCAATTGCGAAAACCAGCCTTTCTTCTAGCAAAAACTGAGAGAGTACTTCAGTTCTTCTTCTTCTTCTATTGTCGAAAAGTAGCAGGTCATGGGTGTAAAAATGGGCGGCCATACTCAAATATTAATAAAATATTTGACTTTTGTACTTTTTACACATAACCCCCTTCCACTTTTGCCCCTTTTTGTTTTCTTCAACATACTTTTTCTTTCTTTTATTTTGACAAGAAATTTCAAGTGTTACACCACCCCATACAAAATACATCCACAACACTGCAAAAACCATCTTCAAAAACACTTGCTCACAAATCCACTAAATTCAATCCCAATGACGACTCTCGATACACAAAATCCTTTATTAAGCACTAGACCATGGATACGAGTTTTAAAGGATCAAAAAACCACTCATAATAACTTAATAAGAATCAAGAATCTAATAATAAATACGGAATGAATGTATTCACACATCAAACTTGAAACTCAATGTGTGATAGATGAAAAAGAAGTCAAATTAAGGTAACATGACCAAGAAGATAACATTTATTTTTATTTCAATCGAAATTGGGCGATTATAGATTTGTGCATCAATGTATTATATTAAAAAGGAACTAGTTATACAAAAATATTAAATAACAATAGTTCTCTAATGGATAGGTTTTGCTATCTGTAACAACCTTTCATACGATGTTGTGTCTATTCTCAAGCCTTTTGAACACCCTCCTAAACTAATCTAATCAAATTCGATTATAATGATTATTGAATTTAAATTAAACGACCGCAAAGGGAACATAGTATCTACTTTCAAATAGAAACCGAAACCAAATATGAAAATTAACAAATCACCTTCAATATCGATCCACTTCAATACAAAATGCATCCACAACATTGCAAAACCATCTTCGAACACTCTTGCTCATAAATCCACTAAATTCAATCCAAATGACGACTCTCGATCCAAAAATCCTTTATTAAGCAATAGACCATGGATACAAGTTGTAAAGGATCAAAAAACCTCTCGTATTAACTCAATAAGAATGGAGAATCTAATAGTAATCATGAAATGAATGTAAAGACACATCAAACATGAAACTCAATGTGTGATTGATGAAAAAGAAATCAAGTTAAGGTAACATGACCAAGAAGATAAGATTTCTTATTATTTCCATCAAAGTTGATTATAGATTTTTGCATCAAAGTATTTGTGAAATCTTAATAAACTACATGAAAAAGGAACAAGTTATACAAAAACATTAAACAACAGTAGTTCTTGCATGGATAGTTTTTGCTATTTTTAACAACCTCTCATACTATGCCATTTCGAATCTCAAGCCTTCTAAACACGATCACAAACTAATCTAATCAAATCCAATTATAATGATCACTGAAATCAAACTAAACCACCACAGAGGGAACCTAGTATCTATTTCCAAATAGAAACCAAAACCGACAATGAAAATAAACAAATAACTTTTAAAATCGATCCACACCAATACCAAATGCATCCATAACACTGCACAACCATCTTTGAATACTCTTGCTCACAAATCCAATAAATTCAATCCAAATAACGACTCTCTATCCACGTTTATTAAGCACTAGACCATGGATACGAGTTGTAAAGGATCAGAAAACCAATCCTATTAACTCAATAAGAATTGAGAATCTAATAATAATTACGGAATGAATGTAATCACACGTCAAACATGAAACTCAATATGTGATTGATGAAAAAGAAGTCAAATTAAGGTAACATGACCAAGAAGACAACATTTCTTTTTATTTCAATTGAAATTGGGAGATTATAGATTTATGCATCAAAGTGTTCATGAAAGCTTAGTAAAATACATGAAAAAGGAACTAGTTATGCAAAAACATTAAATAACAATAGTTTTTGCATGGGTAGGTTTCGCTATCTGTAACAACCTTTCATATGATGCTGTGGCTATTCTCAAGCCTTTTGAACACCCTCCTAAACTAATCTAATTAAATTCGATTATAATGATTATTTGTCACACCCTCAAAATCCGCGTGCGGGGTTTTACCGCGAGGCGCGTGACATACCAGAATCTCAGTCATTAGTTACCAAGAACGACTCTATATGATTAATAAACAAAACCAGAGTTAACGTTTAAAATACTGCGGAAGCGTTTTTAATACTGCGGAAGCGTTTTTAAAACAGAAAACCCAAAACAAGTAGTATGTAAAGAGAATGCGCAAAACATACGCGCCCCAAACACAAATGTTTAATATGAAAATAATCCCAAATTTGTAAACAAACAAATGTAGACAACTCAACGATGCTGGTGTGCGTGCTCCTAGGCAACTGGCAACCTTAACCTGAGAATAGCATACTAAACAAGTCAACACATGGTTGGTGAGTTCAAGAGTTTGCGTTAAAATATAAACCAATCAACAGTTTCCAGAGCATAAGTAGTGTATTGCAATAGATAGCTAGTCTATTAACATAAAAATATTAATCATAGTGATTTCGCGATCGAAGCTGACTGTGTTACGTTTGTTGCCTCCCGTCACGACTTACCAGGTCGTGACGAATATGTGTTAGGACAAAATTGCACCCGTTTGACCTCGAGTCGCACAGGTGGGGCTCGTCAGACCCAGTAGTACTACCCAAAATTTCCCCGCTAGTCAATATTAACAATCCGAAAGTGTGAGGACTTTCCATGGTAAACAGCACTATATCAATATTATACACACTCATATATAAAAAAAACGTTTGTGATCAACAGTATGCTATCTCCCCCAAAAGAGATTATGTAAAATGAGTGGGGCAAGAACTCACCTGATACGCGCAAGAATTAACTTAGAGCTTAACTTGAAAGAAAGAGGGAAAGACAACCTTCAAAGGTCACCTAGAATACAAGAGTACATAAGCACGTGTACACAAAATCAACATGAAACCCTAAGTGCTCTACAAACCAAGGAACTCAAGGTTTAAGAAAGACAAGATACATTTGACCCAGTTGACCCGTTTGACCCGTTGGTGACATTATAGGTGATAACTCGTTAATACTAACACAACAGCATATCATACATGTTCACATACAACTTGATTACATATATCACTTCATTAACCACATGTACTACCTAGATCATCATACAACTAGATATCACACAAGTCATGCGAATCACAACAGGCCAAAACAGGTAACAAACCAAATCAACATCCCTATAACCTAAACAACACATTTCATCACCTTAGAAACCATCCATGAACACACTAGCATGATCCTAATATCCCAAACATGCTCAAATCATCCAATTCAAGGATTTACACAATTAAAGTTTCCCTTTTGGGAAAGTTCATCCCAAATTCATCAAACTCACACAACATTCATGAATTCATCAATTATATACCAATTCAAGTCCATGACAACATCTAAACATGATCAACAACACCTAATCATCATGATTCATCAACTTTCATACCCAAAAGTTACCATCTTTAGTAAGGTATGAACTACAACATGCATTCTTGAATTCCTAACATTCATATCAACCATCTAGCATCTAATCATCATCACAAACACATCCATAACATTCATACATCAACCAATCATCAATTCATGCAAAATAAAGTTACTATTATTAGTAACCTATGAACAATGTATCAAAATCATAGCTTTCTTGCATAATCGACGTTAACTAGCATATATACAATCCAACTAACATAATAACACCAACCAACATCAACAAATCGACCTCCAATTGCAAGTTTCGAATTAGGGTTTTGGCCCTAATGTAATTCCATAAAAACTTGTAAAAATCCAACCTTTATTGCATACTTGACGTTAATTAACATGTAATCTATCTAGTAAACACATTAACATCAACAATTAGGCATCAATCAACCACCAATTGCAGTTTTCGCATGAAACATTCGGCCAACATGAAGAATCATCAAAAACATACAAAAATCTAACCTTTAAACGTGTAATGGACAAGTTTTGATGTTTCTAACTTGTTGTATGCCTTGTAATCGATCAAGTTCGAAGCTTTCTTGCTTGTTCTTGCTTGAAATCGCAGGTTTGTGTGTGTGTTTGAAGGTGTCGCGGCCGAGAGGGGGTGTGGGGGCTAGGGTTGGGATTTTGTTTTATTAATTTATGGTAATTACCCCTTAAACCCTTGTAATTTACTTTTTATAAAAATTAAGCTTTTAAACTCTTTTTAAAAGGTTTTTAACTACAACCACAAACATATAAACTAACAATGACAATAATATATTTCACCTTAATTAGATACAAAACATACAGGTTAAATACACGCGTTTCCACGTTACGCGATAAAATTACAGTTAACATTTAAATCACATAAGCATAACTTAATAATCACATTGTTAACTTAATTATCATCAATTTAACATTACTGATTATTGTTAAGTCACCAACGTTCAACGACAACTAGTGTGTGTGCACGACACGTGTATGCAAGACTTAATGGAACAAACGGAGTTTGGTAACGGAAAATTACCGGATGTCACATTATTAAAATCCAACTAAACGAGCACAAAGGGAACATAGCATCTACTTTCAAATATAAACCAAAGCCCAATATGAAAATAAACAAATCACATTTAAAATTGATCCACCCCAATACAAAATGTATCCACAACACTGCAAAACCTATCTTCAAACACACTTGCTCATAAATCCACTAAATTCAATCCAAATGATGACTCTCGATACATAAAATTCTTTATTAAGCACTAGACCATGGATACGAGTTATAAAGGATCAAAAAACCACTCATATTAACTAAATAAAAATCAAGAATCTAATAATAAATACGGAATGAATGTATTCACACATCAAACTTGAAACTCAATGTGTGATTGATGAAAAAGAAGTCAAATTAAGGTAACATGACCAAGAAGTTAACATTTATTTTTATTTCAATCAAAATTGGGCGATTATAGATTTGTGCATCAAAGTATTCACGAAAGCTTAGTAAAATACATTAAAAAGGAACTAGTTATACAAAAATATTAAATAAGAATAGTTCTCGCATGGATAGGTTTTGCTATCTGTAACAACCTTTCATATGATGTTGTGTCTACTCTGAAGCTTTTTGAACACCCTCCTAAACTAATCTAATCAAATTTGATTATAATGATTATTGAATTCAAATTAAACGACCGCAAAGGGAACATAGTATCTCCTTTCAAATAGAAACCGAAACCAAATATGAAAATTAACAAATCACCTTCAATATCGATCCACTCCAATCCAAAATGCATCCACAACATTGCAAAACCATCTTCGAACACTCTTGCTCATAAATCCACTAAATTCAATCCAAATGACGACTCTCGATCAACAAAATCCTTTATTAAGCACTAGACCATGGATACGAGTTGTAAAGGATCAAAAAACCACTCGTATTAACTCAATAAGAATGAAGAATTTAATAGTAATTATGAAATGAATGGAATCACACGTCAAATATGAAGCTTAATGTGTGATTGATGAAAAAGAAATCAAGTTAATGTAACATGACCAAGAAGATAAGATTTCTTTTTATTTCCATCAAACTTGAGAGATTATTGATTTTTGCATCAAAGTATTTGTGAAATCTTAATAAACTACATGAAAAAGGAACAAGTTATACAAAAACATTAAACAACAATAGTTCTTGCATTGATAGTTTTTACTATTTTTAACAACCTCTCATACTATGCCATTTCGATTCTCAAGCCTTCTAAACACGATCATAAACTAATCTAATCAAATCCAATTTTATTATCACTGAAATCAAACTAAACAACCACACAGGGAACCTAGTATCTATTTCCAAATAGAAACCAAACCCGACAATGAAAATAAACAAATCACTTTTAAAATTGTTCCATACCAATACCAAATGCATCCACAACACTGCACAACCATCTTTGAATACTCTTGCTCATAAATCCAATAAATTTAATCCAAATAACAACCCTCTATCCATCTTTATTAAGCACTAGACCATGGATACGATTTGTAAAGGATCAAAAAACCACTCGTATTAACTCAATAAGAATTGAGAATCTAATAAAATTACGGAATGAATGTAATCCCACGTCAAACATGAAACTCAATATGTGATTGATGAAAAAGAAGTCAAATCAAGTTAACATGACAAGAAGATAACATTTCTTTTTATTTTAATTGAAATTGGGATATTATAGATTTGTGCATCAAAGTATTCGTGAAAGCTTAGTAAAATACATGAAAAAGGAACTAGTTATAAAAAACATTAAAAAACAATAGTTCTCACATGGGTAGTTTTTGCTATCTGTAACAAGCTTTCATACGATGTTGTGGCTATTCTCAAGCCTTTTGAACACCCTCCTAAACTAATCTAATCAAATTTGATTATAATGATTACTAAAATTCAACTAAACGACCACAAAGGGAACATAGTATCTACTTTCAAATATAAACCAAAACCGAATATGAAGATAAACAAATCACCTTTAAAATCGATTCACTCCAATACAAAATGCATCCACAACACTACAAAAACCATCTTCAAACACACTTGCTCACAAATCCACTAAATTCAATCATAATGACGACTCTCAATCCACAAAATCCTCTATTATGCACTAGACCATGGATACGAGTTTTAAATGTGACATCCGATAATTTTCCGTTACCAAACTCCGTTAGTTCCGTTAGGTCTTGCATACACGTGTCGTGAGCACACACTAGTTGTCGTTGAACGTTGGTGACTTAATAATAATTACAATGATTATCTAATAATAACTTGATTATTAATGTTGATTATTAAGTTGTGCTTATGTGGTTTATAGATTTTAAATATTATTTGTGAATTGGCAGGGTTTAGGGTGTGTAGCCGTGAGTGGCTTCACATGGCACGTTGTGATTGACTAAACCCAATGAGTATTGTAAAGGAATCTAATTTAGAATCTGTGTTGTATGTTGAATTGGATTACGTGCATTGTATGATAACCTGGATTAGCATGAAAAGCATGATAAGCCTTATGTGTTACGATGTGGTTTATGAGAATAACTTGCATAGTAATTTGGAGTGGTTTGTTGAATTATTGGTTGTTATATTTGATCAAACAAGAACTAAATTTGACATGTCACCAATGGGTCAAACGGTTCAACTGGGTCTAATGTGTCTTGTTTTCTAAAACCTTGAGTCAATGTGTTTATTTAGCACTTAGGGTTGTTAAAGATTCTGTGTACACGTACTTATGTACTTGCGTGTTCTAGGTGACCTCTGAAGGTTGTCTTTCCGCTCACTGTTAGCTTTTACTATTGTTTGTTTGCGCACAGGTGAGTTCATGCTCCATTTTCTTATACACTCTCTTTTGGGGGAGATAGCATACTGGTTTATAAACGCTTTATTATAGTAAGTTATGTATAGTGTAACATAGTGGGTTATACCATGGAAGTCCTATAGATCGTTAATATTGGTTTATAGCAGGAAATCTTGGGTAGTACTACTGGGTCTAACAAGCCCCACCTGTGCGACTCGAGGTCAAACGGGTGCAATATTGTCCTAAACTACTGATAGCGTCACGACCTGGTATGTCATGACGGGAGGCAAATAACAAACACAGTCAGCTTCGATCGCGAAATTACTATGGTTACAACTTGTGAACATAGACTAGTTATCTATTTCAATGCACTTCTTATATTTTACAACTGTACTGATTTATGATTAACACAAACTCTTGAACTCACCAACCATCATGTTGACACTTTTAGTATGCTTTTCTCAGGTTGTTTCTAGCAGCTTCCCTTAGGAGCACATACGTGTCAAGCATGATTTGTTCAAACAGTGTTTACATTTAATTTATCATTTATTTACATATTTTGGTTTGGGCATGTGTTTTGCGCAATTTACTTTTAGTACCTTGTGTTTGGGTTATTTACAAAACGCTTCTGCAAATATTTTAAAGTTTTAAACTCTGATTTGTTTAAATGTTGCATGTAGAGTCGTTCTGAGTAACTAATGACTGAGATCCTGGTTTGTTCACTCGCCTCACTGTAAAACCTCGCATGTGGATTTTGAGGGTCTGATAGATTGGTATCAGAGCCATTGGTTATAGGGAACTAAGTTGCATACACACTAGACTATAACCGCACAGTTTGTTAGTTACTTGTTACTTATCCCTTACTGTATACTCATTGGCATACACAACAAGTACCTCGCAGCATGGCATCATCATCAAGAGCTCTAGGCAAGAGACATGCACGATCTGAGTCACCTCCTCCTTCTACTGTACCTGATAGGGGATCAGACTGGCCTTGACATCCTTACCCCTCTGAAGAGATGGATTGGGATCAGCCATTCGCATTACCCGAGCGCGATCCTCCGCTGAACTAGAACTTCTATCCTACCTATATACACCGCATGGTTTACAGGGAGCGTGTACCAGCTGTAGCTCCTACCCGACCTAGGACTAGGTCATCGACAGCCTCTACATCACCTACTCTTCCTTCCCTAGACATCCCTCTCGGGCAGGCAATTGCAGCTTTGGTGGCTACGTTAGACACTGAGCGACAACGCATTAGAGGACTCAATGATGAGAACTCCACTTTACGATATGAGATGTGTCAGTTGTGTTCCGAGGTAGAGACGCTTTAGAAGCGACTCTCGATGGCCATTGGTGGGTATCATACCCTGGCAGGCAACGTTGTGGCACTTACTGAGCGCATGAACGCGCAAGAGCACCACAACATAGTGATCGAAGATAGATTTGCTGATTTGGAGGCACAGCTAGCGGCGCTTCAGATTGCCGAAGCCCCTGCACCTGAGGAAGAACCTATTGAAGAAGACCCAGAGGAAGAACCTGAAGAAGAACCGGAAGAAGCCCCGAAGGAAGAAGAACTAGCAGAGATGGAAGATGACAGTGATGGATCTGACATGCTGGATTGATTTTACATTTGTATGACTTGGACTATATTGTGTTTCTTTTCTTTTGAAACCTATGTGGGAGGGTTGTTTCCCACCCAACTGAAAAACTAAAATTCTAACATTGATAGAATATTTTGTGACTCATTTACAATTTATTTATCTTTGGTTATTATTTTGGTTATAAATGTTGTGGTTGTGACAATTCATTATTTCTTATTATTTACTGTACTTCAATGAGATAAATATGTTAGATGTTACTCATTATTGTATTTGTGTAACAACCGACTCCTAGGTCCAACTTTAACTTTAATTTTTATCCGGCATTATTTTCATTCTTATTATTAATATTATTTTCTTCTTAAATGATAATTGATTTCATGTTTAGTTGCCTTATAAGATTTCATTATATCATGCCTTACTCTAGAAATTATTAAGTGATTCTAGAAAAATATTAAATCTATGCTAGAAATTAAAATTTTAATTAAAACAAATAATATGTGTGTACACCTACATATTCACGGCACACATACATATATATGTAATCTTACACTTAAAAACTTATAAAACTAATACTACCAACAACTACACTACACAACCAATTTACTCTACAATTTATAAACTTTACAACAAATTACACTACCTAATAATTAATAAAAAAAATCATTAAACCACCCACACACCACCAATTCGGCCACCCCCCCCCCCTCTCTCCCCCACTCACCATTCCCCCTCAAACCTCACAAAACCACTTCAACACTCCATCCCCTTCCCCATACATACAACCCAACTCCCAACCTCTTCTCCCTCACTCTCTCTCACGAAAATTCAGCCAAGAACTCTCAACATTTCTGCAACTTTCTTCATTTCCAGCCAAGATCGAGAGCCCCCTTCAAGCACAACATCGATTATTGCAAGCTCAAGCTAGGAGGTGACCAAAATGTTGAGTTTCTTGCAAGTTCTTGCAAAATCCAGGAAGTTTCAGCTCAAGCTCGTGATTCTACAGCCCTCATACTCCTCAAATCATTCCAAAATCATGAAACACCTTGAGTGTAAGCATCAATATACCCGAACAAAGTTATTTCTTGAGTTTTCTTTACTTTTCTACCATGAAATCTCACCTTTCTTGTTCACAACAGAAACTTGCGGCCATATCACTGTTTTTGTAAGACTCACGACTTCAAAAAAATGTATATTTTAATGAGTGTTCGTGAACCATGGGTTGGTGCATATGATTTCTACCCGAAAACCCTCTTTTACATGTATTTTAGCACCAATAACCCACTTGTGTTGAAAACCCCTTCAACCAATGTTAAAACCTTCTCCAAAATAGTTTACTAACATCATAATAATCTGGGTTTAACGCTACAAAAAGGTTTAATGATGTTTGAGCACAAACCATGATGATTACACATGTGCAAACGATGTAAAACACCCTCTAAAAGTGTGACAACCCCGAAATTTAGGCCTGACATTTTCTTTAAAACGAACCCAAATCAGTTCATTAAACATGAGCAAAGCCCAATTAACGACTAGCCCAATTGTGGCCCAGTAAGAAATCTAAAACCCAAAAGTAGTATTATTAGAATGAAAATAAAACATTTCGTTAACCGAGAAATTTATTCTATGAATTAACAACCGCATAACAAAATATGCCAAACTATTTAACGTAAGACTACAGGCTGATATCCGGCAAACAACGAAAACCCGACATGGTTAGTAAATAGTACAACAATAATGTGTGAACATATTTTAAATTGAGAATGGAAACAAAATCAAAAGAGCTCATGCGAATTGAACAAACCCTAATAACAATAACTATAACTGCATAATTTTGATCGACACCTGAAAGATGTCAATAAACATGCAACATTTAAAAATGTTAATAAGCACAAAGTATTTAATTTAGAACTACAAATTTATGACTATTCTTTTATTTATTTATTTTTATATATTATTCTATCAACGGAACAACCAAATCACGAATGAAAATCAAATCCGGAAAATAATTTAAATACGCGATTTTTGATGTCACCAATTTAAACGTCACCCGATATTTAATATAAAAATTTTCACACACGTTTGTATACGAAATGAAATTTCTAAAGCTATCATGAAAGACGGAGACCCAGTATGACACGCTACTCGATCGAGGACAGTGTCGAAAGGACACTGCGCAGAAAGACAGTGTGGAATCTGGGTATAAAAGCCCACATTTTATTCTTCTCCCTTCATTTCACACACAATAACATACACACACAAAAGAGAGAGCAGCAGATGAGAGTGAGAGGGAGGAGAGCCGGCGGGGGCAACCTGGCGGCGACCAGCGGCCGGCCACCGCGCAGATGAGAGTGAGAGGGCGGCGAGCTCTGGCGAGCCCCACAGTGGCGAGTGGTGGCAAGTGAAGGGTACCTTCAGGTTGATCCCGACCTCGTGAGTCCGATGGTGGTGGTGGTTTGAGGGTACGCGTGGTGGTGGTGGTGTTAGTCGACCCCGAAGATCCTCCGGCGAGATTCACTCTTCGGCGATGGCTTCTTGCTCCGATCTACACATGCATGTACTTCTCGGACCCCGATCTACGAGATACAAAAGGGCGGAAGGTTAGTGATGTTGGCAACCGCAGACGACAATGATGACAGGCGCATAGGTGGTGGTTTGTTGGTGATTATGGGGCTGCTCGTGCTAGTGCTCGGTGGTGAAGATGGTTACGGTGGCGGCCGGCGGCGAAGACACCCACCAGCCGTCGGCAGTAGCAGTGGCCGCCGGATGGTGGTGATTGCGGGTTATGCACAATGTGGTGGTTTTGTTGGTGTTAGGGTTGTGAGTGGTGGTTGGCGGTGATGCATCCGTGGATGGCTGTGACAGCAGTGGTGATGGCAGCTGTTGATGTTGGTGACGACAGCGGTGGTGAGTGACGGTTGATGGTGGTTGTGACAGTGGTGGTGAGTGACGGTTGATGGTGGTTGTGACAGCGGTGGTGAGCGGCGGTACACGACGATATATGGTGGTCTTGAGTGATGTTTGGTAACGGGTTTGGATTTGGTGGTGTTTGGGTACAACCGGGCCAAATGGTTGTGCTTGGATTTGGAATTGGAAGCGTTTGGACTTTGGTCAACACTTGTCAAACGGTGTGATCTAGCGGGAAGGTATATGCGCATGCTTGATTATTTAACGTGATTATTATCCTAAAACGAACCGATTAAGCTCGTCTTAAAATGGTTTCATGTGATTATAAACTATATTATAAATGATGTATAATAATAATGATAATATTAATAAAGATCAAGAATTGAATTATAAGCATAAACACATAGATATCCGTAAATATATGCTCGTATGTTTTGCACGAACAATGGTTAAACGCATAATATGAACCAAGTGTGATGCTACAAAATGTAATGGAAATTATTTATATATAATGCATTTGGCGATAGTAATAATAATAAGATTACTAATACAAATAATTGTACCATTATCGTGAACACCAATATTGTTACATTGCTTTAATATTATTGTTAATGCTTATATGTGTGTTTTATCAAATGGTTTCAATGTTATTGACAATGATATGCAATATAATGATGAAGACATTCCAAGTTATGTACTAGGACTATTGCAATTAAAGAATTCCACTCACGATTAATATTACTGTTAACTAATATAAGTAATACTATTATCATTATGTTATAACTACACAATCATCATCATCATCATGTATTTTTTTATATATACACTAGCATTACTAATGTTATCATTAGTAATATTATTTTAGTCCTAATAAATAGTCTAACCAAGCTTTGTTATTACCAAGTTTACCGTGGATGATTATGATTATGTATGATACTGGTAACATTATTAATAGTGGCATCTATTTATCAACACTTATCCATACAAAATTTTACTATTACTATCAATCTTATCAAAAGTGGTGTAAATAATATTACCTTGTCATCATTGTAACTAATATTATTTTCAATTCTACTTATAACCATATGGTAATAACAACGATCATACATCTAACATTAGTGTAAACATTGTTATATCTTCAATCATAACTTATAGAGATACTTTATAATATTAGTATTTTATTTATCATGCAAATAATGTTAACAATGGCATTCAAAAATGTGTTTTATCAGGAATTATAGTTCTATTTCGTTATCATACTAACGACTATTACTAATTATCTCATTATTATCAACAAGATTATTAACATCAATGTTGGAGTCATTAATACTAATATCATCTATCATATACGATGCCTTGAACGATAATAATACGTGTTAGTACAACTTAAGCACACAAAAATAATACAATAATTAAGCATAAATAATATAAATTTTAGCATCGCAATTACTAGCACTTCTGATATCAGATATTATGAACTGGTCAGTTTCCTTTTACCTTTAATGAGCTTAACTTGTATTACCATAATTAGTACTACTACCATCCAAAAATAATATACAATTATAGTTCTGGGCAAAGCAAATTCAAAGCAAACGGTTACCGAATATCTGAATGTATACCTTTAAAAGCTTAACCTGATCCCACGAAAGTCTCGAATGATAACAAACCCTGGAACACATCATGATCCTAAAACGAAATACTAAAAGAGGGATCTCAATCTTATTGCAAATAAATACAAACTATTACCATTCCTCAAAATGTACACTTATGAATAATTGTAACTAGGTCACCATGAGGACTACACACACATCATAGGAAACTTACGGCACTCGTATAGATTATGCATGCAACGAGCCCAGGTGAGTCTCATGATCCCCTTTTTACTTTACAACTTTTGGGGTGAAATACATACTCTTGGTTTTAACTTTTTAATGATGTAACACTACTTGCTCTTGTCCCCGAACGTGAGCACAATCATTAACTCTTGTGAGTTTTAGTGTTCCCTTTTTTTTTACTATTTTGGGATGAAACATGCTATGTTTGAACTAAAAGTTATTTGTGTACTAGTATGCGATGCATTATATGTTGTGGCCAATGTTAGAACCTGCACCTACTTATATCACAATCATTAATTCTTGTGTGAACCACTTGTTTTATATGGGTAGATCTACTTGGGGAATCCCCTACGCACAGTGCCTTCCGTCATAACCGGAAGGGTACCACACTGAGATCATGCGGGGTCGTTTGTGTCATATTACAGGTTTTATCACATACTATTATGTACCACTTGGCAGGTATGGTACACTGTTTGAGGCTCAGTTTCCCCTATAGGATAACCGGCATAACACAAGTTTAGAAGAGGCTAGCCGGGGCTGAATGCAGGGTTGATTGTGACCCCACAACACTGATACCTATGTTTTATTTAAATTTAACTTATGGATTATAAAGAGTCCTTTTGTTTTTAACATTAAGCACTTGAGCTCACCAACTTTATGTTGACACTTTTGAGTATGTATTTCAGGTGATTGTCTAACTTTATTAGGGGGAGTCTTATATTAGACTCCCTAAGCATTGGGATAGCAAACTCAAGAACACGGCTGACCTCCCCCTTATAAGAGCCACCCTAGAAGGGCTGTACAAGAATCTAGACAAGCCAAACAAGATAGCCACTTGATGAATGGATGTTAAGGATCTTATGGAGGATTCCTACGATCTAGTTAGACACATGTTGGGTTGTAATATAGTGCAAATGTTTTATTATTATTCATGTAAACCAATGGCTCATGTTGTTGCATACATAGTTTCCGCTGTGTTTGTTGATATTCAGTCTTCACGACCAGACCCGGATGGACGGGGTGTGAAAAAAAGGCAACTATGGTGGTTGTTATGAAAAATCCGTGAAATTATGCTTTGTTCTAGTAGTTTGATGATTTTAACCTTAATAAATTCATGGTAGATGTGGATTAATGTACAAAGATGGGTGTATTTTAAGGACCCCAAAGGTGGTGAAATTCTTAAAATGGCTAAAACTTAATAAGTTGCAAGTTTTAAAATCTCCAGGCCTGAAAATAATAATTTTAGTGCTAAAAACCGAATTTGGTGAATTTTTGGATTAATATGTAATTTCTACGAATTTATCTTACAATAATAAGCCTAAACTGGGAGATTTTTTTGGATAAAATTTTAAAAATAGTGTAACAAGCCTAAGACCAATAAATCCATGATATTTCAGTAAGTTATAAGACCACAAAGTGATATTTTGGTGTAAGGTTGAAAGAAAGTGGGTTAGAATGTTCGGTTTCGGGTAAAAACGGGTCTTAACGGGTTAGTTTAAAAATGAAACTTTTGCTCAAATAACCCCAAAACTACTTTTAAAACAGATTATAATCTTGATTATAATCCCTTAAAACGTATACTTGAGGTTATAGGTTGAAATTAAGAGATCTAAAACAAGATGCTTAAATTAATGGTTTTACCGTAACCAGTAACTTGAATTTTGTGTTTTAAACCTCTCAAGCTAAAATCTGGAAATATTAAGTTAAAACAGGCCTAAAAGTAATATAAAAACCCCTAGGAACTAATAAGGGCCATATTTGGTCAAGTAATGAAAGAAAGCAAACTTTCTGGTCAAAATTGTAAATTTTGAAACTTGAGGGACCAAAGTGTAAATTTCGTAATATAACTAAATTTTAGTAATCTTATGACTAGAAAACTCTTATTAAACTTATTATAATATAAAACAAACTTATAAAAGTCATATAACTTGTCATCCGTATATCAAAAACCCTAACATTCCTAAAAATGAAACTTTTTGATACAAACTTCTAATAAACGAAGCCACGTGAACGTATGACCATAAAATACATTTAGATACACTTTTAATAGCCTAAGAACATTAGCTTACTACTTGTATCTTGATTATAGGGTGCTAGGACTTGAATCTTTTTTTGTGACTGAAGAACTGTTGGGTTACCTAAGGTGAGTTTTAGTGTTCCCTTTTTTACTACTATTTTGGGATGAAACATGCTATGTTTGAACTAAAAGTTATTTGTATACTATTATGCGATGCTATTATATGTTGTGGCTAATGTTAGAACCTGCACCTATTTGTATCACAATCATTAATTCTTGTGTGAACCGCTTGTTTTATATGGGTAGATCTACTTGGGGAATCCCCCAAGCACAGTGCCTTCCGTCATAACCTGAAGGGTACCACACTGAGATCCTGCGGGGTCGTTTGTGTCATATGACAGGTTTTATAAGATACTATGGTGTACCACTCAGCAGGTATGGTACACTCTTTGAGGCTCAGTTTCCCCTATGGGATAACCGGCATAACACAAGTTTAGAAGAGGCTAGCCGGGGCTGAGTGCAAGGTTGATTATGACCCCACAATAGTGATACTTATTTTTTTTTTAATTAACTTATGGATTCTAAAGAGTCCTTTTGTTTTTGAACTTTAAGCACTTGAACTCACCAACTTTTTAGTTGACACAAAATCTTTTTGAGCATGTTTCAGGTAACCCTTGATGAAGCATGGCTTGTAATGGACACTTAATGGATGGCTTAGTACCGTGACTACGAATGGCATTACTTGATTTTGAAAACATTATTAGACATTCGGAATTGTTGTGTAATAAATATGGATAATTTGTAATGGGTGTTGATTTTACGTTTGGGCAAGACTTTCATAGCCCGGGTATGCTATTTAAATGTAATGCCATGTGATTTCTCTCCTTGTGTGCTCTTTAAGGTTAGTTTCCGCTGCCATGTATTTTGGTAGTCTGCGACGTCCCACCCTCCTTGGGCCCGGGGTGTGACAATTTATGAATGTAAAGTGAAATATAGACGGATGCGGTAGAGGACGTGGCCATGGACGTGGTGCTGGTGGACGTGGTACCAGTGCTATAAACATGACCCCCGCTAAGTTGGCCACTCTGATTAATGAACATGTACATGCGGCAGTGGCTGCTGCACAAACTGGACAGCCAGCAGGTAAATGATACAAGTGGTCTAACCAATATCTTAGTTGCTTGTCTAGGCTACCCAACTAATGTTTTGGTTTGTCAGAACAAGACCTCCACCCTGTACTTACAAATCCTTCATGGATTTCAAGCCTCATACCTACAGCGGAACTGAAGGAGCTGTGGGACTGGTACGATGGTTTGAGAAGACCAAATCTGTCTTCACAAAAAGTAACTGTCTGCCAGCCGATCACATGAAGTACGCAACTGGAACCCTTGAAAGCGCAGCTTTCTTCTGGTGGAATGCCCGGTACACATGCTAGGTCAGGCGATTGTTAACGACCTACCTTGGGTCGAGTTCAAGGCGATGATGACAGAGGAGTATTGCCCTCGAGATGAAGTGCAGAAGCTAGAAGTTGAGTTCTGGCAACTCAAGATGCAAGGTTCTGAGATTAAGGCCTATACTACACGGTCTCATGAGTTGGCAACACCATGCCAAGGAATGGTTAATGAAATGCATAAAAGGATTGAGCATTACATACGTGGATTGGTTCCAGAGATACAAAGTATGGTGACTGCTGCGAACCTCCCTACTATTCAGCAGGTTATTCGATTGGCTCACAAGCTTACTGACCAAGCGGTGGAGCAGGGAAAGCTACCCAAACGGGGCGCTGTGGAAAGCGTGCCCGAAAATAAACATAAGTGGGATAACTCTGGCAACAAGGGATCTTCGTCAAATAGCCAATCTCAGCAGCATCAGCAGCAACAACAGCACACTCAGCAGCATCAGCATCAACAGCAGCAAAGGAAGTTTGACAACAATCGTAGCTTTAATCAGTCATCCTCCTCATCCCAGGGACAAGCTGGATATGTGGGAAATATCCCAAATGTAACCAATGCAACTATCACCACACTGGTAGGTGTGACAATATTTGATGCCAGCGTTGTGGTAAGTTGGGCACGCAGCTAAGGATTGCCATGGTAAGTTGATGAAGAACCCTCAGCAATCCCAAGAAACACCAAAAGGTTGCTTTGAATATGGAAAGGAAGGACACTACAAGAGGAATTGTCCTCAGTTGAAGAAAAATGGAAATGGTGCTGGAAATGGTGGAAACAACAACAACAACAACAATAATGGCAATGGTGACAATAACGGTGGCAACAAAGGTGGAGCTAAAGGGAGAGCTTTTGTCATGGGTTCAGGTGAGGCTTTAAACGACACTATTACTGTTACTGGTAAATTTTCTGTTAACGGTCGTTTTGCTACTGTATTGTTTGACACTGGAGCCGATAGAAGTTTTATCTCTACCAAGTTTAGTAGCCTCTTAAGTGATATGCCTTCACCATTGGAATCTAAATATATGGTAGAATTAGCTGATGGTAAGCAAATTCACGTGACACGCATCCTTAAGGGTGCGAGATAGAACTTGCTAGTCATACTTTTGACATTGACCTCATGCCTGTTACGCTTGGGAGTTTTGATGTGGTCGTGGGCATGGATTGGCTTTCCGAGAAGCAGGCGGAAGTCATTTCCCACGAGGAAGTTATCCGCATTCCTCTCCTGGATGAGGAAATTCTCTTAGTTAAGGGTGAGAAAGGTGGTGCTGTGATAGGCATCATATCCTTTATGAAAGCGCAAAAGTTGTTACGCAAGGGTCGCTTAGCCATATTAGCCCTTGTAACTGACAAGCAACCAGAGGAAAAGAAGATAGAGAATATTCTGGTAGTTCATGAGTTTCCGGAGGTGTTTCCAGAGGATCTGCCTGGACTACCCCCTCGTCGTCAAGTTGAGTTCCAGATTGATTTTACTCTCGGAGCCTCTCTGATAGCGAGAGCACCTTATCGGTTAGCTCTAAATGAACTACAGGAACTATCTGCACAACTGCAAGAGCTGTTGGATAAAGGGTTTATTCGACCGAGCTCATCACCTTGGGGAGCACCTGTTCTCTTTGTCAAGAAAAAGGATGGCACTTTTAGAATGTGCATCGACTACAGAGAATTGAACAAGGTTACAGTCAAGAATCGATACCCTTTACCTCGTATAGATGATTTGTTTAATCAACTTCAAGGATCAAGCTATTATTCTAAGATTGACTTGAGGTCTGTTATCATCAACTGAGAGTCTGAGAGGAAGACATCTCGAAGACTGCATTCCGTACACGTTATGGTCATTATGAGTTCTTGGTCATGCCATTTGGGTTGACAAATGCACCAGCAGTATTCATGGACCTCATGAATCGTGTGTGCAAACCCTATCTTGATCGATTTGTTATTATGTTCATCGATGACATATTGATCTATTTAAGGATCAAGGAAGAACATGAAGAGCACTTACGTCTAATCTTGGAATTACTTAGAAAGGAGCAACTGTACGCCAAGTTTTCCAAGTGTGATTTTTGGATACGTGAAGTACAATTTCTGGGTCATATTGTTAACAAGAAATGAATACATGTTGATCCTGCAAAGTTTGAAGCGATAAAAAATTGGTCGGTTCCCAAGACGCCTAGTGAGATACGAGAGTTTCTTGGACTGGCAGCATACTATCGACGATTCATTGAGGTATTCTCTAAGATCGCTCAACCTCTTACAGCCTTGACTCACAAAGGAACAATGTATAAATAGGGTGACAGTCAAGAGTCTGCTTTTCAGTTGTTAAAGCAGAAACTGTGTACTGCACCGATATTGGCGTTACCGAAGGGAAGTGATGACTTCATGGTTTATTGTGATGCTTCTATCCAAGGACTTGGTTGTTTCTTGATGCAACATGATAAAGTGATAGCCTATGCATCGAGACAACTAAAAGTACACGAGAAGAACTACACCACTCATGACTTGGAACTGGGTGCGGTAGTTTTTGCCTTGAAGATCTAGAGACATTACTTGTACGGTACCAAGTGCACTATCTACACCGATCACAAGAGTCTTTAGCATATCTTTGAACATGAGACAAAGGCGCTGGGTGGAATTGTTGAATGATTATGATTGCGCTATCAAATATCACCCAGGAAGGGGCAAATGTAGTTGCAGACGCGTTGAGTAGAAAGGAGACTGCTAAACTCGACGAGTGCGAGCTTTGCAGCTTACAATTAGCACTCACTTGCCTAAACAAATTCGAGAAGCTCAAACAGAGGCCTTGAAAATGGAAAACATTGGGTCTAAATCTTTACGGGGAATGGACAAACAGTTTGAAGTGAAAGCGGATGGAATTCGTTATTTCATGGACAGACTTTCGGTACCTTTGTATGGAAACCTAAGGGACTTGGTTATGAGTGAGGCTCACAAGTCTAAGTACTCTATACATCCTGGTTCAGACAAGATGTATCATGACTTGAAGGCTAACTATTGGTGGCCTAATATGAAGGCGGACGTAGCTACGTATGTGAGCAAGTGCCTGACCTGTTTGAAAGTTAAAGTGGAAAATCAGAAGCCATCTGGGTTACTACAACAACCTGAGATTCCTATGTGGAAGTGGGAATAGATTTCTATGGACTTCATTACCAAATTACCCCGGACACCTACTGGTTGTTACACGATATGGGTGATCATGGATCGATTAACTAAATCCGCTCATTTCTTGGCAATCAAGGAGATAGATAAAATGGATAAATTAACTTGAATTTATCTGAAGGAGATAGTTTCGAGACATGGTGTACTGATCTCAATTATTTCTGATCGCGATGCTCGTTTCACATCACATTTCTGGCAGTCGTTACAGAAATCTCTGGGTACACGTCTAGACATGAGTACTGCTTATCATCCACAAACAGATGGGCAGAGAAGCATACTATTCAGACATTGGAGGACATGCCATGTGCTTGTGTGATTGACTTTGGGAATAACTGGGAAGCTCACCTACCATTGATGGAATTTTCTTACAACAATAGTTATCACACCAGCATCAAGGCAGCACCATTTAAGGTGTTGTATGGGCGAAAGTGTAGATCACCAGTTTGCTGGGCGGAAATTGGTGATAGTCAGATAACAGGCCCCGAGTTGGTGCACGAGACTACTGAGAAGATAGTACAGATAAGGAACCATATGGCTGCAACACGTGACCGACAAAAGAGCTATGCAGACAAGCGATGGAAACCTTTGGAGTTTCAGGTCGGCGACAAAGTTTTACTGAAAGTCTCCCGTGGAAAGGTGTGATTCGATTCGGAAGAAGAGGCAAGCTTAATCCGAGATACGTTGGACCATTTGAGATTCTGGAAAGAATAGTTCCAGTGGCGTATTGATTAGACCTACCTAACTCACTGAGTGGAATTCATAATGTATTTCATGTCTCAAATTTGAAAAAGTATTTATCGGATGAGCCGATGGTTGTACCACTGGAGGAAGTGCAAGTAGATGAAAAACTGCGGTTTATTGAAGAACCAGTTGAGGTGATGGACCGAGAGGTCAAAACTCTTAAGAAAAGCAAGATACCCATAGTCAAAGTTTGTTGGAACTCAAAACATGGACCGGAATTCACGTGGGAACGTGAGGATCAGATGAAGCTCAAGTATCCTCATTTGTTCGACACAACGATGCCAGCCGACAAAGGTATTGATTAAATTTCGGGATGAAATTTCTTTCAACATGGGGATGATGTGACAACCCACCCAAAACTCACTAAATTTCTTTGTGCCAATGCAGTAGACCAGTGATGTAACTTAACCATGTAACGCAATTTTCTGGATGAAAATTCTTTCAACATGGGGATAATGTGACATCCGGTAATTTTCCATTACCAAACTCCGTTAGTTCCGTTAGGTCTTGCATACACGTCTCGTGAGCACACACTAGTTGTCGTTGAACGTTGGTGACTTAGTAATAATTAACAATGATTATCTGATAATAACTTGATTAATAATGTTGATTATTAAGTTGTGCTTATGTGGTTTATAGATTTTAAATATTATTTGTGAAGTTTATCTTGTAACGTGACGACATGTTATATTTATTGCATGTGTTTTGTAGCTATTGAAAATTATCCATGATTATTATTGTTAGTTTATAATATTTGTACTTTGTAGTTAAAAATGGTTAAAAGTGTTAAAAAGGTCAATTTTTATAAGTAAAGTTTTGACAAAACCCAACCCTAGCCCCCACCCTGCCTCTCGGCCACGATCATCACCAAACACACACACACTTGCGATTTCAACCAAGAACAAGCAATTGAGCATCGATTTTGATTGGTTCCAAGGATTACAACACGTTAACAACTTCAATTCTTGGCCATTACGTGATTAAAGGTTAGATTTTTACAAGTTTTTCATGGTTTTTGATGTTGGCCAAAACCCTAGTCAAAATTGATGCTAGAATGTTGAATTTTGATTGTTTGATGATTGTATGATGTTAGTTAGATTGTATTGATGATGGTTTACTTGGATTATACGAGAAATTCTTGGTTTTGATGCGTAGTTCATACCTTACTAATAATAGTAACTTTTGTGCATGAACTTAATGAATTGATGATAGATTGATGATGTTGTGATGTTAATGATGTTGTATGAACGTTGGATTATGATTATAATGCAAGAAATCCATGAATTGATCATGTAGTTCATACCTTGCTATAAGTAGAAACGTTTGGATATAAGATTTGTGAGTTATGATGATTTGATGATGTTGGCCATGTCTAGATGATAGTTATGGACTTTATTAGGCATGATGTTGGTGAATTCATGAATGATTTGGGTGTTAGGTGGATTTTAGGTGTTACTTTCCCAAAAGGAAAACTTTAATTTTGAAGATCATTGGATATTGTGGGTTATACATGTTTGTGGTATTAGGATCATGTTAGAATGTTTCTGGATGATGTCTAATGTGTTGGATTGCGATGATTGGGTCATTTGGTTAGTTGGTGCAACTATGGGAGCATATGGGCTTCCTTGGAAAATGTGCAAGTATACATGTTATGTGCTATGATGAATTGTCATTATCGATTATTGTAAGGTTATTGTTTTGCTTGTATGAGTTACATGTGGAATATTAATGGTGGGTATCATACACGCGTGTGAATCTGAGGCCCCTACCTTGTAGGATTGGCAGGGTTTAGGGTGTGTAGCCGTGAGTGGCTTCACATGGCACGTTATGAGTGACTAAACCCAATGTGTATTGTAAAGGAATGTAATTTAGAATCTATGTTGTATGATGAATTGGATTACGTGTTTTGTATGATAACATGGATTAGCATGAAAAGCATGATAAGCCTTATGTGTTACGATGTGGTTTATGAGAATAACTTGCATAGTAATTTGGAGTGGTTTGTTGAATTATTGGTTGTTATATTTGATCAAACAAGAACTTAATTTTACATGTCACTAACGGGTCAACTGGGTCTAATGTGTCTTGTTTTCCAAAACCTTGAGTCAATGTGTTTATTTAGCACTTAGGGTTGTTAAAGATTCTGTGTACACGTACTTATGTACTTGTGTGTTCTAGGTGACCTCTAAAGGTTCTCTTTCCGCTCACTGTTAGCTTTTACTATTGTTCGTTTGCGCACCGGGTGAGTTCATGCCCCATTTTCTTATACACTCTCTTTTGGGGGAGATAGGAGATAGCATACTGGTTTATAAACACTTTATTATAGTAAGTTGTGTATAGTGTAACACAGTGGGTACCATGGAAGTCCTCACACTTTCGGATCATTAATATTGGTTTATAGCGGGAAATCTTGGGTAGTACTACTGGGTCTGACAAGCCCCACCTATGCGACTCGAGGTCAAACGGGTGCAATATTTTCCTAAACTACTAACAGCGTCACGACCTGGTATGTCGTGACGGGAAGCAAACAACGAACACAGTCAGCTTCGATTGCGAAATCACTATGGTTACTACTTGTGAACATAGACTAGCTATCTATTTCAATGCACTTCTTATGTTTTACAACTGTACTGATTTATGATTAAAGTAAACTCTTGAACTCACCAACCATCGTGTTGACACTTTAGTATGCTTTTCTCAGGTCGTTTCTAGCAGATTGCCCTTAGGAGCATGTACGTGTCAAGCATGATTTGTTCAAACAGTGTTTACTTTTAATATATCATTTACTTACATATTTTGGTTTGGGCGCGTGTTTTGCGCATTTTACTTTAAGTACCTTGTGTTGGTTATCCACAAAATGCTTCCGCAAATATTTTAAAGTTTTAAACTCTGATTTGTTTAAATGTTGCATGTAGAGTCGTTATGAGTAACTAATGACTGAGATCCTGGTTTGTTCACTCGCCTCATGGTAAAACCCCGCACGTGGATTTTGAGGGTGTGACATTAAAGGATCAAAAAACCACTGTATTAACTCAATAAGAATTGAGAATCTAACAATAAATACGGAATGAATGTAATCACACGTCAAACATGAAACTCAATATGTGATTGATGAAAAAGAAGTCAAATTAAGGTAACATGACCACGAAGATAACATTTATTTTATTTCAATTGAAATTGGGAGATTATAGATTTGTGCATCAAAGTATTCACGGAAGCTTAGTAAAATACATGAAAAAGGAACTAGTTATACAAAAACATTAAAAAACAATAGTTCTCTCATGGGTAGTTCTTGCTATCTGTAACAACCTTTCATACGATGCTATGGCTATTCTCAAGCCTTTTGAACACCCTCCTAAACTAATCTAATCAAATTCAATTATATTGATTACAAAAATCCAACTAAATGACCACAAAAGGAACATAGTATCTACTTTCAAATGTAAACCAAAATCGAATATGAAAATAAACAAATCACCTTTAAATTGATCCACCGGAATACAAAATGCATCCACAAAACTGCAAAACCATCTTCGAACACTCCTCCTCATAAATCCACTAAATTCAATCCAAATGACGACTCACGATCCATAAAATCCTTTATTAAGCATTAGACCATGGATACGAGTTATAAAGGATCAAAAAACCACTCGTATTAACTCAATAAGAATTGAGAATCAAATAGTAATTACAAAATGAATGTAATCACACGTCAAACATGAAACTCAATGTGTGATTGATGAAAAAGAAATCAAGTTAAGGTAACATGACCAAGAAGATAAGATTTCTTATTATTTCCATCAAACTTGAGAGATTATAGATTTGTGCATCAAAGTATTTATGAAAACTTAATAACTACATGAAAAGGAACAAGTTATACAAAAACATTAAACAACAGTAGTTCTTGCATGGATAGTTTTTGCTATTTTTAACACCCTCTCATACAATGCCATTTCGATTCTCAAGCCTTCTAAACATGATCACAAACTAATCTAATCAAATCCAATTATAATGATCACTGAAATAAAACTAAACAACCACACAGGGAACCTAGTATCTATTTCCAAATAGAAACCAAAACCGACAATGAAAATAAACAAATCACTTTTAAAATCAATCCACACCAATACCAAATGCATCCACAACACTGCACAACCATCTTTGAATACTCTTGCTCACAAATCCAATAAATTCAATCCAAATAACGACTCTCTATCCATCTTCATTAAGCACTAGACCATGGATACGAGTTGTAAAGGATCAAAAAACCACTCGTTTTAACTCAATAAGAATTGAGAATCTAATAATAATTACGGAATGAATGTAATCACACGTCAAACATGAAACTCAATATGTGATTGATGAAAAAGAAGTCAAATTAAGGTAACATGACCACGAAGATAACATTTCTTTTTTATTTCAATTGAAATTGGGAGATTATAGATTTGTGCATCAAAGTATTCACGGAAGCTTAGTAAAATACATGAAAAAGGAACTAGTTATACAGAAACATTAAAAAACAATAGTTCTCTCATGGGTAGTTCTTGCTATCTGTAACAACCTTTCATACGATGCTATGGCTATTCTCAAGCCTTTTGAACACCCTCCTAAACTAATCTAATCAAATTCGATTATATTGATTACTAAAATCCAACTAAATGACCACAAAAGGAACATAGTATCTACTTTCAAATATAAACCAAAATCGAATATGAAAATAAACAAATCACCTTTAAAATTGATCCACCCTCAAAATCCGCGAGCGGGGTTTTACCGCGAGGCGCGTGACATACCAGGATCTCAGTCATTAGTTACCAAGAACGACTCTATATGATTAATAAACAAAACCAGAGTTAACGTTTAAAATACTGCGGAAGCGTTTTTAAAACAGAAAACCCAAAACAAGTAGTATGTAAAGAGAATGCGCAAAACATACGCGCCCCAAACACAATTGTTTAATATGAAAATAATCCCAAATTTGTAAACAAGGCAAATGTAGACAACTCAACAATGCTGACATGCGTGCTCCTAGGCAACTGGCAACCTTAACCTGAGAATAGCATACTAAACAAGTCAACACATGGTTGGTGAGTTCAAGAGTTTGCGTTAAAATATAAACCAATCAACAGTTTCCAGAGCATAAGTAGTGTATTGTAATAGATAGCTAGTCTATTAACATAAAAATATTAATCATAGTGATTTCGCGATCGAAGCTGACTGTGTTACGTTTGTTGCCTCCCGTCACGACTTACCAGGTCGTGACGAATATATGTTAGGACAAAATTGCACCCGTATGACCTCGAGTCACACAGGTGGGGCTCGTCAGACCCAGTAGTACTACCCAAAATTTCCCCGCTAGTCAATATTAACAATCCGAAAGTGTGAGGACTTTCCATGGTAAACAACACTATATCAATATTATACACACTCATATATAAAAGCGTTTGTGATCAACAGTATGCTATCTCCCCCAAAAGAGATTATGTAAAATGAGTGGGGCAAGAACTCACCTGATGCGCGCAAGAATTAACTTAGAGCTTAACTTGAAAGAAAGAGGGGAAAGACAACCTTCAAAGGTCACCTAGAACACAAGAGTACATAAGCACGTGTACACAGAATCAACATGAAACCCTAAGTGCTCTACAAACCAAGAGACTCAAGGTTTAAGAAATACAAGACACATTTGACCCAGTTGACCCGTTTGACCCGTTGGTGACATTATAGGTGATAACTCGTTAATACTAACACAACAGCATATCATACATGATCAACATACCACTTGATTACATATAGCACTTCATTATCCACACGTACTACCTAGATCATCATACAAGTCATGCGAATCACAACAGGACAAAACAGGTAACAAACCAAATCAACATCCCTATAACCTAAACAACACATTTCATCACCTTAGAAACCATCCATGAACACACTAGCATGATCCTAATATCCCAAACATCCTCAAATCATCCAATTCAAGGATTTGCACAATTAAAGTTTCCCTTTTGGGAAAGTACATCCCAATTTCATAAAACACCCAAGACATTTTGTGGATTCATCAATTATATACCAATCCAAATCCATGACAACATTTAAACATGATCAACAACACCTAATCATCATGATTCATCAACGTTCAACACCAAAAGTTACTATTTTTAGCAATGTATGAACTATAAGACATCTTCTCGATTTTAAATTGTTCATATCATCAACCTAGCATCTAATCACCATCACAAACACATCCATAACATTCATACATCATCCAATCATCAATTCATGCAAAATAAAGTTACTATTATTAGTAACCTATGAACAACGTATCAAAATCATAGCTTTCTTGCATAATCGACGTTAACTAGCATCTATACAATCCAACTAACATAATAGCATCAACAAACAACCAACAACTAACATCAAATTCAGATTTTCGAGTTAGGGTTTCGGCCCTAATGTAATTTCCATAAAAACTTGTAAAATCCAACCTTTCTTGCATACTTGACGTTAATTAACATGTAATCTATCTAGTAAACACATTAACATCAACAACTAGGCATCAATCGACCACCAATTGCAGTTTTCGCATAGAACTTTCGGCCAATCATGAAACATCATCAAATCATATAAAAATCTAACCTTTAAATGTGTAATAGTTTGCAATTGAAGGTTCTAACTTGTTGTATGCCTTGTAATCGATCAAATTCGAAGGTGATTGCTTGTTCTTGGGCTGAATTCGAAGAGGAGAGGGAGAGGGAGGTCGATCGGCCGATTATGGTGGTTAGGGTTAGAGTTTTTTGTTTTATTAATTTAATTTTGCATAAATACCCTTTAAACCCTTGCATTTTGTATTTTATAAAAATTAGACTTTTAAATACCCTTTTAAAGCGTTTTTAACTAGAATAATAAGCATATAAACTAACAATAATAATCATATGCATTATCTTCACTAGATACAAAACATACGGATTAAACACACGTTTCCACTTTACGCGATAAAGTTCACAATAAGCATTTAAATCACATAATCACAACCAATAATCAACATAGAAATTATTGTTTAACATTATTAATTATTATTAAGTCACCAACGTTCAACGACAACTAGTGTGTGCTCCCGACACGTGTATGCAAGACTTAACGGAACTAACGGAGTTTGGTAACGGAAAATTACCGGATGTCACATTATCCCCATGTTGAAAGAATTTTCGTCCCGAAAATTGCGTTACATGGTGAGTGTTCCATCACTGGTCTACTGCATTGGCACAAGGAAATCGAAATCGTGTGAGTTTTGGATGAGTTGTCACATCATCCCCATGTTGAAAGAAATTTCGTCCCGAAATTTAATCAGTACCTTCGCCGGCTAGCATCGTCCTTTCGAATAGCTGAGGGTACTTAAGCTTCATTTGGTCTTCACGTTCCCACGTGAATTCTGGTCCACGTCTCGAGTTCCATCGAACTTTGACAATGGGTATCTTGCTTTGCTTAAGTGTCTTCACCTCACGATCCATCACTTCGACAGGTTCCTCAATGAAACGTAACTGTTCGTCTACTTGAACTTCTTCCAGTGGTACGACCATGTTTCATCCGTTAAACATTTCTTTAGATTTGAAACATGGAATACATCATGGATTCCACTCAATGAATCAGGTAAGGCTAGTCGATAAGCCACTGGACCAATTCTTTCCACTATCTCAAATGGTCCAACGTATCTCGGATTTAGCTTTCCTCGCTTACCAAACCGAACTACGCCTTTCCACGGTGAGACTTTTAATAAACCTTGTCACCTATCTGAAATTCCAAAGGTTTTTGTCGTTTGTCAGCATAGCTTTTCTGTCTGTCTCGCGCTGCGGCCATGCGGTTTCTTATCTGAACAATCTTCTCAGTTGTCTCGTGTACTAACTCGGGACCCGTTAATTGACTATCACCAATTTCAGCCCAGCAAACTGGCTATCTACACTTTCTCCCATACAAAGCTTCAAAAGGTGCTGCCTTTATGCTAGTGTGATAACTGTTGTTGTAAGAAAATTCCACCAATGGTAGGTGAACTTCCCAGTTATTCCCGAAGTCAATCACACAAGCACGTAACATGTCCTCCAAAGTCTGTATAGTACGCTCGCTTTGACCATCAGTCTGTGGATGATAAGCAGTACTCATATCCAATCGCGTACCTAAAGCTTTCTGCAACGACTGCCAGAAGTGTGATGTGAAACGAGAATCGCGATCAGAAATGATTGAGATCGGTACTCCATGCCTCGAAACGATCTCCTTCAGATAAGTCGGGTTAACTTCTCCATCTTATCTGTTTCCTTTATCGCTAGGAAATGAGCAGATTTTGTCAATCGGTCCACGATAACCCATATTGTATCACAACCCGTAGAAGTACGAGGTAACTTAGTAATAAAATCCATTGATATTTGATCCCACTTCCACATAGGGATCTCGGGTTGTTGTAGTAGACCAGATGGTTTCTGATACTCCACTTTAACCTTCGAGCAGGTCAGACACTTGCTCACATAAGTAGCTACATCTGCTTTCATGTTAGGCCACCAATAGTGCGCCTTCAAATCGTGGTACATCTTGTCAGATCCAGGATGTATAGAATACTTGGACTTGTGAGCCTCACTCATGACCAAGTCTCTCAGATTTCCGTGTAGAGGTACCCATAGTCTATCCATGAAGTAACGAATTCCATCCGCTTTTACTTCCAATTGTTTTTCCATACCCCTTAACGATTCAGACCCAATGTTTTCTGCTTTCAAAGCTTCAGTTTGAGCCTCTCGGATTTGTTCAGGTAATTGCGTACTAATCGTTAGTTGCAGAGCTCGCACACGTCGAGGTTTAGCAGTCTCTTTTCTACTCAACGCATCAGCAACTACATTTGCTTTCCCCGGGTGGTACTTAATAGCACAATCATAGTCGTTTAACAATTCCACCCAGCGTCTTTGCCTCATGTTCAACTCCTTTTGCTCAAAGATGTGCTGAAGACTCTTGTGATCGGTGTAGATGGTGCATTTGGTACCGTACAAGTAATGTCTCCAGATCTTTAAGGCAAAAACTACCGCACCCAGTTCCAAGTCATGGGTGGTATAGTTCTTCTCATGAATCTTCAATTGTCTAGAGGCGTAAGCTATCACTTTATCCCGCTGCATCAGGACGCATCCAAGTCCTTGAATAGACGCATCGCAGTAGACTACGAAGTCATCACTACCATCCGGTAACGCTAATATTGGTGCGCTACACAATTTATGTTTCAGCAACTGAAAAGCAGATTCCTGATTCTCACCCCATTTGTATGTTGTTCCCTTGTGAGTCAAGGCTGTGAGAGGTTGTGCAATCTTAGAGAATCCTTCAATGAATCGTCGATAATATCCCGCTAATCCAAGGAATTGTCGTATCTCACTCGGTGTCTTAGGAACAGACCAATTCTTTATCGCTTCAATCTTAGCAGGATCAACATGTATTCCCTTCTCGTTGACAATATGACCCAAGAATTGTACCTCACGTATCCAGAAATCACACTTAGAAAACTTTGCGTACAGTTGTTCCTTTCTAAGTAATTCTAAGATTAAACGTAAGTGCTTCTCATGTTCTTCCTCGGTCCTTGAGTATATCAGTATGTCATCAATAAAGACGATAACAAACTGATCAAGATAGGGTTTGCACACGCGATTCATGAGGTCCATGAATACATGAATACTGCTGGTGCATTCGTCAACCCAAATGGCATGACCAAAAATTCATAGTGACCATATCGTGTACGGAAAGCAGTCTTCGAGATGTCCTCTTCTCGAACTCTCAGCTGATGATACCCAGACCTCAGATCAATCTTAGAGTAATAGCTTGATCCTTGTAGTTGATCAAACAAATCATCGATACGAGGTAAGGATATCTATTCTTGATAGTAACCTTGTTCAGTTCCCTATAGTCAATGCACATTCGAAATGTACCATCCTTCTTCTTCACAAATAGAACTGGCGCTCCCCAGGGCGACGAACTCGGTCGGATAAACCCTTTATCCAACAACTCTTGTAGTTGGGCGGATAATTCCTGCAGTTCGTTCGGAGCTAACCGGTACGGTGCTCTCGCAATTGGAGCGGCTCCTGGAGTCAACTCAATCTGGAATTCAACTTGACGATGAGGCGGTAATCCAGGCAGGTCTTCCGGAAACACCTCAGGAAACTCACGAACTACGGGGATATCCTCTATCTTCTTTTCCTCGATCTGTTTATCTGTGACGAGTGCTAATATGGCCAGTCGACCCTTTCGTAACAACTTCTGTGCTTTCATAAACGAGATGATGCCTATCACCGCACCACTCCTATCACCTCTGACCGTAAGGACTTCTTCACCAAGGGGAATCCGTATGATCTTCTCGTGGCATATGACTTCTGCTTGTTTATCGGAAAGCCAATCCATGCCTACTACCACATCAAAACTTCCTAGTGTAACAGGCATGAGATCTATGGTGAATGTATGACCAGCAAGCTCTATCTTGCAGTCTCTAAGAATATGCGTTACGTGAATCTGTGTACCGTCAGCTAACTCTACGGTGTATTTAGATTCTAAGGCTGAGGGCATATCACTTAAAAGACTACAGAACCTAGTGGACACGAAACTTCTATCGGCTCCGGTATCGAATAATACGGTAGCAAAACAACCATTAACCGAAAATTTACCAGTTACTGTTGTAGGATCGTTTAGAGCCTCACCTGAGCCAATGACGAAGGCTCTTCCTTTGGCTCCATTGTTGTTTCCACCATTGTTGTTGCCATTACCATTGTTGTTGTTATTGTTGTTGCCATTGTTATTATTGCTGTTGTTCCCATTGTTGTTGTTGCCATTACCATTCCTCTTAAGCTGGGGACAGTTGCGTTTGTAATGGCCTTCTTTTCCGCACTCAAAACAACCTTTCGGAGTTTCTTGTGATTGTTGAGGCTTCTTCATCAGTTCACCCCGACAGTCTTTGGCTGCGTGACCAATCTTCCCACAACGTTGGCACTTGAAGTTATCACATCGACCCACATGGTGGTAGTTACACCGGTTGCACTTCGGCAGTCTTCCCCATACCCACCGGGTCCTTGATTTGAGGGAGTCGCCTGGTTGCTTCGGTTGTTATCGAACTTCCGTTGCTGTTGCTGACTTTGCTGCTGTTGTTGAGGTTGAGATTGGCTGCTGGATGACGATCCCTTGTTGCTTGAACCATCCCACTTGCGTTTCTGGTCGGGCACGCTTGCCACCGCACCCGTTTGGGTAACCGTCCTTGCTCAACTGCCTGGTCAGTCAGCCTGTGGGCTGTTCGGATAGCTTGTTGTATGGTAGTGGGGTTAGAGGCAGTTACATACTTTGAATTTCGGGCACCAATCCCCGTATATAATGCTCCACCCTCTTGTGCATTTCATTCACCATCCCTGGGCATAAAGTGGCTAACTCATGAGTACAAGTCGTGTAGGCTTCAATTTCTGAGCCTTGCATTTTGAGTTGCCAGAACTCAATCTCCAGTTTCTGTACTTCATTTCGGGGGCAGTATTCTTCAGTCATAATTCCCTTAAACTCATCCCAAGGTAGTTCATTGGCCATGGCTTAACCCAGCATTTGTACCTGGGCATTCCACCAGGAAAGTGCAGCGCCTTCCAATGTCCTGGTGGCATACTTCACCATATCAGCAGGCGGGCAGTTGCATTTCGCGAAGACAGACTCTGTCTTCTCAAACCACCTTACAAGCCCTACAGCTCCTTCCGTCCCGCTGTAGGTATGGGGTTTACAGTCCATGAAGGACTTGTAGGTACATGGTGGTGGTCCTGTTTTGACAACCCAAACATTAGTCAGATATCCTAGACAAATAACTAGGATAATCAGTTTAACCTCTTGTCATCATTTACCTGCTGGTTGTCCCGGTTGGGCAGCAGCCACTGCCGCCTGAACATGTTCGTTAATTAATGCCGCCAATTCCGCAGGCGTCATGTTTATGGCTCCGGCTCCACGGCCTCCGGCGCCACGTCCACGACCACGCCCACGTCCTCTTCCACGTGCGTCCATATTTCACTTTAAAATTCACAATTACAATAATGAGTAACATCCAACACATTAATCTCATCAAGGTACAGTAAACAATAAGAAATAATGCATTCACCACAACCACAACATTTATAACAGAAATAATAATCAAAGATAAATAAATTGCAATTGAGTCACAAAATATTCCATCAATGTCAAAATTTAAGTTTGTCAGTTGGGTGGGAAACAACCCTTCCCACATAGGTTTCAAAGAAAAGAAACACTACATAGTCTAAGTCATTTAAAAGGTAGGATCAGTCCAGTACATCAGATCCGTCACTGTCCTCATCCATCTCTACTGGTTCTTCTTCGGGGGCTTCCTCGGGTTCCTCTTCTGGGTCTTCCTCATCAGGGTCCACCAAAGGTGCAGGGGCTTCAGCAACCTGAAGTGCTGCTAGTTGTGCCTCTAAATCAGCAAACCTATCATCGATCACAATGTTATGGTGATCCTGTGCGTCCATGCGCCCACTAAGTGCTACCACGTTGCCTGCCAGCGTATGATGTCCACCAATGGCCATCGAAAGTCGCTCCTGAAGCGTCTCTACCTGGAAACGCAACTGACGCATCTCAGATCGTAATGCAGAGTTCTCATCAGTGAGTCCTCTAATCGCTGTCGCTCTGTGTCCAGTGTGGCTACTAGGGCTGCAAATGCCTGCTCCAGAGGGATGCTCAAGGTAGGAAGTGTAGGCAAAGTAGAGGCGGTTGATGACCTAGTCCTAGGTCGTGTAGGTGCTACTGGTGGTACGCGCTCTCTATATGCCATACGGTTTATGTAGGTGGGGTAGAAATCCCAGTTACGCGGAGGATCGAGCTCAGGAGGTATGAAAGGCTGATCCCAGTCTATCTCGCCAGGAGGATAAGGATGTCGAGGCCAGTTAAATCCCCTATCCGGTACGGGAGAAGTAGGAGGTGACTCAGATCGTGCAGGTCTCTTGCCTAAATTTCTGGACGACGATGCCATGCTGCGAAGTACGTGTTGCGTATGCCAATGAGTATACAGTAAGGAGAGTAAGCGATGAGTAACTAACAACTGTGCGGTTATAGTCTAATGTGTGTATGCAACCTAGTTCCCTATAACCAATGGCTCTGATACCAATCTGTCACACCCTCAAAATCCGCGAGCGGGGTTTTACCGCGAGGCGCGTGACATACCAGGATCTCAGTCATTAGTTACCAAGAACGACTCTATATGATTAATAAACAAAACCAGAGTTAACGTTTAAAATACTGCGGAAGCGTTTTTTAAAACATAAAACCCAAAACAAGTAGTATGTAAAGAGAATGCGCAAAACATACGCGCCCCAAACACAATTGTTTAATATGAAAATAATCCCAAATTTGTAAACAAGGCAAATGTAGACAATTCAACAATGCTGACGTGCGTGCTCCTAGGCAACTGGCAACCTTAACCTGAGAATAGCATACTAAACAAGTCAACACATGGTTGGTGAGTTCAAGAGTTTGTGTTAAAATATAAACCAATCAACAGTTTCCAGAGCATAAGTAGTGTATTGCAATAGATAGCTAGTCTATTAACAAAAAATATTAATCATAGTGATTTCGCGATCGAAGCTGACTGTGTTACGTTTGTTGCCTCCCGTCACGACTTACCAGGTCGTGACGAATATATGTTAGGACAAAATTGCACCCGTATGACCTCGAGTCACACAGGTGGGGCTCGTCAGACCCAGTAGTACTACCCAAAATTTCCCCGCTAGTCAATATTAACAATCCGAAAGTGTGAGGACTTTCCATGGTAAACAACACTATATCAATATTATACACACTCATATATAAAAGCGTTTGTGATCAACAGTATGCTATCTCCCCCAAAAGAGATTATGTAAAATGAGTGGGGCAAGAACTCACCTGATGCGCGCAAGAATTAACTTAGAGCTTAACTTGAAAGAAAGAGGGGAAAGACAACCTTCAAAGGTCACCTAGAACACAAGAGTACATAAGCACGTGTACACAGAATCAACATGAAACCCTAAGTGCTCTACAAACCAAGAGACTCAAGGTTTAAGAAAGACAAGACACATTTGACCAGTTGACCCGTTTGACCCGTTGGTGACATTATAGGTGATAACTCGTTAATACTAACACAACAGCATATCATACATGATCAACATACCACTTGATTACATATAGCACTTCATTATCCACACGTACTACCTAGATCATCATACAACTAGATATCATACAAGTCATGCGAATCACAACAGGCCAAAACAGGTAACAAACCAAATCAACATCCCTATAACCTAAACAACACATTTCATCACCTTAGAAACCATCCATGAACACACTAGCATGATCCTAATATCCCAAACATGCTCAAATCATCCAATTCAAGGATTTGCACAATTAAAGTTTCCCTTTTGGAAAGTACATCCCAATTCATCAAACACCCAAGACATTCATGGATTCATCAATTATATACCAATCCAAATCCATGACAACATTAAACATGATCAACAACACCTAATCATCATGATTCATCAACGTTCAACACCAAAAGTTACTATTTTTAGCAATGTATGAACTATAAGACATCTTCTTGATTTTAAATTGTTCATATCATCAACCTAGCATCTAATCACCATCACAAACACATCCATAACATTCATACATCATCCAATCATCAATTCATGCAAAATAAAGTTACTATTATTAGTAACCTATGAACAATGTATCAAAATCATAGCTTTCTTGCATAATCGACGTTAACTAGCATCTATTTGTCCAACTAACATAATAGCATCAACAAACAACCAACACTAACATCAAATTCAGATTTTCGAGTTAGGGTTTCGGCCCTAATGTAATTTCCATAAAAACTTGTAAAAATCTAACCTTTCTTGCATACTTGACGTTAATTAACATGTAATCTATCTAGTAAACACATTAACATCAACAACTAGGCATCAATCGACCACCAATTGCAGTTTTCGCATAGAACTTTCGGCCAACATGAAACATCATCAAATCATATAACAATCTAACCTTTAAATGTGTAATAGTTTGCAATTGAAGGTTCTAACTTGTTGTATGCCTTGTAATCGATCAAATTCGAAGGTGATTGCTTGTTCTTGGGCTGAATTCGAAGAGGAGAGGGAGAGGGAGGTCGATCGCGGCCGATTATGGTGGTTAGGGTTAGAGTTTTTGTTTTATTAATTTAATTTTGCATAAATACCCTTTAAACCCTTGCATTTTGTATTTTATAAAAATTAGACTTTTAAATACCCTTTTAAAGCATTTTTAACTAGAATAATAAGCATATAAACTAACAATAATAATCATATGCATTATCTTCACTAGATACAAAACATACGGAATTAAACACACAGTTTCCACTTTACGCGATAAAGTTCACAATAAGCATTTAAATCACATAATCACAACCAATACAACATAGAAATTATTGTTTAACATTATTAATTATTATTAAGTCACCAACGTTCAACGACAACTAGTGTGTGCTCCCGACACGTGTATGCAAGACTTAACGGAACTAACGGAGTTTGGTAACGGAAAATTACCGGATGTCACATCAAGAGTTTGCGTTAAAATATAAACCAATCAACAGTTTCCAGAGCATAAGTAGTGTATTGCAATAGATAGCTAGTCTATTAACATGAAAATATTAAACATAGTGATTTCACGATTGAAGCTGACTGTGATAGTTTGTGCCTCCCGTCACGACTTACCAGGTCATGACGAATATATGTTAGGACAAAATTGCACCCGTTTGACCTCGAGTCGCACAGGTGGGGCTCGTCAAGCCCAGTAGTACTACCCAAAATTTCCCGCTAGTCAATATTAACAATCCGAAAGTGTGAGGACTTTCCATGGTAATCAACACTATAATAATATTATACACACTCATATTTAAAAGCATTTGTGATCAACAGTATGTTATCTCCCTCAAAAGAGATTATGTAATAAGAGTGGGCAAGAACTCACCTGATGCGCGCAAGAATTAACTTAGAGCTTAACTTGAAAGAAAGAGGGGAAAGACAACCTTCAAAGGTCACCTAGAACACATGAGTACATAAGTACGTGTACACAGAATCAATATGAAACCTTAAGTGCTCTACAACCCAAAGAACTCAAGGTTTTAGAAAGACAAGACACATTTGACCCAGTTGACCCGTTTGACCCGTTGGTGACATTATAGGTGAATTTCCATTCAAACAAGCATAACAGCCTATCACACATGATTATCATACAAACTGATTACATATAACACTTCATTAACCACATGTACTAATTAGATCATCATACCACCAGATATCATACAAGTCATGCGAATCTCAAACTATTATCATGCTCATAACATCTATAACACAAATAATACACCATACAAGGATCAAATCACGCATCACATGCCATGTGAAGCCACTCACGACTTCACACCCTAAACCCTGCCAATCCTACTAAGTAGGGGCCTCAGATTCGCACGTGTGTATGATGATCATTAACATACCAATTTCCATAGCTCATATCACCCAAAATGTTCATTCTTAATCAACCATCAATCAACAAAAGTCCTAGCTTACCTATATGACTCATACCATGATTTTTCCACAAACAGGCCAAAACAGGTAACAACCAAATCAACATTCATATAACCTAAACAACACATTTAATCACCTTAGAAACCATCCATGAACACACTAGCATGGTCCTAATGTCCCAAACATACCCAAATCATCATATTTAAGAGATTTCACAATTAAAGTTTCCCTTTTGGGAAAGTTCATCCCAAATCCATCAAACTCCTAAAACATTCATGAATCCATCAATCACTTACTAATTCAAGTTCATAACAACATCTAGCATGATCAAAACACCAAATCATCATGATTCATCACATTCAACATCAAAAAGTTACTATTTTAAGCAATGTATGAACTACCATGCATCTTCTTGATTTCCTAACGTTCATATCAACCATCTAGCATCTAATCATTCATAAGCATATCCATAACACCAATTCATCATCAATTCAACATTTCATGCAAAATAAAGTTACTATTCTTAGTAACCTATGAACAACACATCAAAATCCTAACTTTCTTGCACAATCAACGTTAACTAACATGTATTCAATCTAACTAACATAGTAACATCCATAAACAACCAACAATCAACATCCAATTTCAGATTTTCGAATTAGGGTTTCGGCCCTAACATAGATCCCATAAGAACCTGTAAAAATCCAACCTTTATTGCATACTTGATGTTAATTAACATGTAATCTACCTAACAAACACATTAACAACAACAAACAAGCATCAATCGGCCACCAAATCATCAAAATCGACTAAAACTTTCGGCTATACACCAAATCCATTAAAGAACTCGAATTCTAACCTTTAAATCGCAAAAGGAATAAGATTTGATGTTGTTAACTTATTGAATTGCTTGGAACTCGATCAAATCCGTAGCTTTTTGGGTGTTCTTGACCGAATTCGAATTGTGTGTGTGTGAAGAAGGTGTCGCGGCCGTGAATGGGGTATTAGGGTTTTCTTTTGATTTTTTTAATTAAATTAATTAGTGCTAATTACCCTTTAAGCCCTTGTAACTTGTATTTTATAAAAACTAGGCTTTTAATTAGTTTTTAAAAGGTTTTTAACTACTAAACATATTATTATTAGCCACAAATAATAATTACGTAGAATTTTCATTTGACACACAACGCACGAAACAAATATAACACGTTCACGTTACGCGATAAAATTACAATTAACATTTAAATCACATAAGCATAACTAAAATCACATTATTAACTTAGTTATCATAATTTATCATTACTGATTATTATTAAGTCACCAACGTTCAACGACAACTAGTGTGTGCTCACGACACGTGTATGCAAGACTTAACGGAACTAACGGAGTTTGGTAACGGAAAATTACCGGATGTCACATTATCCCCATGTTGAAAGAATTTTCGTCCCGAAAATTGCGTTACATGGTGAGTGTTCCATCACTGGTCTACTGCATTGGCACAAGAAAATCGAAATCGAGTGAGTTTTGGATGAGTTGTCACATCATCCCCATGTTGAAAGAAATTTCGTCCCGAAATTTAATCAGTACCTTCGCCGGCTGGCATCGTCCTTTCGAATAGCTGAGGGTACTTAAGCTTCATTTGGTCTTCACGTTCCCACGTGAATTCTGGTCCACGTCTCGAGTTCCATCGAACTTTGACAATGGGTATCTTGCTTTGCTTAAGTGTCTTCACCTCACGATCCATCACTTCGACAGGTTCCTCAATGAAGCGTAACTGTTCGTCTACTTGAACTTCTTCCAGCGGTACAACCATAGTTTCATTCGTTAGGCACTTCTTCAGATTTGAAACATGGAATACATCATGGATTCCACTCAATGAATCAGGTAAGGCTAGTCGATAAGCCACTGGACCTATTCTTTCCAAGATTTCAAATGGTCCAACATATCTCGGATTTAGCTTTCCTCGCTTACCAAACCGAACTACGCCTTTCCATGGTGAGACTTTCAATAAGACTTTGTCACCAACTTGAAATTCCAAAGGTTTTCGTCGCTTGTCAGCATAGCTTTTCTGTCTGTCTCGCGCTGCGGCCATGCGGTTTCTTATCTGGACAATCTTCTCAGTTGTCTCGTGTACTAACTCAGGACCCGTTAATTGACTATCACCAATTTCAGCCCAGCAAACTGGTGATCTACACTTTCTCCCATACAAAGCTTCAAAAGGTGCCGCCTTTATGCTAGTGTGATAGCTGTTGTTGTAAGAAAATTCCACCAATGGTAGGTGAACTTCCCAGTTATTCCCGAAGTCAATCACACAAGCACGTAACATGTCCTCCAAAGTCTGTATAGTACGCTCGCTTTGACCATCAGTCTGTGGATGATAAGCAGTACTCATATCCAATCGCGTACCTAGAGCTTTCTGCAACGACTGCTAGAAGTGTGATGTGAAACGAGAATCGCGGTCAGAAATAATCAAGATCGGTACTCCATGCCTCGAAACGATCTCCTTCAAATAGAGTCGAGTTAATTTCTCCATCTTGTCTGTTTCCTTTATCGCTAGGAAATGAGCAGATTTTGTTAATCGATCCACGATAACCCATATTGTGTCGCAACCCGTAGAAGTGCGAGGTAACTTAGTAATAAAATCCATTGATATCTGATCCCACTTCCACATAGGGATCTCGGGTTGTTGTAGTAGACCAGATGGTTTTTGATACTCCACTTTCACCTTTGAGCAGGTCAGACACTTGCTCACATAAGTAGCTACATCTGCTTTCATGTTAGGCCACCAATAGTGCGCCTTCAAATCGTGGTACATCTTGTCAGATCCAGGATGTATAGAGTACTTAGACTTGTGTGCCTCACTCATGACCAAATCTCTCAGATTTCCGTGTAGAGGTACCCAAAGTCTATCTATGAAATAACGAATTCCATCCGCTTTTACTTATAGTTGCTTTTCCATTCCCCGTAACCCTTCTAAACTCATATTTTCTACTTTGAGCTTCAGTTTGAGCATCACGGATTTGTTCAGGTAATGCGTACTAATCGTCAGTTGCAGAGCTCGCACTCGTCGAGGCTTAGCAGTCTCTTTTCTACTCAGCGCGTCAGCAACTACATTTGCTTTTCCCGGATGATACTTGATAGCACAGTCATAGTCATTCAATAACTCTACCCAGCGCCTTTGCCTCATATTCAACTCCTTTTGCTCAAATATATGCTAAAGACTCTTGTGATCGGTGTAGATGGTGCATTTGGTACCGTACAAGTAATGTCTCCAGATCTTCAAGGCAAAAACTACTGCACCCAGTTCCAAGTCATGGGTGGTATAGTTCTTCTCATGAATCTTCAACTGTCTAGAGGCGTAAGCTATCACCTTATCCCACTGCATCAAGACGCATCCAAGTCCTTGAATAGACGCATCGCAGTAGACTACGAAGTCATCACTACCATCCGGTAAGGCTAATATTGGTGCGCTACACAGTTTCTGTTTCAGCAACTGGAAAGTAGATTCCTAACTCTTACCCCATTTGTACGTCGTTCCCTTATGAGTCAGGGCTGTGAGAGGTTGTGCAATCTTAGAGAATCCTTCGATGAATCGTCGATAATATCCCGCTAATCCAAGGAGTTGTCGTATCTCGCTTGGTGTCTTAGGAACAGACCAATTCTTTATCGCTTCAATCTTAGCAGGATCAACATGTATTCCCTTCTCGTTGTCAATATGACCCAAGAATTGTACCTCACGTATCCAGAAATCACACTTAGAAAACTTTGCATACAGTTGTTCCTTTCTAAGTAATTCCAAGATTAAACGTAAGTGCTTCTCATGTTCTTCCTCGGTCCTTGAGTATATCAGTATGTCATCAATAAAGACGATAACAAACTGATCAAGATAGGGTTTGCACACGCGATTCATGAGGTCCATGAATACTGCTGGTGCATTCGTCAACCCAAATGGCATGACCAAAAATTCATAGTGACCATATCGTGTACGGAAAGCAGTCTTCGAGATGTCCTCTTCTCGAACTCTCAGCTGATGATACCCAGACCTCAGATCAATCTTAGAGTAATAGCTTGATCCTTGCAGTTGATCAAACAAATCATCGATACGAGGTAAGGATATCTATTCTTGATAGTAACCTTGTTCAGTTCCCTATAGTCAATGCACATTCTTCTTCACAAATAGAACTGGCGCTCCCCAGGGCGACGAACTCGGTCGGATAAACCCTTTATCCAACAACTCTTGTAGTTGGGCGGATAATTCCTGCAGTTCGTTCGTAGCTAACCGGTACGGTGCTCTCGCAATTGGAGCGGCTCCTGGAGTTAACTCAATTTGGAATTCAACTTGACGATGAGGCGGTAATCCAGGCAGGTCTTCCGGAAACACCTCGGGAAACTCGCGAACTACGGGGATATCCTCTATCTTCTTTTCCTCAGTCTGTTTATCTGTGACGAGTGCCAATATGGCCAGTCGACCCTTTCGTAACAACTTCTGTGCCTTCATGAACGAAATGATGCCTATCACCGCACCACTCCTATCACCTCTGACCGTAAGGACTTCTTCACCAAGGGGAATCCGTATGATCTTCTCGTGGCATATGACTTCCGCTTGTTTATCGGAAAGCCAATCCATGCCTACTACCACATCAAAGCTTCCTAATGTAACAGGCATGAGATCTATGGTGAATGTATGACCAGCAAGCTCTATCTTGCAGTCTCTAAGAATATGCGTTACGTGAATCTGTGTACCGTCAGCTAACTCTACGGTGTATTTAGATTCTAAGGCTGAGGGCATATCACTTAAAAGACTACAGAACCTAGTGGACACGAAACTTCTATCGGCTCCGGTATCGAATAATACGGTAGCAAAACGACCATTAACCGAAAATTTACCAGTTACTGTTGTAGGATCGTTTAGAGCCTCACCTGAGCCAATGACGAAGGCTCTTCCTTTGGCTCCATTGTTGTTTCCACCATTGTTGTTGCCATTATTATTGTTGTTATTGTTGTTGCCATTGTTATTGTTGCTGTTGTTTCCATTGTTGTTGTTGCCATTACCATTCCTCTTAAGTTGGGGACAGTTGCGTTTGTAATGGCCTTCTTTTCCGCACTCAAAACAACCTTTCGGAGTTTCTTGTGATTGTTGTGGCTTTTTCATCAGTTCACCTCGACAGTCTTTGGCTGCGTGACCAATCTTCCCACAACGTTGGCACTTGAAGTTATCACATCGACCCACATGGTGGTAGTTACACCGGTTGCACTTCGGCTGTCTTCCGCCATACCCACCGGGTCCTTGATTTGAGGGAGTCGCCTGGTTGAAGCTTCGATTGTTATCGAACTTCCGTTGTGTTGCTGACTTTGCTGCTGTTGTGAGGTTGAGATTGGCTGCTGGATGACGATCCCTTGTTGCTTGAACCATCCCACTTGCGTTTATGGTCGGGCACGCTTGCCACCGCACCCCGCTTAGGTAATCGACCTTGCTCTACTGCTTGATCAGTCAGCCTGTGGGCTGTTCGGATAGCTTGTTGTATGGTAGTGGGGTTAGAGGCAGTTACCATACTTTGAATTTCGGGCACCAATCTCTGTATATAATGCTCAACCCTCTTGTGCATTTCATTCACCATCCCTGGACATAAAGTGGCTAACTCATGAGTACGGGTCGTGTAGGCTTCAATTTCTGAGCCTTGCATTTTGAGTTGCCAGAACTCAATCTCCAGTTTCTGCACTTCATTTCGGGGCAGTATTCTTCGGTCATAATCCCCTTAAACTCATCCCAAGGTAGTTCATTGGCCATGGCTTGACCCAGCATTTGCACCTGGGCATTCCACTAGGAAAGTGCTGTGCCTTCCAATGTCCCGGTGGCATACTTCACCTGATCAGCAGGCGGGCAGTTGCATTTTGCGAAGACAGACTCTGTCTTCTCAAACCACCTTACAAGCCCTACAGCTCCTTCCGTCCCGCTGTAGGTATGGGGTTTACAGTCCATGAAGGACTTGTAGGTACATGGTGGTGGTCCTGTTTTGACAACCCAAACATTAGTCAGATATCCTAGACAATTAACTAGAATAATTAGTTTAACCTCTCGTTATCATTTACATGCTGGTTGTCCCGGTTGGGCAGCAGCCACTGCCGCCTGAACATGTTCGTTAATTAATACCGCCAATTCCGCAGGCGTCATGTTTATGGCTCCGGCACCACGGCCTCCGGCGCCACGTCCACGACCACGACCACGCCCACGTCCTCTTCCTCGTGCGTCCATATTTCACTTTACAATTCACAATTACAATAATGAGTAACATCCAACACATTAATCTCATCAAGGTACAAGAAACAATAAGAAATAATGCATTCACCACAACCACAACATTTATAACATAAATAATAACCAAAGATAAATAAATTGCAATTGAGTCACAAAATATTCCATCAATGTCAAAATTTAAGTTTGTCAGTTGGGTGGGAAACAACCCTTCCCACATAGGTTTCAAAGAAAAGAAACACTACATAGTCTAAGTCATTTAAAAGTGGAATCAGTCCAGTACGTCAGATCCGTCACTGTCCTCATCCATCTCTGCTGGTTCTTCTTCGGGGGCTTCCTCGGGTTCCTCTTCCGGGTCTTCCTCATCAGGATCCACCAAAGGTGCAGGGGCTTCAACAACCTGAAGTGCTGCTAGCTGTGCCTCTAAATCAGCAAACCTATCATCGATCACTATGTTATGGTGATCTTGTGCGTCCATGCGCCCACTAAGTGCTACAACGTTGCCTGCCAGAGTATGATGTCCACCGATGGCCATCGAGAGTCGCTCCTGAAGCGTCTCTACCTGGAAACGCAACTGACGCATCTCAGATCGTAATGCAGAGTTCTCATCAGTGAGTCCTCTAATCCGTGTCGCTCCGTGTCTAGAGTGGCTACCAAAGCTGCAAACGCCTGCTCGAGAGGGATGCTCAAGGTAGGAAGAGTAGGCAATGCAGAGGCGGTCGATGACCTAGTCCTAGGTGTGTAGGAGCTACTGGTGGTACGCGCTCTCTATAAGCCATACGGTTTATGTAGGTGGGGTAGAAATCCCAGTTCCGCGGAGGATCGAGCTCAGGAGGTATGAAAGGCTGATCCCAGTCTATCTCGCCAGAGGATAAGGATGTCGGGGCCAGTTAAATCCCCTATCCGGTACGGGAGACGTAGGAGGTGACTCAGATCGTGCAGGTCTCTTGCCTAAATTTCTGGACGACGATGCCATGCTGCGAAGTACGTGTTGCGTATGCCAATGAGTATACAGTAAGGAGAGTAAGCGATAAGTAACTAACAACTGTGCGGTTATAGTCTAGTGTGTGTATGCAACCTAGTTCCCTATAACCAATGGCTCTGATACCAATCTGTCACACCCTCAAAATCCACGAGCGGAGTTTTACCGCGAGGCGTGTGAACAAACCAGGATCACAGTCAATAGTTACTCAGAACGACACTATATGCCACATTTAAAATAAAACCAACCAAAGTTCAAACTTTAAAACCATGCGGAAGCGTTAAATAAACTAGTAAACCCAAAACAATGAAACATGATTTGAAAATGCGCAAACATACGCGTCCAAGTATTATGCAAAACCAAAACACGATGTTTAAACAATCTTAACCCAAAACAATGTTTCATAACATGCTGCCAAACACCATGATGCTGACCCGTGTGACGTGCCCTAGGCAATAGCAACCTTAACCTGAGAATAGCATACTAACCAAGTCAACACATGGTTGGTGAGTTCAAGAGTTTGCGTTAAAATATAAACCAATCAACAGTTTCCAGAGCATAAGTAGTGTATTGCAATAGATATCTAGTCTATTAACATGAAAATATTAAACATAGTGATTTCGCGATTGAAGCTGACTGTGATAGTTTGTGCCTCCCGTCACGACTTACCAGGTCGTGACGAATATATGTTAGGACAAAATTGCACCCGTTTGACCTCGAGTCGCACAGGTGGGGCTCGTCAAACCAAGTAGTACTACCCAAAATTTCCCGTTAGTCAATATTAACAATCCGAAAGTGTGAGGACTTTCCATGGTAAACAACACTATATTAATATTATACACACTCATATTTAAAAGCGTTTGTGATCAACAGTATGCTATCTCCCCCAAAAGAGATTATGTAAAAAGAGTGGGCAAGAACTCACCTGATGCGCGCAAGAATTAACTTAGAGCTTAACTTGAAAGAAAGAGGGGAAAGACAACCTTCAAAGGTCACCTAGAACACATGAGTACATAAGTACGTGTACACAGAATCAATATGAAACCCTAAGTGCTCTACAACCCAAAGAACTCAAGGTTTTAGAAAGACAAGACACATTTGACCCAGTTGACCCGTTTGACCCGTTGGTGACATTATAGGTGAATTTCCATTCAAACAAGCATAACAGCCTATCACACATGATTATCATACAAACTGATTACATATAACACTTCATTAACCACATGTACTAATTAGATCATCATACCGCCAGATATCATACAAGTCATGCGAATCTCAAACTATTATCACGCTCGTAACATCTATAACACAAATAATACACCATACAAGGATCAAATCACGCATCACATGCCATGTGAAGCCACTCACGACTTCACACCCTAAACCCTGCCAATCCTACTAAGTAGGGGCCTCAGATTCGCACGTGTGTATGATGATCATTAACATACCAATTTCCATAGCTCATATCACCCAAAATGTTCATTCTTAATCAACCATCAATCAACAAAAGTCCTAGCTTACCTATATGACTCATACCATGATTTTTCCACAAACAGGCCAAAACAGGTAACACACCAAATCAACATTCATATAACCTAAACAACACATTTAATCACCTTAGAAACCATCCATGAACACACTAGCATGGTCCTAATGTCCCAAACATACCCAAATCATCATATTTAAGAGATTTCACAATTAAAGTTTCCCTTTTGGGAAAGTTCATCCCAAATCCATCAAACACCTAAAACATTCATGAATCCATCAATCACTTACTAATTCAAGTTCATAACAACATCTAGCATGATCAAAACACCAAATCATCATGATTCATCACATTCAACATCAAAAATTACTATGTTAAGCAATGTATGAACTACCATGCATCTTCTTGATTTCCTAACGTTCATATCAACCATCTAGCATCTAATCATCAGCATAAGCATATCCATAACACCAATTCATCATCAATTCAACATTTCATGCAAAATAAAGTTACTATTCTTAGTAACCTATGAACAACACATCAAAATCCTAACTTTCTTGCACAATCAACGTTAACTAACATGTATTCAATCTAACTAACATAGTAACATCCATTAAACAACCACACAGGGAACCTAGTGTCTATTTCCAAATAGAAACCAAAACCAACAATGAAAATAAACAAATCACATTTAAAATCGATCCACACCAATACCAAATGCATCCACAACACTGCACAACCATCTTTGAATACTCTTGGTCACAAATCCAATCAATTCAATCCAAATAACGACTCTCTATCCATCTTCATTAAGCACTAGACCATGGATACGAGTTGTAAAGGATCAAAAACCACTCGTATTAACTCAATAAGAATTGAGAATCTAATAATAATTACGGAATGAGTGTAATCACACGTCAAACATGAAACTCAATATGTGATTGATGAAAAAGAAGTCAAATTAAGGTAACATGACCAAGAAGGTAACATTTCTTTTTATTTCAATTGAAATTGGGAGATTACAGATTTGTGCATCAAAGTATTCACTGATGCTTAGTAAAATACATGAAAAAGGAACTAGTTATACAAAAACATTAAAAAACAATAGTTCTCTCATGGGTAGTTCTTGCTATCTGTAACAACCTTTCATACGATGTTGTGGCTATTCTCAAGCCTTTTGAACACCCTCCTAAACTAATCTAATCAAATTCGATTATAATGATTACTAAAATCCAACTAAATGACCACAAAGGGAACATAGTATCTACTTTCAAATATAAACCAAAATCGAATATGAAAATAAACAAATCACCTTTAAAATTGATCCACCCCAATACAAAATGCATCCACAACACTGCAAAACCATCTTCGAACACTCTTGCTCATAAATCCACTAAATTCAATTCAAATGACGACTCACGATCCAAAAAATCCTTTATTAAGCACTAGACCATGGATACGAGTTGTAAAGGATCAAAAAACCACTCGTATTAACTCAATAAGAATTGAGAATCAAATAGTAATTACGAAATGAATGTAATCACACGTCAAACATGAAACTCAATGTGTGATTGATGAAAAAGAAATCAAGTTAAGGTAACATGACCAAGAAGATAACATTTCTTTTTATTTCAATTGAAATTAGGAGATTATAAATTTGTGCATCAAAGTATTCACGAAAGCTTAGTAAAATACATGAAAAAGGAACTAGTTATACAAAAACATTAAAAAACAATAGTTCTCTTATGGGTAGTTCTTGCTATCTGTAACAACCTTTCATACGATGCTGTGGCTATTCTCAAGCCTTTTGAACACCCTCCTAAACTAATCTAATCAAATTCGATTATAATGATTACTAAAATCCAACTAAATTACCACAAAGGGAACATTGCATCTACTTTCAAATATAAACCAAAATCGAATATAAAAATAAATAAATTACCTTTAAAATTGATCCACCCCAATACAAAATGCATCCATAACACTGCAAAACCATCTTCGAACACTCTTGCTCATAAATCCACTAAATTCAATTCAAATGACGACTCACGATCCAAAAAATCCTTTATTAAGCACTAGACCATGGATACGAGTTGTAAAGGATCAAAAAACCACTCGTATTAACTCAATAAGAATTGAGAATCAAATAGTAATTACGAAATGAATGTAATCACACGTCAAACATGAAACTCAATGTGTGATTGATGAAAAAGAAATCAAGTTAAGGTAACATGACCAAGAAGATAACATTTCTTTTTATTTCAATTGAAATTGGGAGATTATAGATTTGTGCATCAAAGTATTTGTGAAAACTTAATAACTACATGAAAAAGGAACAAGTTATACAAAAACATTAAACAATAGTAGTTCTTGCATGGATAGTTTTTGCTATTTTTAACAACCCCTCATACAATGCCATTTCGATTCTCAAGCCTTCTAAACATGATCACAAACTAATCTAATCAAATCCAATTATAATGATCACTAAAATAAAACTAAACAACCACACAGGGAACCTAGTGTCTATTTCCAAATAGAAACCAAAACCAACATGAAAATAAACAAATCACATTTAAAATCGATCCACACCAATACCAAATGCATCCACAACACTGCACAACCATCTTTGAATACTCTTGCTCACAAATCCAATCAATTCAATCCAAATAACGACTCTCTATCCATCTTCATTAAGCACTAGACCATGGATACGAGTTGTAAAGGATCAAAAAACCACTCGTATTAACTCAATAAGAATTGAGAATCTAATAATAATTACGGAATGAGTGTAATCACACGTCAAACATGAAACTCAATATGTGATTGATGAAAAGGAAGTCAAATTAAGGTAACATGACCAAGAAGATAAGATTTCTTATTATTTCCATCAAACTTGAGAGATTATAGATTTGTGCATCAAAGTATTTGTGAAAACTTAATAACTACATGAAAAAGGAACAAGTTATACAAAAACATTAAACAACAGTAGTTCTTGCATGGATAGTTTTTGCTATTTTAACAACCTCTCATACAATGCCATTTCGATTCTCAAGCCTTCTATACATGATCACAAACTAATCTAATCAAATCCAATTATAATGATCACTAAAATAAAACTAAACAACCACACAGGGAACCTAGTGTCTATTTCCAAATAGAAACCAAAACCAACATGAAAATAAACAAATCACATTTAAAATCGATCCACACCAATACCAAATGCATCCACAACACTGCACAACCATCTTTGAATACTCTTGCTCACAAATCCAATCAATTCAATCCAAATAACGACTCTCTATCCATCTTCATTAAGCACTAGACCATGGATACGAGTTGTAAAGGATCAAAAAACCACTCGTATTAACTCAATAAGAATTGAGAATCTAATAATAATTACGGAATGAGTGTAATCACACGTCAAACATGAAACTCAATATGTGATTGATGAAAAAGAAGTCAAATTAAGGTAACATGACCAAGAAGGTAACATTTCTTTTTATTTCAATTGAAATTGGGATATTATAGATTTGTGCATCAAAGTATTCACTGATGCTTAGTAAAATACATGAAAAAGGAACTAGTTATACAAAAACAATAAAAAACAATAGTTCTCTCATGGGTAGTTCTTGCTATCTGTAACAACCTTTCATACGATGCTGTGGCTATTCTCAAGCCTTTTGAACACCCTCCTAAACTAATCTAATCAAATTCGATTATAATGATTACTAAAATCTAACTAAATGACCACAAAGGGAACATAGTATCTACTTTCAAATATAAACCAAAATCGAATATGAAAATAAACAAATCATTTTTAAAATTGATCCACCCTTATACAAAATGCATCCACAACACTACAAAACCATCTTCGAACACTCTGGCTCATAAATCCACTAAATTCAATCCAAAAGACGACTCACGATTAACAAAATCCTTTATTAAGCCCTAGACCATGGATACGAGTTGTAAAGGATCAAAAAACCACTCGTACTAACTCAATAAGAATTGAGAATCAAATAGTAATTACGAAATGAATGTAATCACACGTCAAACATGAAACTCAATGTGTGATTGATGAAAAAGAAATCAAGTTAAGGTAACATGACCAAGAAGATAACATTTCTTTTTATTTCAATTGAAATTAGGAGATTATAAATTTGTGCATCAAAGTATTCACGAAAGCTTAGTAAAATACATGAAAAAGGAACTAGTTATACAAAAACATTAAAAAACAATAGTTCTCTTATGGGTAGTTCTTGCTATCTGTAACAACCTTTCATACGATGCTGTGGCTATTCTCAAGCCTTTTGAACACCCTCCTAACTAATCTAATCAAATTCGATTATAATGATTACTAAAATCCAACTAAATTACCACAAAGGGAACATTGCATCTACTTTCAAATATAAACCAAAATCGAATATAAAAATAAATAAATTACCTTTAAAATTGATCCACCCCAATACAAAATGCATCCATAACACTACAAAACCATCTTCGAACACTCTTGCTCATAAATCCACTAAATTCAATCCAAATGACGACTAACGATCCACAAAATCCTTTATTAAGCACTTGACCATGAATACGAGTTGTAAAGGATCAAAAAACCACTCGTACTAACTCAATAAGAATTGAGAATCAAATAGTAATTACGAAATGAATGTAATCACACGTCAAACATGAAACTCAATGTGTGATGGATGAAAAAGAAATCAAGTTAAGGTAACATGACCAAGAAGATAAAATTTCTTATTATTTCCATCAAACTTGAGAGATTATAGATTTGTGCATCAAAGTATTTGTGAAAACTTAAAAACTACATGAAAAAGGAACAAGTTATACAAAAACATTAACAACAGTAGTTCTTGCATGGATAGTTTTTTCTATTTTTAACAACCTCTCATACAATGCCATTTCGATTCTAAAGCGTTCTAAACATGATCACAAAGTAATCTAATCAAATCCAATTAAATGATCACTAAAATAAAACTAAACAACCACACAGGGAACCTAGTGTCTATTTCCAAATAGAAACCAAAACCAACAATGAAAATAAACAAATCACATTTAAAATCGATCCACACCAATACCAAATGCATCCACAACACTGCACAACCATCTTTGAATACTCTTGCTCACAAATCCAATAAATTCAATCCAAATAACGACTCTCTATCCATCTTCATTAAGCACTAGACCATGGATACGAGTTGTAAAGGATCAAAAAACCACTCGTATTAACTCAATAAGAATTGAGAATCTAATAATAATTACGGAATGAGTGTAATAACACGTCAAACATGTAACTCAATATGTCACACCCTCAAAATCAGCGTGCGGGGTTTTACCGCGAGGCGCGTGACATACCAGGATCTCAGTCATTAGTTACCAAGAACGACTCTATATGATTAATAAACAAAACCAGAGTTAACGTTTAAAATACTGCAGAAGCGTTTTTAAAACTAGAAAACCCAAAACAAGTAGTATGTAAAGAGAATGCGCAAAACATACGCGCCCCAATCACAATTGTTTAATATGAAAATAATCCCAAATTTGCAAACAAGGCAAATGTAGACAACTCAACAATGCTGACGTGCGTGCTCCTAGGCAACTGGCAACCTTAACCTGAGAATAACATACTAAACAAGTCAACACATGGTTGGTGAGTTCAAGAGTTTGCGTTAATAGGTAAACCGATAAACAGTTTTCAAATCATAAGTAGTGTATAGCAATAGATAGCTAGTCTATTAACATAAAAATATTAATCATAGTGATTTCGCGATTGAAGCTGACTGTGATAGTTTGTGCCTCCCGTCACGACTTACCAGGTCGTGACGAATATATGTTAGGACAAAATTGCACCCGTATGACCTCGAGTCACACAGGTGGGGCTCGTCAGACCCAGTAGTACTACCCAAAATTTCCCCGCTAGTCAATATTAACAATCCGAAAGTGTGAGGACTTTCCATGGTAAACAGCACTATATCAATATTATACACACTCATATATAAAAGCGTTTGTGATCAACAGTATGCTATCTCCCCCAAAAGAGATTATGTAAAATGAGTGGGGTAAGAACTCACCTGATGCGCGCAAGAATTAACTTAGAGCTTAACTTGAAAGAAAGAGGGGAAAGACAACCTTCAAAGGTCACCTAGAACACAAGAGTACATAAGCACGTGTACACAGAATCAACATGAAACCTTAAGTGCTTTACAACCCAAAGAACTCAAGGTTTTAGAAAGACAAGACACATTTGACCCAGTTGACCCGTTTGACCCATTGGTGACATTATAGGTGATAATTCGTTAATACTAACACAACAGCATATCATACATGATCAACATACAACTTGATTACATATAGCACTTCATTAACCACATGTACTACCTAGATCATCATACAACTAGATATCATACAAGTCATGCGAATCTCAACTATTATCTTGCTCATAACATCCAAAATGTTCATTCTTAATCAATCATCAATCCACAAAAGTCCTAGCTTACCTATATACTCATACCATGATTTTCCACAAACAGGCCAAAACAGATAACAAACCAAATCAACATTCATACAACCTAAACAACACATTTAATCACCTTAGAAATCATCCATGAACACAATAGCATGGTCCTAATATCCCAAACATGCTCAAATCATCCAATTCAAGGATTTGCACAAATAAAGTTTCCCTTTGGGAAAGTTCATCCCAAATTCATCAAACACCTAAAACATTCATGAATCCACCAATCACTTACTAATTCAAGTTCATAACAATATCTAGTATGATCAAAACACCAAATCATCATGATTCATCAACATTCAACACCAAAAGTTACTATTTTTAGCAATGTATGAACTATAAGATATCTTCTCGATTTTAAATTGTTCATATCATCAACCTAGCATCTAATAATCACCACAAACACATCCATAACATTCATACATCATCAAATCATCAATTCATGCAAAATAAAGTTACTATTCTTAGTAACCTATGAACCATGAATCAAAATCGAAGCTTTCTTGCATAATCGATGTTAACTAGCATCTATACAATCCAACTAACATAGTAGCATCAACAAACAACCAACAACTAACATCCAATTTCAGATTTTCGAATTAGGGTTTCGGCCCTAATGTAAATCCCATAAGAACTTGTAAAAATCCAACCTTTATTGCATACTTGACGTTAATTAACATGTAATCTACCCAACAAACACATTAACAACAACAAACAAGCAACATTCAACCATCAATTGCAGATTTCGCATGGAACTTTCGGCCAACATGAAGAATCATCAGAAACATATAAAAATCTAACCTTTAAATGTGTAATAGTTTGCAATTGAAGGTTCTAACTTGTTGTATGCCTTGAAATCGATCCAAATTCGAATGTGAATGCTTGTTCTTGGCTGAAATCGCAGGTTTGTGGATGTGGGGAGGTCGATCGCGGCCGTAGGGGGTTATTAGGGTTGGGTTTTGTGTTTTAAACAATATAATTTTGCATAATTACCCTTTAAACCCTTGCATTTTGTATTTTATAAAAAAATTAGACTCTTTGAATAGTTTTTAAACAATTTTTAACTACTAAACACAATTATCATTAGTCACAAATAATAATCATGCATAATTTCCATTTGCCACAAAACACACGAAATAAATATACACGTTCCACGTTACGCGATAAAATTCATAATAAAAATTTAAATCACATAATCACAACTAATAATCAACATAGAAATTATTGTTTAACATTGTTAACTATTATTCAGTCACCAACGTTCAACGACAACTAGTGTGTGCTCCCGACACGTGTATGCAAGACTTAACGGAACTAACGGAGTTTGGTAACGGAAAATTACCGGATGTCACATTATCCCCATGTTGAAAGAATTTTCGTCCCGAAAATTGCGTTACATGGTGAGTGTTCCATCACTGGTCTACTGCATTGGCACAAGGAAATCGAAATCGTGTGAGTTTTGGATGAGTTGTCACATCATCCCCATGTTGAAAGAAATTTCGTCCCAAAATTTAATCAGTACCTTCGCCAGCTGGCATCGTCCTTTCAATAGCTGAGGGTACTTAAGCTTCATTTGGTCTTCACGTTCCCACGTGAATTCTGGTCCACGTCTCGAGTTCCATCGAACTTTGACAATGGGTATCTTGCTTTGCTTAAGTGTCTTTACCTCACGATCCATCACTTCGACAGGTTCCTCAATGAAGTGTAACTGTTCGTCTACTTGAACTTCTTCCAGTGGTACGACCATCGTTTCATCCGTTAAACATTTCTTTAGATTTGAAACATGGAATACATCACGGATTCCACTTAATGAATCAAGTAAAGCTAGTCGATAGGCCACTGGACCAATTCTTTCCACTATCTCAAATGGTCCAACGTATCTCGGATTTAGCTTTCCTCGCTTACCAAACCGAACTACGCCTTTCCATGGTGAAACTTTCAATAAGACTTTGTCACCAACTTGAAATTCTAAGGGTTTTCGTCACTTGTCAGCATAGCTTTCTGTCTGTCTCGCGCTGCAGCCATGCGGTTTCTTATCTGGACAATCTTCTCAGTTGTCTCGTGTACTAACTCAGGACCCGTTAATTGACTATCACCAATTTCAGCCCAGCAAACTGGTGATCTACACTTTCTTCCATACAAAGCTTCAAAAGGTGCTGCCTTTATGCTAGTGTGATAGCTGTTGTTGTAAGAAAATTCCACCAATTGTAGGTGAACTTCCCAGTTATTCCCGAAGTCAATCACACAAGCACGTAACATGTCCTCCAAAGTCTGTATAGTACGCTCGCTTTGACCATCAGTCTGTGGATGATAAGCAGTACTCATATCCAATTGCGTACCCAAAGATTTCTGCAGTGATTGCCAGAAGTGTGATGTGAAATGAGAATCGCGATCAGAAATGATCGAGATTGGTACTCCATGCCTCGAAACGATCTCCTTCAAATAGAGTCGAGTTAATTTCTCCATCTTGTCTGTTTCCTTTATCGCTAGGAAATGAGCAGACTTTGTCAATCTATCCATGATAACCCATATTGTATCACAACCCGTAGAAGTGCGAGGTAACTTAGTAATAAAATCCATTGATATCTGATCCCACTTCCACATAGGGATCTCGGGTTGTTGTAGTAGACCAGATGGTATACTCCACTTTAACCTTCGAACAGGTCAGACACTTGCTCACATAAGTAGCTACATCTGCTTTCATGTTAGGCCACCAATAGTGCGCCTTCAAATCGTGGTACATCTTGTCAGATCCAGGATGTATAGAATACTTGGACTTGTGAGCCTCACTCATCACCAAGTCTCTCAGGTCTCCGTGTTGAGGTACCCATAGTCTATCCATGAAGTAATGAATTCCATCCGCTTGTACTTCCAATTGTTTTTCCATTCCCCTTAACGATTCAGACCCAATGTTTTCTGCTTTCAGAGCTTCCGTCTGAGCCTCTCGGATTTGTTCAGGTAATGCGTACTAATAGTTAGTTGCAGAGCTCGCACTCGTCGAGGTTTAGCAGTCTCTTTTCTACTCAGCGCGTCAGCAACTACATTTGCTTTCCCCGGATGATACTTGATAGCACAATCATAGTCATTCAATAACTCTACCCAGCGCCTTTGCCTCATGTTCAATTCCTTTTGCTCAAATATATGCTGAAGACTCTTGTGATGGGTGTAGATGGTGCATTTGGTACCGTACAAGTAATGTCTCCAGATCTTTAAGGCAAAAACTACCGCACCCAGTTCCAAGTCATGGGTGGTATAGTTCTTCTCATGAATCTTCAATTGTCTAGAGGCGTAAGCTATCACCTTATCCCGCTGCATCAAGACACATCCAAGTCCTTGAATAGACGCATCGCAGTAGACTACGAAGTCATCACTACCATCCGGTAACGCTAATATTGGTGCGCTACACAATTTATGTTTCAGCAACTGAAAAGCAGATTCCTGACTCTCACCCCATTTGTACGTCGTTCCATTGTGAGTCAAGGCTGTGAGAGGTTGTGCAATCTTAGAGAATCCTTCGATGAATCGTCGATAATATCCCGCTAATCCAAGGAATTGTCGTATCTCACTTGGTGTCTTAGGAACAGACCAATTCTTTATCTCTTCAATCTTAGCAGGATCAACATGTATTCCCTTCTCGTTGATAATATGACCCAAGAATTAAACCTGACGTATCCAGAAATCACACTTAGAAAACTTTGCGTACAGTTGTTCCTTTCTAAGTAATTCTAAGATTAAACGTAAGTGCTTCTCATGTTCTTCCTCGGTCCTTGAGTATATCAGTATGTCATCAATAAAGACGATAACAAACTGATCAAGATAGGGTTTGCACACGCGATTCATGAGGTCCATGAATACTGCTGGTGCATTCGTCAACCCAAATGGCATGACCAAAATTCATAGTGACCATATCGTGTACGGAAAGCAGTTTTCGAGATGTCCTCTTCTCGAACTCTCAGCTGATGATACCCAGACCTCAGATCAATCTTAGAGTAATAGCTTGATCCTTGCAATTGAACAAATCATCGATACGAGGTAAGGGATATCTATTCTTGATAGTAACCTTGTTCAGTTCCCTATAGTCAATGCACATTCGAAATGTACCATCCTTCTTCTTCACAAATAGAACTGGCGCTCCCCAGGGCGACGAACTCGGTCAGATGAACCCTTTATCCAACAACTCTTGTAGTTGGGCAGATAATTCATGCAGTTCGTTCGGAGCTAACGGTACGGTGCTCTCGTAATTGGAGCGGCTCCTGGAGTCAACTCAATCTGGAATTCAACTTGACGATGAGGCGGTAATCCAGGCAGGTCTTCCGAACACCTCGGGAAACTCACGAACTACGGGGATATCCTCTATCTTCTTTTCCTCGACCTGTTTATCTGTGATGAGTGCTAATATGGCCAGTCGACCCTTTCGTAACAACTTCTGTGCTTTCATAAACGAGATGATGCCTATCACCGCACCACTCCTATCACCTCTGACCGTAAGGACTTCTTCACTAATGGGAATCCGTATGATCTTCTCGTGGCATATGACTTCCGCTTGCTTATCGGAAAGCCAATCCATGCCTACTACCACATCGAAACTTCCTAGTGTAACAGGCATGAGATCTATGGTGAATGTATGACCAGCAAGCTCTATCTTGCAGTCTCTAAGAATATGCGTTACGTGAATCTGTGTGCCGTTAGCTAACTTTACGTTGTATTTAGATTCTAAGGTTGAGGGCATATCACTTAAAAGACTACAGAACCTAGTGGACACGAAACTTCTATCGGCTCTGGTATCGAATAATACGGTAGCAAAACAACCATTAACCCAAATTTACCAGTTACTGTTGTAGGATCGTTTAGAGCCTCACCTGAGCCAATGACGAAGGCTCTTCTATTGGCTCCATTGTTGTTATTGCCTCCATTGTTGTTGCCATTACCATTGTTGTTGTTATTGTTTTGCCATTGTTATTATTGCTGGTGTTTCCATTGTTGTTGTTGCCATTACCATTCCTCTTAAGTTGGGGACAGTTGCGTCCGTAATGGCCTTCTTTCCGCACTCAAAACAACCTTTCGGAGTTTCTTGTGATTGTTGAGGCTTCTTCATCAGTTCACCCCGACAGTCTTTGGCTGCGTGACTAATCTTCCCACAACGTTGGCACTTGAAGTTATCACATCGACCCACATGGTGGTAGTTACACCGGTTGCACTTCGGCTGTCTTCCACCATACCCACCGGGTCCTTGATTTGAGGGAGTCGCCTGGTTGAAGCTTCGATTGTTATCGAACTTCCGTTGCTGTTGCTGACTTTGCTGCTGTTGTTGAGGTTGAGATTGGCTGCTGGATGACGATCCCTTGTTGCTTGAACCATCCCACTTGCGTTTCTGGTTGGGCACGCTTGCCATCGCACCCGTTTGGGTAACCGTCCTTGCTCAACTGCCTGGTCAGTCAGCCTGTGGGCTGTTCGGATTGCTTGTTGTATGGTAGTGGGGTTAGAGGAAGTTACCATACTTTGAATTTCGGGCACCAATCCCCGTATATAATGCTCCACCCTCTTGTGCATTTCATTCACCATCCCTGGCATAAAGTGGCTAACTCATGAGTACGAGTCGTGTAGGCTTCAATTTCTGAGCCTTGCATTTTGAGTTGCCAGAACTCAATCTCCAGTTTCTGCACTTCATTTCGGGGGAGTATTCTTCGGTCATAATCCCCTTGAACTCATCCCAAGGTAGGCCAACAGTATTCTTCGGTCATAATCCCCTTGAACTCATCCCAAGGTAGTTCTTTGGCCATGGCTTGACCTAGCATTTGCACCTAGGCATTCCACCAGGAAAGTGCTGCGCCTTCCAATGTCCCGGTGGCATACTTCACCTGATCAGCAGCGGGCAGTTGCATTTGACGAAGACAGACTCTGTCTTCTCAAACCACCTTACAAGCCCTACAGCTCCTTCTGTCCCGCTATAGGTATGGGGTTTACAGTTCATGACTCTGATACCAATCTGTCACATCCTCAAAATCCGCGTGCGGGGTTTTACCGCGAGGCGCATGACATACCCTCTCAGTCATTAGTTACCAAGAACGACTCTATATGATTAATAAACAAAACCAGAGTTAACGTTTAAAATACTGCAGAAGCGTTTATAAAACCAGAAAACCCAAAACAAGTAGTATGTAAAGAGAATGCGCAAAACATACGCGCCCCAATCACAATTGTTTAATATGAAAATAATCCCAAATTTGCAAACAAGGCAAATGTAGACAACTCAACAATGCTGACGTGCGTGCTCCTAGGCAACTGGCAACCTTAACCTGAGAATAACATACTAAACAAGTCAACACATGGTTGGTGAGTTCAAGAGTTTGCCTTAATAGGTAAACCGATAAACAGTTTTCAAATCATAAGTAGTGTATAGCAATAGATAGCTAGTCTATTAACATAAAAATATTAATCATAGTGATTTCGCGAGTGAAGCTGACTGTGATAGTTTGTGCCTCCCGTCACGACTTACCAGGTCGTGACGATATATGTTAGGACAAAATTGCACCCGTATGACCTCGAGTCACACAGGTGGGGCTCGTCAGACCCAGTAGTACTACCCAAAATTTCCCCGCTAGTCAATATTAACAATCCGAAAGTGTGAGGACTTTCCATGGTAAACAGCACTATATCAATATTATACACACTCATATATAAAAGCGTTTGTGATCAACAGTATGCTATCTCCCCCAAAAGAGATTATGTAAAATGAGTGGGGTAAGAACTCACCTGATGCGCGCAAGAATTAACTTAGAGCTTAACTTGAAAGAAAGAGGGGAAAGACAACCTTCAAAGGTCACCTAGAACACAAGAGTACATAAGCACGTGTACACAGAATCAACATGAAACCCTAAGTGCTTTACAACCCAAAGAACTCAAGGTTTTAGAAAGACAAGACACATTTGACCCAGTTGACCCGTTTGACCCGTTGGTGACATTATAGGTGATAATTCGTTAATACTAACACAACAACATATCATACATGATCAACATACAACTTGATTACATATAGCACTTCATTAACCACATGTACTACCTAGATCATCATACAACTAGATATCATACAAGTCATGCGAATCTCAACTATTATCTTGCTCATAACATCCAAAATGTTCATTCTTAATCAATCATCAATCCACAAAAGTCCTAGCTTACCTATATAACTCATACCATGATTTTTCCACAAACAGGCCAAAATAGATAACAAACCAAATCAACATTCATACAACCTAAACAACACATTTAATCACCTTAGAAATCATCCATGAACACAATAGCATGGTCCTAATATCCCAAACATGCTCAAATCATCCAATTCAAGGATTTGCACAAATAAAGTTTCCCTTTTGGGAAAGTTCATCCCAAATTCATCAAACACCTAAAACATTCATGAATCCACCAATCACTTACTAATTCAAGTTCATAACAACATCTAGTATGATCAAAACACCAAATCATCATGATTCATCAACATTCAACACCAAAAGTTACTATTTTTAGCAATGTATGAACTAAAAGATATCTTCTCGATTTTAAATTGTTCATATCATCAACCTAGCATCTAATAATCACCACAAACACATCCATAACATTCATACATCATCAAATCATCAATTCATGCAAAATAAAGTTACTATTCTTAGTAACCTATGAACCATAAATCAAAATCGAAGCTTTCTTGCATAATCGACTTTAACTAGCATCTATACAATTCAACTAACATAGTAGCATCAACAAACAACCAACAACTAACATCCAATTTCAGATTTTCGAATTAGGGTTTCGGCCCTAATGTAATCCCATAAGAACTTGTAAAAATCCAACCTTTCATTGCATACTTGATGTTAATTAACATGTAATCTACCCAACAAACACATTAACAACAACAAACAAGCATCATTCGACCATCAATTGCAGATTTCGCATGGAACTTTCGGCCAACATGAAGAATCATCAAAACATATAAAAATCTAACCTTTAAATGTGTAATAGTTTGCAATTGAAGGTTCTAACTTGTTGTATGCCTTGAAATCGATCCAAATTCGAATGTGAATGCTTGTTCTTGGCTGAAATTGCAGGTTTGTGGATGTGGGAGGTCGATCGCGGCCGTAGGGGGGTTATTAGGGTTGGGTTTTGTGTTTTAAACAATATAATTTTGCATAATTACCCTTTAAACCCTTGCATTTTGTATTTTATAAAAAATTAGACTCTTTGAATAGGTTTTAAACCAATTTTAACTACTAACCACAATTATCATTAGTCACAAATAATAATCATGCATAATTTCCATTTGCCACAAAACACACGAAATAAATATACACGTTCCACTTACGCGATAAAATTCACAATAAAATTTAAATCACATAGCACAACTAATAATCAACATAGAAATTATTGTTTAACATTTTTTTATTATTCAGTCACCAACGTTCAACGACAACTAGTGTGTGCTCCCGACACGGGTATGCAAGACTTAACGGAACTAACGGAGTTTGGTAACGGAAAATTACCGGATGTCACACAATATGTGATTGATAAAAAAGAAGTCAAATTAAGGTAACATGACCAAGAAGGTAACATTTCTTTTTATTTCAATTGAAATTGGGAGATTATAGATTTGTGCATCAAAGTATTCACGGAAGCTTAGTAAAATACATGAAAAAGGAACTAGTTATACAAAACATTAAAAAACAATAGTTCTCTCATGGTAGTTCTTGCTATCTGTAACAACCTTTCATACGATTGTGTGGCTATTCTCAAGCCTTTTGAACACCCTCCTAAACTAATCTAATCAAATTCGATTATAATGATTACTAAAATCCAACTAAATGACCACAAAGGGAACATAGTATCTACTTTCAAATATAAACCAAATTGAATTTGAAAATAAACAAATCACCTTTAAAATTGATCCACCCTAATACAAAATGCATCCACAACACTGCAAAACCATCTTCGAACACTCTTGCTCATAAATCCACTAAATTCAATCCAAATGATGACTCACGATCCATAAAATCCTTTATTAAGCACTAGACCAAGGATACGAGTTCTAAGGGATCAAAAAACCACTCGTATTAACTCAATAAGAATTGAGAATCAAATAGTAATTATGAAATGAATGTAATCACACGTCAAACATGAATCTCAATGTGTGATGGATAAAAGAAATCAAGTTAAGGTAACATGACCAAGAATATAGATTTCTTATTATTTCCATCAAACTTGAGAGATTATAGATTTGTGCATCAAAGTATTTGTGAAAACTTAATAACTACATGAAAAAGGAACAAGTTATACAAAAACATTAAACAACAGTAGTTCTTGCATGGATAGTTTTTGCTATTTTTAACAACCTCTCATACAATGCCATTTCGATTCTCAAGCCTTCTAAACATGATCACAAACTAATCTAATCAAATCCAATTATATTGATCACTAAAATAAAACTAAACAACCACAGGGAACCTAGTGTCTATTTCCAAATAGAAACCAAAACCAACATGAAAATAAACAAATCACATTTAAAATCGATCCACACCAATACCAAATGCATCCACAACACTGCACAACCATCTTTGAATACTCTTGCTCACAAATCCAATAAATTCAATCCAAATAACGACTCTCTATCCACCTTCATTAAGCACTAGACCATGGATACGAGTTGTAAAGGATCAAAAAACCACTCTATTAACTCAACAAGAATTGAGAATCTAATAATAATTACGGAATGAATGTAATCACACGTCAAACATGAAACTCAATATGTGATTGATGAAAAAGAAGTCAAATTAAGGTAACATGACCAAGAAGTACATTTCTTTTTATTTCAATTGAAATTGGGAGATTATAGATTTGTGCATCAAAGTATTCACGGAAACTTAGTAAAATACATGAAAAAGGAACTAGTTATACAAAAACATTAAAAAACATAGTTCTCTCATGGGTAGTTCTTGCTATCTGTAACAACCTTTCATACGATTGTGTGGCTATTCTCAAGCCTTTTGAACACCCTCCTAAACTAATCTAATCAAATTCGATTATAATGATTACTAAAATCCAACTAAATGACCACAAAGGGAACATAGTATCTACTTTCAAATATAACCAAAATCGAATTTGAAAATAAACAAATCACCTTTAAAATTGATCCACCCTAATACTAAATGCATCCACAACACTGCAAAACCATCTTCGAACACTCTTGCTCATAAATCCACTAAATTCAATCCAAATGACGACTCACGATCCACAAAATCCTTTATAAGCACTAGACCATGGATACGAGTTTTAAAGGATCAAAAACCACTCGTATTAACTCAATAAGAATTGAGAATAAAATAGTAATTATGAAATGAATGTAATCACACGTCAAACATGAAACTCAATGTGTGATGGATGAAAAAGAAATCAAGTTAAGGTAACATGACCAAGAAGATAAGATTTCTTATTATTTCCATCAAACTTGAGAGATTATAGATTTGTGCATCAAAGTATTTGTGAAAACTTAATAACTACATGAAAAAGAAACAAGTTATACAAAAACATTAAACAACAGTAGTTCTAGCATAGATAGTTTTTGCTATTTTTAACAACCTCTCATACAACCATTTCGATTCTCAATCCTTCTAAACATGATCACAAACTAATCTAATCAAATCCAATTATAATGATCACTAAAATAAACTAAACAACCACACATGGAACCTAGTCTATTTCCAATAGAAACCAAAACCAACAATGAAAATAAACAAATCTCATTTAAAATCGATCCACACCAATACCAAATGCTTCCACAACACTGCACAACCATCTTTGAATACTCTTGCTCACAAATCCAATAAATACAATCCAAATAACGACTCTCTATCCATCTTCATTAAGCACTAGACCATGGATACGAGTTGTAAAGATCAAAAACCACTCGTATTAACTCAATAAGATTGAGAATCTAATAAATTACGGAATGAATGTAATCACACGTCAAACATGAAACTCAATATGTGATTGATGAAAAAGAAGTCAAATTAAGGTAACATGACCAAGAAGAGAAAATTTCTTTTTATTTCAATTGAAATTGGGAGATTATAGATCTGTGCATCAAAGTATTCCGGAAGCTTAGTAAAACATGAAAAAAGGAACTAGTTATACAAAAACATTAAAAAACATTAGTTCTCTCATGGGTAGTTCTTGCTATCTGTAACAACCTTTCATACGATGCTATGGCTATTCTCAAGCCTTTTGAACACCCTCCTAAACTATAATCAAATTTCGATTATAATGATTACTAAAATCCAACTAAATGTTGGGAACATAGTATCTACTTTCAAATAAACCAAAATCGAATATAAAAATAAACTCACCTTTAAAATTGATCCATCCAATACAAAATGCATCCACAACACTGCAAAACCATCTATGAACACTCTTGCTCATAAATCCACTAAATTCAATCCAAATGACGACTCACGATCCACAAAATCCTTTATTAAGCACTAGACCATGGATACGAGTTGTAAAGGATCAAAAAACCACTCGTATTAACTCAATAAGAATTGAGAATCAAATAGTAATTATGAAATGAATGTAATCACACGTCAAACATGAAACTCAATGTGTGATGGATGAAAAAAAATCAAGTTAAGGTAACATGACCAAGAAGATAAGATTTCTTATTATTTCCATCAAACTTGAGAGATTATAGATTTGTGCATCAAAGTATTTGTGAAAACTTAATAACTACATGAAAAAGGAACAAGTTATACAAAATAATTAAACAACAGTAGTTCTTGCATGGATAGTTTTTGCTATTTTTAACAACCTCTCATACAATGCCATTTCGATTCTCAAGCCTTCTAAACATGATCACAAACTAATCTAATCAAATCTAATTATAATGATCACTAAAATAAAACTAAACAACCACATAGGGAACCTAGTGTCTATTTCCAAATAGAAACCAAAACCAACAATGAAAATAAACAAATCACATTTAAAATCGATCCACACCAATACCAAATGCATCCAAACACTACACAACCATCTTTGAATACTCTTGCTCACAAATCCAATAAATTCAATCCAAATAACGACTCTCTATCCATCTTCATTAAGCACTAGACCATGGATACGAGTTGTAAAGGATCAAAAAACCACTCGTATTAACTCAATAAGAATTGAGAATCTAATAATAACTACGGAATGAATGTAATCACACGTCAAACATGAAACTCAATATGTGATTAATGAAAAAGAAGTCAAATTAAGGTAACATGACCAAGAAGATAACATTTCTTTTTATTTCAATTGAAATTGGGAGATTATAGATTTGTGCATCAAAGTATTCACGGAAGCTTAGTAAAATACATGAAAAAGGAACTAGTTATACAAAACATTAAAAACAATAGTTCTCTCTTGGGTTGTTCTTGCTATCTGTAACAACATTTCATACGATGCTGTGGCTATTCTCAAGCCTTTTGAACACCCTCCTAAACTAATCTAATCAATTATTTTGCGATATATATATATTATATAATATATATTAATATATATATATATATAATAATTCGATTATATGATGAATAAAATCCACTAAATGACCACAAGGAACATATATCTACTTTCAAATATAAACCAAAATCGAATATGAAAATAAACAAATCACCTTTAAAATTGATCCACCCCAATACAAAATGCATCCACAACACTGCAAAACCATTTCGAACACTCTTGCTCATAAATCCACTAAATTCAATCCAAATACGACTCACGATCCATGAAATCCTTTATTAAGCACTAGACCATGGATACGAGTTGTAAAGGATCAAAAACCACTCGTATTAACTCAATAAGAATTGAGAATCAAATAGTAATTAAATGAATGTAATCACATGTCAAACATGAAACTTAATGTGTGATGGATGAAAAAGAAATCAAGTTAAGGTAACATGACCAAGAAGATAAGATTTCTTATTATTTCCATAAAACTTGAGAGATTATAGATTTGTGCATCAAAGTATTTGTGAAAACTTAATAACTACATGAAAAAGGAACAAGTTATACAAAATTAAACAATAGTAGTTCTTGCATGGATAGTTTTTGCTATTTTAACAACCTCTCATACAATGCCATTTCGATTCTCAAGCCTTCTAACATGATCACAAACTAATCTAATCAAATCCAATTATAATGATCACTAAAATAAAACTAAACAACCACATAGGGAACCTAGTGTCTATTTCCAAATAGAAACCAAAACCAACATGAAAATAAACAAATCACATAAAATCGATCCACACCCAATACCAAATGCTCCACAACACTGCACAACCATCTTTGAATACTCTTGCTCACAAATCCAATAAATTCAATCCAAATAACGACTCTCTATCCATCTTCATTAAGCACTAGACCATGGATACGAGTTGTAAAGGATCAAAAACCACTCGTATTAACTCAATAAGAATTGAGAATCTAATAATAATTACGGAATGAATGTAATCACACATCAAACATGAAACTCAATATGTGATTGATGAAAAAGAAGTCAAATTAAGGTAACATGACCAAGAAGATAACATTTCTTTTTATTTCAATTGAAATTGGGAGATTATAGATTTGTGCATCAAAGTATTCATGGAAGCTTAGTAAAATACATGAAAAGGAACTAGTTATACAAAAACATTAAAAAACAACAGTTCTCTCATGGGTAGTTCTTGCTATCTGTAACAACCTTTCATACGATGCTGTGGCTATTCTCAAGCCTTTTGAACACCCTCCTAAACTAATCTAATCAATTATTCGATTATATATATATACTAAAATCTATATAAATAATATACTAAAGATAACATACGATTATAATGATTATAAAATCCATAAACCACAAATAACATAGTATCTACTAAATAAAACCAAATCGAATATGAAATAAACAAATCACTTTAAAATTGATCCACCCCAATACAAAATGCATCCACAACACTGCAAACCATCTTCGAACACTCTTGCTCATAAATCCACTAAATTCAATCCAAATACGACTCACGATCCATGAAATCCTTTATTAAGCACTAGACCATGGATACGAGTTGTAAAGGATCAAAAAACCACTCGTATTAACTCAATAAGAATTGAGAATCAAATAGTAATTACGAAATGAATGTAATCACACGTCAAACATGAAACTCAATGTGTGATGGATGAAAAAGAAATCAAGTTAAGGTAACATGACCAAGAAGATAAGATTTCTTATTATTTCCATAAAACTGAGAGATTATAGATTTGTGCATCAAAGTATTTGTGAAAACTTAATAACTACATGAAAAAGGAACAAGTTATACAAAACATTAAACAACAGTAGTTCTTGCATGGATAGTTTTTGCTATTTTAACAACCTCTCATACAATGCCATTTCGATTCTCAAGCCTTCTAAACATGATCACAAACTAATCTAATCAAATCCAATTATAATGATCACTAAAATAAAACTAAACAACCATAGGGAACCTAGTGTCTATTTCCAATAGAAACCAAAACCAACAATGAAAATAAACAAATCACATTTAAAATCGATCCACACCAATACCAAATGCATCCACAACACTGCACAACCATCTTTGAATACTCTTGCTCACAAATCCAATAAATTCAATCCAAATAACGACTCTCTATCCATCTTCATTAAGCACTAGACCATGGATACGAGTTGTAAAGGATCAAAAACCACTCGTATTAACTCAATAAGAATGAGAATCTAATAATAATTACGGAATGAATGTAATCACACGTCAAACATGAAACTCAATATGTGATTGATGAAAAAGAAGTCAAATTAAGGTAACATGACCAAGAAGATAACATTTCTTTTTATTTCAATTGAAATTGGGAGATTATAGATTTGTGCATCAAAGTATTCACGGAAGCTTAGTAAAATACATGAAAAAGGAACTAGTTATACAAAACATTAAAAAACAGTTCTCTCTTGGGTAGTTCTTGCTATCTGTAACAACCTTTCATACGATGCTGTGGCTATTCTCAAGCCTTTTGAACACCCTCCTAAACTAATCTAATCAATTCAAGCATTATATATATATATATATGATTACTAATATATATATATAATTCGATATAATAATAAAATCCAACTAAATGACCACAAAGGGAACATAGTATCTACTTTCAAATATAAACCAAAATCGAATATGAAAATAAACAAATCACCTTTAAAATTGATCCACCCCATACAAAATGCATCCACAACACTGCAAACCATCTTCGAACACTCTTGCTCATAAATCCACTAAATTCAATCCAAATAACGACTCACGATCCACAAATCCTTTATTAAGCACTAGACCATGGATACGAGTTGTAAAGGATCAAAAAACCACTCGTATTAACTCAATAAGAATTGAGAATCAAATAGTAATTACGAAATGAATGTAATCACACGTCAAACATGAAACTTAATGTGTGATGGATGAAAAAGAAATCAAGTTAAGGTAACATGACCAAGAAGATAAGATTTCTTATTATTTCCATCAAACTTGAGAGATTATAGATTTGTGCATCAAAGTATTTGTGAAAACTTAATAACTACATGAAAAAGGAACAAGTTATACAAAAACATTAAACATAGTAGTTCTTGCATGGATAGTTTTTGCTATTTTAACAACCTCTCATACAATGCCATTTCGATTCTCAAGCCTTCTAAACATGATCACAAACTAATCTAATCAAATCCAATTATAATGATCACTAAAATAAAACTAAACAACCACATAGGAACCTAGTGTCTATTTCCAAATAGAAACCAAAACCAACAATGAAAATAAACAAATCACATTTAAAATCGATCCACACCAATACCAAATGCATCCACAACACTGCACAACCATCTTTGAATACTCTTGCTCACAAATCCAATAAATTCAATCCAAATAACGACTCTCTATCCACTTCATTAAGCACTAGACCATGGATACGAGTTGTAAAGGATCAAAAAACCACTCGTATTAACTCAATAAGAATTGAGAATCTAATAATAATACGGAATGAATGTAATCACACGTCAAACATGAAACTCAATATGTGATTGATGAAAAAGAAGTCAAATTAAGGTAACATGACCAAGAAGAAAATTTCTTTTTATTTCAATTGAAATTGGGAGATTAGATCTGTTGCATCAAAGTATTCACGGAAGCTTAGTAAAATACATGAAAAAGGAACTAGTTATACAAAAACATTAAAAAACATTAGTTCTCTCATGGGTAGTTCTTGCTATCTGTAACAACCTTTCATACGATGCTATGGCTATTCTCAAGCCTTTTGAACACCCTCCAAACTAATCTAATCAAATTCGATTATAATGATTACTAAAATCCAACTAAATGTTGGGAACATAGTATCTACTTTCAAATATAAACCAAAATCGAATATAAAAATAAACAAATCACCTTTAAAATTGATCCACCCAATACAAATGCATCCACAACACTGCAAAACCATCTATGAACACTCTTGCTCATAAATCCACTAAATTCAATCCAAATGACGACTCACGATCCACAAAATCCTTTATTAAGCACTAGACCATGGATACGAGTTGTAAAGGATCAAAAAACCACTCGTATTAACTCAATAAGAATTGAGAATCAAATAGTAATTACGAAATGAATGTAATCACACGTCAAACATGAAACTCAGTGTGATGGATGAAAAAAAATCAAGTTAAGGTAACATGACCAAGAAGATAAGATTTCTTATTATTTCCATCAAACTTGAGAGATTATAGATTTGTGCATCAAAGTATTTGTGAAAACTTAATAACTACATGAAAAGGAACAAGTTATACAAAAACATTAAACAACAGTTTCTTGCATGGATAGTTTTTGCTATTTTTAACAACCTCTCATACAATGCCATTTCGATTCTCAAGCCTTCTAAACATGATCACAAACTAATCTAATCAAATCCATTATAATGATCACTAAAATAAAACTAACAACCACATAGGGAACCTAGTGTCTATTTCCAAATAAAACCAAAACCAACAATGAAAATAAACAAATCACATTTAAAATCGATCCACACCAATACCAAATGCATCCAAACACTGCACAACCATCTTTGAATACTCTTGCTCACAAATCCAATAAATTCAATCCAAATAACGACTCTCTATCCATCTTCATTAAGCACTAGACCATGGATACGAGTTGTAAAGGATCAAAAACCACTCGTATTAACTCAATAAGAATTGAGAATCTAATAATAACTACGGAATGAATGTAATCACACGTCAAACATGAAACTCAATATGTGATTATGAAAAAGAAGTCAAATTAAGGTAACATGACCAAGAAGATAACATTTCTTTTTATTTCAATTGAAATTGGGAGATTATAGATTTGTGCATCAAAGTATTCACGGAAGCTTAGTAAAATACATGAAAAAGGAACTAGTTATACAAAACATTAAAAAACAATAGTTCTCTCTCATGGTTTTCTTGCTATCTGTAACAACCTTTCATACGATGCTGTGGCTATTCTCAAGCCTTTTGAACACCCTCCTAAACTAATCTAATCAAATTCAAAGATTATATAGATATATATATATATATATAAATATACAACTAAATGACCACAAATGACCACAAGGGAACATAGTATCTACTTTCAAATATAACCAAAATCGAATATGAAAATAAACAATCACCTTTAAAATTGATCCACCCCAATACAAAATGCATCCACAACACTGCAAAACCATCTTCGAACACTCTTGCTCAAAATCCACTAAATTCAATCCAAATAACGACTCACGATCCATGAAATCCTTTATTAAGCACTAGACCATGGATACGAGTTGTAAAGGATCAAAAAACCACTCGTATTAACTCAATAAGAATTGAGAATCAAATAGTAATTACGAAATGAATGTAATCACACGTCAAACATGAAACTTAATGTGTGATGATGAAAAAGAAATCAAGTTAAGGTAACATGACCAAGAAGATAAGATTTCTTATTATTTCCATCAAACTTGAGAGATTATAGATTTGTGCATCAAAGTATTTGTGAAAACTTAATAACTACATGAAAAAGGAACAAGTTATACAAAACATTAAACAACAGTAGTTCTTGCATGGATAGTTTTTGCTATTTTAACAACCTCTCATACAATGCCATTTCGATTCTCAAGCCTTCTAAACATGATCACAAACTAATCTAATCAAATCCATTATAATGATCACTAAAATAAAACTAAACAACCACATAGGGAACCTAGTGTCTATTTCCAAATAGAAACCAAAACCAACAATGAAAATAAACAAATCACATTTAAAATCGATCCACACCAATACCAAATGCATCCAAAACACTGCACAACCATCTTTGAATACTCTTGCTCACAAATCCAATAAATTCAATCCAAATAACGACTCTCTATCCCTTCATTAAGCACTAGACCATGGATACGAGTTGTAAAGGATCAAAAAACCACTCGTATTAACTCAATAAGAATTGAGAATCTAATAATAACTACGGAATGAATGTAATCACACGTCAAACATGAAACTCAATATGTGATTGATGAAAAAGAAGTCAAATTAAGGTAACATGACCAAGAAGATAACATTTCTTTTTATTTCAATTGAAATTGGGAGATTATAGATTTGTGCATCAAAGTATTCTGGAAGCTTAGTAAAATACATGAAAAAGGAACTAGTTATACAAAAACATTAAAAAACAATAGTTCTCTCATGGGTAGTTCTTGCTATCTGTAACAACATTCATACGATGCTGTGGCTATTCTCAAGCCTTTTGAACACCCCAAACTCCTAAACAATATCTATATATATATATATATAATATAATGATATAATACATATAGATTATATAAAATCCAACTAAATGACCACAAAGGAACATAGTATCTACTTTCAAATAAACCAAAATCGAATATGAAAATAAACAAATCACCTTTAAAATTGATCCACCCCAATACAAAATGCATCCACAACACTGCAAAACCATCTTCGAACACTCTTGCTCATAAATCCACTAAATTCAATCCAAATAACGACTCACGATCCATAAATCCTTTATTAAGCACTAGACCATGGATACGAGTTGTAAAGGATCAAAAAACCACTCGTATTAACTCAATAAGAATGAGAATCAAATAGTAATTACGAAATGAATGTAATCACACGTCAAACATGAAACTTAATGTGTGATGGATGAAAAAGAAATCAAGTTAAGGTAACATGACCAAGAAGATAAGATTTCTTATTATTTCCATCAAACTTGAGAGATTATAGATTTGTGCATCAAAGTATTTGTGAAAACTTAATAACTACATGAAAAAGGAACAAGTTATACAAAACATTAAACAATAGTAGTTCTTGCATGGATAGTTTTTGCTATTTTAAAACCTCTCATACAATGCCATTTCGATTCTCAAGCCTTCTAAACATGATCACAAACTAATCTAATCAAATCCAATTATAATGATCACTAAAATAAAACTAAACAACCACATAGGGAACCTAGTGTCTATTTCCAAATAGAAACCAAAACCAACAATGAAAATAAACAAATCACATTTAAAATCGATCCACACCAATACAAATGCATCGACAACACTGCACAACCATCTTTGAATACTCTTGCTCACAAATCCAATAAATTCAATCCAAATAACGACTCTCTATCCATCTTCATTAAGCACTAGACCATGGATACGAGTTGTAAAGGATCAAAAAACCACTCGTATTAACTCAATAAGAATTGAGAATCTAATAATAATTACGGAATGAATGTAATCACACGTCAAACATGAAACTCAATATGTGATTGATGAAAAAGAAGTCAAATTAAGGTAACATGACCAAGAAGATAACATTTCTTTTTATTTCAATTGAAATTGGGAGATTATAGATTTGTGCATCAAAGTATTCACGAAGCTTAGTAAAATACATGAAAAAGGAACTAGTTATACAAAAACATTAAAAAACAATAGTTCTCTCATGGGTAGTTCTTGCTATCTGTAACAACATTTCATACGATGCTGTGGCTATTCTCAAGCCTTTTGAACACCCTCCTAAACTAATCTAATCAATTATTCGCATTATATATATATATATATATATATATATATATATACTAATATATATATAATTCGATAATGACCACCAAAGGAACATAGTATCTACTTTCAAATATAAACCAAAATCGAATATGAAAATAAACAAATCACCTTTAAAATTGATCCACCCCAATACAAAATGCATCCACAACACTGCAAAACCATCTTCGAACACTCTTGCTCATAAATCCACTAAATTCAATCCAAATAACGACTCACGATCCATGAAATCCTTTATTAAGCACTAGACCATGGATACGAGTTGTAAAGGATCAAAAAACCACTCGTATTAACTCAATAAGAATTGAGAATCAAATAGTAATTACGAAATGAATGTAATCACATGTCAAACATGAAACTTAATGTGTGATGGATGAAAAAGAAATCAAGTTAAGGTAACATGACCAAGAATAAGATTTCTTATTATTTCCATCAAACTTGAGAGATTATAGATTTGTGCATCAAAGTATTTGTGAAAACTTAATAACTACATGAAAAAGAACAAGTTATACAAAAACATTAAACAATAGTAGTTCTTGCATGGATAGTTTTTGCTATTTTAACAACCTCTCATACAATGCCATTTCGATTCTCAAGCCTTCTAAACATGATCACAAACTAATCTAATCAAATCCAATTATAATGATCACTAAATAAAACTAAACAACCACATAGGGAACCTAGTGTCTATTTCCAAATAGAAACCAAAACCAACAATGAAAATAAACAAATCACATTTAAAATCAATCCACACCAATACCAAATGCATCCAAAACACTGCACAACCATCTTTGAATACTCTTGCTCACAAATCCAATAAATTCAATCCAAATAACGACTCTCTATCCATCTTCATTAAGCACTAGACCATGGATACGAGTTGTAAAGGATCAAAAAACCACTCGTATTAACTCAATAAGAATTGAGAATCTAATAATAACTACGGAATGAATGTAATCACACGTCAAACATGAAACTCAATATGTGATTAATGAAAAAGAAGTCAAATTAAGGTAACATGACCAAGAAGATAACATTTCTTTTTATTTCAATTGAAATTGGGAGATTATAGATTTGTGCATCAAAGTATTCACGGAAGCTTAGTAAAATACATGAAAAAGGAACTAGTTATACAAAAACATTAAAAAACAATAGTTCTCTCATGGGTAGTTCTTGCTATCTGTAACAACATTTCATACGATGCTGTGGCTATTCTCAAGCCTTTTGAACCCTCCTAAACTAATCTAATCATTATCAAAGCTTATATATCTATATATATATATATATATATATATATATATAGATATATATATAATTCGATTATAATGAAAAATCCAACTAAATGACCACAAATGGAACATAGTATCTACTTTCAAATATAAACCAAAATCGAATATGAAAATAAACAAATCACCTTTAAATTGATCCACCCCAATACAAAATGCATCCACAACACTGCAAACCATCTTCGAACACTCTTGCTCATAAATCCACTAAATTCAATCCAAATACGACTCACGATCCATAAAATCCTTTATTAAGCACTAGACCATGGATACGAGTTGTAAAGGATCAAAAAACCACTCGTATTAACTCAATAAGAATTGAGAATCAAATAGTAATTACGAAATGAATGTAATCACATGTCAAACATGAAACTTAATGTGTGATGGATGAAAAAGAAATCAAGTTAAGGTAACATGACCAAGAAGATAAGATTTCTTATTATTTCCATCAAACTTGAGAGATTATAGATTTGTGCATCAAAGTATTTGTGAAAACTTAATAACTACATGAAAAAGGAACAAGTTATACAAAAACATTAAACATAGTAGTTCTTGCATGGATGGTTTTTGCTATTTTAACAACCTCTCATACAATGCCATTTCGATTCTCAAGCCTTCTAACATGATCACAAACTAATCTAATCAAATCAATTATAATGATCACTAAAATAAAACTAAACAACCCCATAGGGAACCTAGTGTCTATTTCCAAATAGAAACCAAAACCAACAATGAAAATAAACAAATCACATTTAAAATCGATCCACACCAATACCAAATGCCCGACACACTGCACAACCATCTTTGAATACTCTTGCTCACAAATCCAATAAATTCAATCCAAATAACGACTCTCTATCCATCTTCATTAAGCACTAGACCATGGATACGAGTTGTAAAGGATCAAAAAACCACTCGTATTAACTCAAAGAATTGAGAATCTAATAATAACTACGGAATGAATGTTCACACGTCAAACATGAAACTCAATATGTGATTAATGAAAAAGAAGTCAAATTAAGGTAACATGACCAAGAAGATAACATTTCTTTTATTTCAATTGAAATTGGGAGATTATAGATTTGTGCATCAAAGTATTCACGGAAGCTTAGTAAAATACATGAAAAAGGAACTAGTTATACAAAAACATTAAAAAACAATAGTTCTCTCATGGGTAGTTCTTGCTATCTGTAACAACCTTTCATACGATGCTGTGGCTATTCTCAAGCCTTTTGAACACCCTCCTAAACTAATCTAATCAATTTCGATTATAATGATTACTAAATCCAACTAAATGACCCAAAGGGAACATAGTATCTACTTTCAAATAACCAAAATCAAAAAAACGAATATGAAAATAACAAATCATCTTTAAAATTGATCCACCCCAATACAAAATGCATCCACAACACTGCAAAACCATCTTCGAACACTCTTGCTCATAAATCCACTAAATTCAATCCAATTAACGACTCACGATCCATAAAATCCTTTATTAAGCACTAGACCATGGATACGAGTTGTAAAGGATCAAAAAACCACTCGTATTAACTCAATAAGAATTGAGAATCAAATAGTAATTACGAAATGAATGTAATCACATGTCAAACATGAAACTTAATGTGTGATGGATGAAAAAGAAATCAAGTTAAGGTAACATGACCAAGAAGATAAGATTTCTTATTATTTCCATCAAACTTGAGAGATTATAGATTTGTGCATCAAAGTATTTGTGAAAACTTAATAACTACATGAAAAAGGAACAAGTTATACAAAAACATTAAACAACAGTAGTTCTTGCATGGATAGTTTTTGCTATTTTAACAACCTCTCATACAATGCCATTTCGATTCTCAAGCCTTCTAGACATGATCCCAAACTAATCTAATCAAATCCAATTATAATGATCACTAAAATAAAACTAAACTACCCCATAGGGAACCTAGTGTCTATTTCCAAATAGAAACCAAAACCAACAATGAAAATAAACAAATCACATTTAAAATCGATCCACACCAATACCAAATGCATCGACAACACTGCACAACCATCTTTGAATACTCTTGCTCACAAATCCAATAAATTCAATCCAAATAACGACTCTCTATCCATCTTCATTAAGCACTAGACCATGGATACGAGTTGTAAAGGATCAAAAAACCACTCGTATTAACTCAATAAGAATTGAGAATCTAATAGTAATTACGAAATGAATGTAATCACACGTCAAACATGAAACTCAATGTGTGATTGATGAAAAAGAAATCAAGTTAAGGTAACATGACCAAGAAGATAAGATTTCTTATTATTTCCATCAAACTTGAGAGATTATAGATTTGTGCATCAAAGTATTGTGAAAACTTAATAACTACATGAAAAAGGAACATTATACAAAACAATAAAACACAGTAGTTCTTGCATGGATAGTTTTTGCTATTTTAACAACCTCTCATACAATGCCATTTCGATTCTCAAGCCTTCTAAACATGATCACACTAATCTAATCAAATCTAATATAATGATCACTAAAATAAAACTAACAACCACATAGGGAACCTAGTGTCTATTTCCAAATAGAAACCAAAACCAACAATGAAAATAAACAAATCACATTTAAAATCGATCCACACCAATACAAAATGCATCCAAACACTGCAAACAACCATCTTGAATACTCTTGCTCACAAATCCAATAAATTCAATCCAAATAACGACTCTCTATCCATCTTCATTAAGCACTAGACCATGGATACGAGTTGTAAAGGATCAAAAAACCACTCGTATTAACTCAATAAGAATTGAGAATCTAATAATAACTACGAATGAATGTAATCACACGTCAAACATGAAACTCAATATGTGATTATGAAAAAGAAGTCAAATTAAGGTAACATGACCAAGAAGATAACATTTCTTTTTATTTCAATTGAAATTGGGAGATTATAGATTTGTGCATCAAAGTATTCACGGAGCTTAGTAAAATACATGAAAAAGGAAATAGTTATACAAAAACATTAAAAACAATAGTTCTCTCATGGGTAGTTCTTGCTATCTGTAACAACATTTCATACGATGCTGTGGCTATTCTCAAGCCTTTTGAACACCCTCCTAAACTAATCTAATCATTATTTGCAAAAGCAATTATATATATATATTATATATATTATATATATATATATAAATATAATTCGATTATAATGATTAATAAAAATAAACTAAATGACACAAAGGGAACATAGTATCTACTTTCAAATAAACCAATCGATATGAAAAAACAAATCACCTTTAAATTGATCCCCCCAATACAAAATGCATCCACAACACTGCAAAACCATCTCGAACACTCTTGCTCATAAATCCACTAAATTCAATCCAAATAACGACTCACGATCCATAAATCCTTTATTAAGCACTAGACCATGGATACGAGTTGTAAAGGATCAAAAAACCACTCGTATTAACTCAATAAGAATTGAGAATCAAATAGTAATTACGAAATGAATGTAATCACATGTCAAACATGAAACTTAATGTGTGATGGATGAAAAAGAAATCAAGTTAAGGTAACATGACCAAGAAGATAAGATTTCTTATTATTTCCATAAAACTTGAGAGATTATAGATTTGTGCATCAAAGTATTTGTGAAAACTTAATAACTACATGAAAAAGGAACAAGTTATACAAAAACATTAAACAATAGTAGTTCTTGCATGGATAGTTTTTGCTATTTTAACAACCTCTCATACAATGCCATTTCGATTCTCAAGCCTTCTAGACATGATCACAAACTAATCTAATCAAATCCAATATAATGATCACTAAAATAAACTAAACACACATAGGGACCTAGTGTCTATTTCAAATAGAAACCAAAACCAACAATGAAAATAAACAAATCACATTTAAAATCGATCCACACCAATACAAATGCATCCAAACACTGCACAACCATCTTTGAATACTCTTGCTCACAAATCCAATAAATTCAATCCAAATAACGACTCTCTATCCCTTCATTAAGCACTAGACCATGGATACGAGTTGTAAAGGATCAAAAAACCACTCGTATTAACTCAATAAGAATTGAGAATCTAATAATAACTACGAATGAATGTAATCACACGTCAAACATGAAACTCAATATGTGATTAATGAAAAAGAAGTCAAATTAAGGTAACATGACCAAGAAGATAACATTTCTTTTATTTCAATTGAAATTGGGAGATTATAGATTTGTGCATCAAAGTATTCACG
>CM046434.1:28407502-28484175 GCA_025506505.1 Flaveria sonorensis
TATGATAAATAAACAAAACAGAGTTAACGTTTAAAATACTGCGGAAGCGTTAAAATACCGCGGAAGCGATTTTAAAACAGAAAACCAAAACAAGTAATATGTAAAGAGAATGCGCAAAACTACGCGCCCCAAACACAAAAATTTAATAGAAAAATAAACCCAAATGTGTACACAAACAATGTAGACAACTCAACGATGCTGGTGTGCGTGCTCCTAGGCAACTGGCAACCTTAACCTGAGAATAGCATACTAAAAAGTCAACACATGGTTGGTGAGTTCAAGAGTTTGCGTTAAAATATAAACCAATCAACAGTTTCCAGAGCATAAGTAGTGTATTGCAATAGATAGCTAGTCTATTAACTAAAAATATTAATCATAGCGATTTCGCGATCGAAGCTGACTGTGTTACGTTTGTTGCCTCCCGTCACGATACCAGGTCGTGACGAATATTGTTAGGACAAAATTGCAACCGTTTGACCTCGAGTCGCACAGGTGGGGCTCGTCAGACCAGTAGTACTACCCAAGATTTCCCCGCTATTCAATATTAACAATCCGAAAGTGTGAGGACTTTCCATGGTAATCAACACATATATCACTATACACACTCATAAATAAAAACGTTTGTGATCAACAGTATGCTATCTCCCCCAAAAGAGATGATGTAAAATTAGTGGGGCAAGAACTCACCTGATACGCGCAAGAATTAACTTAGAGCTTAACTGAAAAGAAAGAGGAAAGACCCTTCAAAGGTCACCTAGAACACAAGAGTACATAAGTACGTGTACACAGAATCAACATGAAACCCTAAGGTTCTACAAACCAAGAGACTCAAGGTTTAAGAAAGACAAGACACATTTGACCCAGTTGACCCGTTTGACCGTTGTGACATTATAGGTGATAATTCGTTAATACTAACACAACAGTATGTCAAAATGATCAACATACAACTTGATTACACATAGCACATCATTAAGCACATGTACTACCTAGATCATTACAACCATTGTCATACAAGTCATGCGAATCACAACAGGCCAAAACAGGTAACAACCAAATCAACATTCATAACCTAAACAACACATTTAATCACCTTAGAAACCATCCATGAACACACTAGCATGATCCTAACATCCCAAACATGCAAATCATCCAATTCAAGGATTTGCACAATTAAAGTTCCCTTTTGGGAAAGTTCATCCCAAATTCATCAAACTCACACTATATTCATGAATTCATCAATTATATCCAATTCAGTCCATGACAACATCTAAACATGATCAACAACACATAATCATCATGATTCATCAACTTTCATACCCAAAAGTACTATCTTTAGTAAGGTATGAACTACAACATGCATCGTTGAATTCCTAACATTCATATCAACCATCTAGCATCTAAACATCATTACAAACACATTCATAACATTCATACATCAACCAATCATCAATTCATGCAAAATAAAGTTACTATTATTAGTAACCTATGAACAAAGTATCAAAATCATAGCTTCTTGCATAATCGACGTTAACCAATTGCATACAACCTAACTAGCATCATTACCACATCAAACAACCAAATTCAACATCCAATTTGATCCAAAATTCGCCTCAAACTCACGGCCAAGATAATCATATGAACAAACAACCAAATCCAAATTTTCTTGCATAATCAACGTTAACTAGCATGTAATCTATCTAACAAACACATTAACATCAACAAACAAGCAACATTCGGCTCCAATTCATCCAAATCGCAAATAACTTTCGGCTAGAACAAAATACATGAAACACGAAATTAACCTTAAAATCGCAAAGAGGAACAAGCTTTGATGCTTCTAATGTCTTCTAACCCTTGAAATCGATCAAATCCGAGGCTTACTCACTTGTTCTTGGTCGAATTCGAAGAGGAGAGGGAGTGGAGTGCAAGTCGCAGCCGATTAGGGTGATTAGGGTTAGAGTTTTGATTTTTATTTTATTAAATAAAATAATTACCCTTTTAGCCCTTATAATTTGTATTTTATAAAAATTAAGCTTTTTGAATAGTTTTTAAATAGTTTTTAACTACTAAACACCATTATTATTAATCACAAATAACAATCATGCATAATTCTCATTTATCACAAAACACACGAAATAAATATGCACGTTTCACGTTACGCGATAAAATTATAGTTAACATTTAAATCACATAAGCATAACTTAATAATCACATTGTTAACTTAGTTATCATCAATTTAACATTACTGATTACTGTTAAGTCACCAACGTTCAACGACAACTAGTGTGTGCTCCCGACACGTGTATGCAAGACTTAACGGAACAATGGAGTTTGGTAACGGAAAATTACCGGATGTCACATTATCCCCATGTTGAAAGAATTTTCGTCCCGAAAATTGCGTACATGGTGAGTGTTCCATCACTGGTCTACTGCATTGGCACAAGGAAATCGAAATCGTGTGAGTTTTGGATGAGTTGTCACACAATATTATACACACTCATATATAAAGCGTTTATGATCAACAGTATGCTATCTCCCCCAAAAAGAGATTATGTAAAATGAGTGGGGCAAGAACTCACCTGATACGCGAAGAATTAACTTAGGGCTTAACTTGAAAGAAAAAGACAACCTTCAAAGGTCACCTAGAACACAAGAGTACATAAGTACGTGTACACAAAATCAACATGAAACCCTAAGCTCTACAAACCAAGGACTCAAGGTTTGAGAAAGACAAGACACATTTGACCCAGTTGACCCGTTTGACCCGTTGGCGACATTATAGGTGATAACTCGTTAATACTAACAAACAGCATGTCATACATGATCAACATACAACCAACAATAGTCCTAACATACCCATATGACCCATTACCATGAATTCCCACAAACAAGCAAAATCAGATACTATCCAACTAAACATTCATACGACACAAACAACACATTTAGTTACCTTAGAAATCATCCATGAATACACTAGCATGATCCTAATATCCCAAACATGCTCAAATCATCCAATTCAAGGATTTGCACAATTAAGTTTCCCTTTTGGGAAAGTTCATCCCAAATTCATCAAACTCCCACTACATTCATGAATTCATCAATTATATACCAATTCAAGCCCATGACAACATTTAAACATGATCAACAACACCTAATCATCATGATTCATCAACTTTCATACCCAAAAGTTACTATCTTTAGTAAGGTATGAACTACACATGCATTCTTGAATTCCTAACATTCATATCAACCATCTAGCATCTAAACATCATTACAAACACATCCATAACATTCATACATCAACCAATCATCATTCATGCAAAATAAAGTTACTATTATTAGTAACCTATGAACAATGTATCAAAATCATAGCTTTCTTGCATAATCGACGTTAACTAGCATATATACAATCCAACTAACATCATTACAACATCAAACAACCAACATTCAACATCCAATTTGATCCAAAATCGCCTCAACCTCACGGCCCAGATGATCATATGAACAAACAACCAAAATCCAAACTTTCTTGCATAATCAACGTTAATTAACATGTATCTATCTAACAACACATTAACATCAACAAACAAGCAACATTCGGCCTCCAATTCATCCAAATCGCAAATAACTTCGGCTAGAACAAAATACATGAAAGAAACACGAAATTAACCTTAAATCGCAAAGAGGAACAAGCTTTGATGCTTCTAATGTCTTCTAACCCTTGAAATCGATCCAATCCGAGGCTTACTCACTTGTTCTTGTCGAATTCGAAGAGGAGAGGGAGAGGGAGTGCAGGTCGTGGCCGATGGGTGGGATTAGGGTGGAGTTTTGATTTTTATTTTATAAATAATCCATAATTACCTTTTAAGCCTTATAATTTGTATTTTATAAAAATTAAGCTTTTTGAATAGTTTAAAAAGTTTTTAACTACTAAACACAATTATTATTAATCACAAATAACAATCATGCATAATTCCCATTTATCACAAAACACACGAAATAAATATGCACGTTTTCACGTTACGCGATAAAATTACAGTTACATTTAAATCACATAAGCATAACTTAATAATCACACTGTAACTTAATTATCATCAATTTAACATTACTGATTATTGTTAAGTCACCAACGTTCAATGACAACTAGTGTGTGTGCACGACACGTGTATGCAAGACTTAACGGAACAAACGGAGTTTGGTAACGGAAAATTACCGGATGTCACATGTTTGAATCTTATAGTGTCTTGAAGATGGCTGGTGGTAGATCGTCGAAAGCTTCTAGAGGAGGAGCACGGGGTGGCCGTGGTGCTGGGCCACGTCTCATGAGGAACAAGACCAAGACTGCTGAGATGGCCCAGCAGGGCCTGAGCTTCATCACCCAGAGGGCGTGATGAGATTGCTAACTTGAGAGCCTCAGTAAAAGAGGCAGTCGTGGAGGAAGTGCATCAGGTCATGCAGACAAACCTGCCGTCTGTGGTGACCGATGTCATCCGTGCAGTGAGAGAGGATGAGAAAAAAGGAGGAGGAGGAGAGAAAGAAAACTACTGGGAGAAGGAGGGATGATAGAGATCAGGATGAAGGGGAGCAACTAAACATTGAGGTGGCAGCCTCCAGTGATGAGGAGGAGGTAGTAGTGTGGCAAACGCAAAGGGGTGCAGCTATGGGGCATTCCAACGATGCAAAACCTTAACTTTTGATGGAAATGGTAACGCTGTTGCTCACCGATGGGTGAGAGAGATGGAGGCTGTGTTGGAGATCAGCGAATGTAGGAAGACCAAAAGGTGAAGTTTTTCACTCACTCATTCGTGGACTCGGCTTTATGCTGGTGGACAATAATGTCTAGGCCGAGGGCAGCAGAGCTATTGGGAAGATGAAGTGGGATGAATTAAAGAAATGGTGACGAGTGGAGTTTTGTCCTCATTGAGAACTTGACAAGATAGAGAGGGAGTTCTTGCAGTTAGAGGCGGGAACCATGACACACCAGCAATACATGACAAAGTTTAACGAGATGGCAAGACTGGTGCCAGACCAGTTTACACCATTGTCCAGAAAGATACAGAGGTACATACAGGGTTTGCCAGCAGATATCCGTAGGCATATGATAGCCGCCCGACCGAGTAGTTTAGGTGGTGGTCGATCCAGCAAGAAGGCTTTATGATGAGAGAGAAGAAGTGGTGGTGGTGGAGGTGAGCAAGAAGATTGGTGGTGACAGGAACTGGGAAAGAAAAACGATTTGGTCATGGTGGTTTCACCCCGAACACAAGAAGGCGAGGGTGGATGATCAGAGGGTAGTGTCGGCAGGTACGGGGATGAGCGGTGTGGTAAGTGCGGCAAGGAGCATACGGGAGAATGCAAGTGGGGGCTGAATGTTTGTTTTAGATGTGGGAAGCCTAGTCATATGGCAAGGATTGTAAGGTGAGGAGGTGCTACAACTGCGGTGAAGAAGGCCATATGAGCAGGGATTGTAAGAAGCTGAGGGCTGAAAGTTCCAGGATGAAGAAGGGGACCGAGAATAAAGGTAGAGGGCAAGCGCTAGAGAATTCACGATGACCCGGGAAGAGGCCAGGGTGGACCCCGATGTCGTGTCAGGTACGTTTCTTGTAAACCAAACTTGTGCCTCTGTGTTATTTGACTCTGGTGCTAGTAGGAGTTTCATTTCTGCTGCATTCTGTGCTACGTTGCCTGTCAGTAGTAGAAGCATTGATGAGCCCTTCGATGTAGAAACTGCCATTGGTAAGTCTACCAGGATTTCCGACTTGATAAAGGATTGCGACATAGAACTAGAAGGCCATAGGTTCTCTGCTAAACTATTTGTGATGCCCCTAGGTGGATTTGATGTAGTTCTAGGGATGGACTGATTAGCAGTCTATGAGGCAAATATTGGTGTTGCAAGAAGATGATCTGACTCACAGTGCCTGATGGGAGTTTGGTAAAGGTCTGACCAAGTTATTACCATTCCAAAGGTAATTTCAATGGTGGTGGCAGAGAAGTGCATGAAACGTGGATGTAGTGCCTACCTGGCTTACGTGAAGGATGTGGATGCGTCAGTACCATAATTGTCCGACGTACTAGTTGTGTGTGACTTTCCAGACGTGTCCCAGAAGATTTACCAGGTGTGCCACAGGACTACGAGATCGAGTTTCAGATCGATTTGAAACCTGGTGCTCAACCTGTTGCCAAAGCACCGTATCAATTGGCTTCGTTGGAAATGAGGAACTGATGGTTCAGTTACAAGAGTTGATGGACAAGGGTTTCATCCGACCGAGTATCTCTCCCTGTAGTGCTCCGGTCTTGTTTGTAAAAAAGAAGGACTGTAGCATAAGGATGTGCATTGACTACCGTGAGTTGAACAAGTGACGGTGAAGAATCGATATCCGCTACCCAGAATAGATGACTTGTTTGACCAGCTCAAAAGTGCTGGTTCGTTCTCGAGAATAAATCACCGATCTGGCTACCATCAATTGAAGGTGAAGGAGCAGGATATCCCCAAACGGCTTTTTGCACGCGTTATGGATACTACGAGTTCTCGTTATGTTCTTTGGTCTAACTAACACGCCAGCTGCTTTCATGGATTTGATGAATCGGGTGTGTCGGCCGATGTTGGATAAATCATTGATTGTGTTTATTGATGATTTCTGATTTATTCAAAGAGTGAAGAGGAACATGCCGGCCACATTCTGAAGTGTTGGAGACACTCAGGAGAGAAAAGTGTATGCTTAGTTCTCTAAGTGTGCTTTCTAGTTGCGTGAAGTTCAATTTTTGGATCATGTGGTAAATTCCGATGGGATCATGGTAGACCCGGCAAAGGTTGAGGCAGTGATGCAATAGAAGTCTCCAAGGATGCCATCCGAGATTCGTAGTTTCTTGGGTTTGGCGGGCTACTACAGGAGGTTCATCCTAGACTTTTCCAAGATAGCCTCACCATGACCAAGTTGACCCGCAAGGACGTGAAGTTTGTATCGGGTCTGGAACAGGAGAATGCTTTTGAGGAGTAAAGACAAGGTTGACTCAAGCTCCTGTCTTGACATTGCCCGAAGGGAACGAAGACTTAGTGGTCTATTCGGATCTTATTCGGGATGGGGTTGGGTGCTAATACAGAGGGGAGGGTAATAGCCTATGCGTCTCGACAATTAAAAATCCATAAGGTTAATTACCCTACCCATGACTTGGAGTTAGCGACCGTGGTCTTCGTGTTGAAGATTTGGAGGCACTACTTGTATGGGATGAAATGCACTATCTTCATGGATCATAAGAGTTGAAATACTTCTTTGAGCAGAAAGACCTCAATATGAGGTAAAGAAGGTGGCTAGAATTGATCAAGGATTATGACTGTGAGATCCACTATCATCCGGACATGGCCAACGTAGTGGCAGATGCCCTTAGCCAGAAGGAGAGACCCGAGCCAATCCAGGTGAAAGCTTACCAGTTGATTATGACCTCTGATGTAATGACACAGGTCAAGGGGTTCCAAGATGAGGCATTGAAAGAAGATCGCCTTAACTCTTTAGGATGAGAGGTCTGGTCACGGAGATGGGTGAAAATACACTCAGAGTTAAAACTTGCTTTGGACGGATGTGGATCCCTCATTATGGAGACCTACAGGGGCGAATCATGGATGAGGCTCATAAGACTCGATACTCCATTCATCCCGATGCTACCAAGATGTATCATGATATGAAGAAAGATTACTAGTGGCGGGTATGAAGTGTGATGTGGCGGAGTATGAGTAAGTGCCTTACTTGCTTGCAAGTGAAGGCAGATCATTAGAAGCCATATGGAAGATCCAACCTTTGGATATACCCGAGTGGAAGTGGGAGCACATCACCATGGACTTCATCACGAAGCTATCACGTACGGCAAGGGGGTACGATGCCATATGGGTGATAGTGACCGTCTGACGAAGAGTGCTCACTTTTTGCCGATCCGCGAGACGTATTCATCTGAGAGGTTGGCAGATCTATTCATTAAGGAGATTGTAGCTCGTCATGGTGTACCGGTGTCTATTGTGTCAGACCGTGACACTCGGTTTACATTAAGTTTTGGAAGAGATTCCATGATACGATGGGGACGAGGCTACACATTAGCATGACGTATCATCCTTAGACAGATGGTCAGTCTTAGAGGATGATTCAGACACTTGAGGACATGCTTTGGGCATGCGTGATTGATTTTGGAGGGAGTTAGGATGAACACTTACCGTTAGCTGAATTCTCATACAATAACAGTTATCATGCTAGTATTGGTATGCCTCCTTATGAGATGCTATACGGTAGGAAGTGTAGAACGCCCGTGTGTTGGAGGGAAATCGAGCAAGAAAGAATGTGAAGTATTGAGGTGATCGAGGCTACGACAGAGAAGTTAGAAAAGATCAAAGCCTTTATGAAGGCAACGAAGGATAGACAAAATTCGTATGCCGACAAGAGACGTAGACCAATTGAATTCAATGTGGGTGATGTCATGTTGAAGGTCTCGCCTTGGAAAGGAAACATTGGTTTAGAAAGCTGGGTAAGCTTAGCCGAGGTACATAGGACCTTTCCGAATCATTGCTCGAGTAGGAGAGGTGGCCTATAGGTTGGAGCTACCCTATGAGTTAAGTGGAATTCATCCAACATTCCATGTATCTTATCTGAGAAAATGCCTAGCTAATGAAGACATGATTGTACCACTGGAAGACATTGAAGTGGATGAACGGCTCAACTATGTAGAGCAACCAATGGCAATCATAGACCGAAAGGAGAGAGATTACAAAATAAAGTGGTTTCACTGGTGCCAGTGCGGTGGAGGCACGGGAAAGGATCTGAGTCTACGTGGGAGACCGAGGAAGAGATGAGACGGCTTACCCATAACTGTTGAAGAATGACAGATTTCGGGGACGAAACCTCTATAAGGGGGTGACTTGTAACACCCGAAAATTTGTTTAAAATAAAGGAGAAGAAAAGTATCTTGAAAGAAAAGATAATGGGCACAAGTAGAGGGGGGTAAAGTGTACAAGGTGCAAAACACTATTATTTATATTTAAAAGGGCATGGCCGCCCATGCATTCCTCTCTACTTTCTGCTTATCGACTGGAAATAAGAAAGAAGAAAGAAGGACAAAGTTCTCTCGGTTTTCAAAAAGAGGAGCTGATATTTTTGAAGGTAGGTATTTTCTTGTGTTTTTGGTTCGGTTTCAGCTGAATTTTCAGCTTGTGGACCGATTCTTATGTGTTTTGTGCTTAGTTATGTGTTTTTGGTGTGTTTAGGTTGTTTGAACTCGTTGTGCCCTCATGTTTGGTGGAGTTTTACTTGAAGGCTGCAATTGGTGAGTTCTAGATCCCCGGTTTTGTGTTTTAAACTTCTTTTGGGGCTGAAAAATGATGAAAAACGTTTTACAACTTATATGTATGTTAATCGTATGTACGTATGTATGGATTCTTGTATGTTGGGGTTATGCTGGTTTTAGGTGCCTATAATGCTAGATTTAAGATAAGGACATGTTAGGATGATGATTTGGGACTGAATTTATAAGTTTTAACATAACTGCTGCTCATGCGCCTGAAATTAGCTCAGATGCCAAAGTCCCATCTCATGCGCCCAAATAGGGCTCATGCGCCTGAGAATTTCCAAAAAGACTACTACCAGCCCATGCGCCCCAATAGTACCCATGCGCCCAAAAAAATGTTCATGCGCCTAAGTGTTGGTTCGTGCGCCCAAGCAGTACCTCATACGCCTAAGTGCACATGCGCCTAAGTAAGGCTCATACGCCCGAGCAGTACTCATGCGCCTGGGTTTCCTCATGCACCTAAGTCTTTCCCATGCGCCTAAGTGCATGCGCCTGCATAGTACTCATGCGCCTGCATAGTACTCATGCGCCTGTATAGTACTCATGCGTCTACATAGTGCTCATTATGCCTTAGAAAATTTCTGAAAATTGGGAATTAGAAATTTTAATACTTAACCCTGGGATGTTTTGGTGGTTATGTTTGTTCATGATATGCTTGTTTGTGGCTTGTTCTATGTTCCATATTATGTATTATTATGTGACTTTATGGTGTGTTTATGCTCGTATACGTAAAGTATTATCATAAATGAAGTGAAAGATTAATGAAAATGAAAAGTGGAACTTAACGAATGAATGAAAGTCTTGCAAGCAAAATGAAGGAGGTTCACAGCCACGGGTTGTCAGCTCAACTTGTGCGGGTTAGCAACCCCATGAGGATGCATGCAGGGTCAATCTTTGAGATTGACGGGACCCTTGTTGCTTGCCCCAGGTATTGAGTCAGCTTCATGCATAATGTTCGGGGTTTATGTATAGGCCCTAGGCCCAGTACCAGCTTCTTGCATAATGTTTGGAGTAATGCACATTGGTTCGGATGAAAGTGGAAGATAATGATAAAAGTACGAAATGAATGAGAAGAATGATGATGGATAATAATAAATATTATTGTTGTACGTATGATGTGTGATCACGTACGAAAGTAACGGATTATGAAAAGGAAGTATTTAAAGAAAATGATATTTTATATATTTAAACAAGGGATTTAATTCTAAAAACTAGAACTCACTCAGCAACTGACTTTTATGCATTTTCAGTTGGCAGGTAACTTGTTGCTGGAGATGGCAAGTGGGTGAAGCTACTTTGCAGGCAAGACTGGCATCCATTTGTGCATAATGATATTGTTGTTTTATAATGCAACTGAACGATTCTTTTGTAACTCCTAAAATACAATGATGTATTATTTTGCAACATTAAATATTAATGCATGAATAGCTTTTGTTAAAATTAATCTGCTGCTATGTTCTATGATATGTATGTATTTTTATGTAATTAATGCTGTGATTGACCAACTGTGAGGTTTCCGGGAACGAGGGCCTAACATCAAACATGAAACTCAATGTGTGATTGATGAAAAAGAAGTCAAATTAAGGTAACATGACCAAGAAGATAACATTTTTTTTATTTCAATCGAAATTCGGCGATTATAGATTTGTGCATCAAAGTAATCGCGAAAGCTTAGTAAAATACATGAAAAAGAAACTAGTTATAAAGATATCATAAAACAATAGTTCTCGCATGGATAGTTTTGCTATCTCTAACAACCTTTCATACTATGCGATGTCTATTCTCAAGCCTTCTGAACACCCTCCTAAACTAATCTAATCAAATCCGATTATAATGATCACAGAAATTAAACTAAACCACCACCAATGGAACCTATTATCAATTTGTTAAATAGATACCAAAACCCAAGATAAAAATAAACAAATTACCTTTAAAATCGATCCATCTTACACAAAATGCATCCACAGCACTCGACAGCCATCTTCAAACACTCTTGCTCATAAATCCACTAAATTTAATCCAAATGATGACTCTCGATCCACGGAATCCTTTATTGAACACTGTACCATGGTTATGAGTAGTAAAGGATCAAAAACCATTCATATTAACTCAATAAGAATCGAGAATCTAAAAATAATTACAGAATGAATGTAATCACACGTCAAACATGAAACTCAATGTGTGATTGATGAAAAAGAAGTCAAATTAAGGTAACATGACCAAGAAAATAACATTTTTTTATTTCAATCAAAATTGGGCAATTATAGATTTGTGCATCAAAGTTTTCGCAAAAGCTTAGTAAAATACTTGAAAAAGAAACTAGTTATACAAAGATATCAAACAACAAGAGTTCTCGCATGGATAGTTTTTGCTATCTGTAACAACCTTTCATATTATGCCATGGCTATTCTCAAGCCTTCTGAACACTCTCCTAAACTAATATAATCAAATCCGATTATAATGATCACTAAAATCAAACTAAACAAAAACCAACAGAACCTATTATCTATTTCCAACTAGAAACCAAAACCCAAGATAAAAATAAACAAATCACCTTTAAAATAGATCTAACCCTACACAAAATGCATTCACAACATTCGGCGGCCATCTTCAAACACTCTTGCTCATAAATTCACTAAATTTAATCCAAACGACGACTCTCAATCAACAGAATCCTTTATTGAACACTCGACCATGGATACGAGTTATAAAGGATCAAAAACCATTCACATTAACACAATAAGAACGAGAATCTAATAATAATTACAAAATTAATGTAATCACACGTCAAACATGAAAAAAAAACCTTTCACACATCAAAGTATTCGTGGAAGCTTAGTAAAATACATTAAAAAGAAACTAGTTATACAAAGAATCAAACAATAATAGTTCTCACATTGATAGTTTTTGCTATCTGTAATAACCTTTCATATTATGCAATATCTATTCTCAAGCCTGCTGAACACCCTCCTAAACTAATCTAATCAAATCCATTATAATGATCACGGAAATTAAACTAAACAACCACCAACGGAACCTATTATCTATTTCGAAATAGATACCAAAACCCAAGTTAAAATAAACAAATCAACTTTAATATCGATCCAGCTTACAAAAAATGCATCCACAACACTCGGCAGCCATCTTCAAACACTGTTGCTCACAAATCCACTTAATTTAATCCAAATGACAACTCTCGATCCACATAATATTTTATTGAACACTGGACATGGATACGAGTTGTAAAGGATCAAAAACCATTCGTATTAACTCAATAAGAATCAAGAATCTAAAAATAATTACAAAATGAATGTAATCACAGGTCAAACATGAAACTCAATGTGTGATTGATGAAAAAGAAGTCAAATTAAGGTAACATGACCAAGAAGATAACATTTCTTTTTTTTCAATCGAAATTGGGTGATTATAGATTTGTGCATCAAAGTATTTGCGAAAGCTTAGTAAAATACATGAAAAAGAAACCAGTTATACAAAGACATCAAACAATAATAGTTCTCGTATGGATAGTTTTCGTTATCTGTAACAAGCTGTCATACTATGCCTAGTCTATTATCAAGCCTTCTGAACACTCTCCTGAACTAATCTATCAACAATTCGATTATAATGATCACTGAAATCAAACTAAACAACCAACAACGAAACCTATTATCTATTTCCAAATAGAAACCAAAACACAAGATAAAAATAAGTAAATCACCTTTAAAATCGATCCAATCCAACACAAAATGGATTCACAACACTCGGCAGCCATCTTCAAACTTTCTTGCTCACAAATCCAATAAATTTAATCCAAACGACGACTCTCGATCCACAGAATCCTTTATTTAAGACTGGACCATGGATACGAGCTGTAAAGGATCAATAACCATTTGTATTAACTCAATAAGAATTGAGAATCTAAAAATAATTACAGAATGAATGTAATCACACGTCAAACATGAAACTCAATGTGTGATAGATGAGAAAGAAGTCAAATTAAAGTAACATGACCAAGAAGATAACATTTTTTTTATTTCAATCAAAATTGGGCAATTATAGATTTGTGCATCAAAGTTTTCGCGAAAGCTTAGTAAAATACATGAAAAAGAAACTAGTTATACAAAGATATCAAACAACAAGAGTTCTCGCATGGATAGTTTTTGCTATCTGTAATAACCTTTCATACTATGTGATGTCTATTTTCAAGCCTTCTGAACACCCTCCTAAACTAATCTAATCAAATCTGATTATAATGATCACTAAAATTAAACTAAACAACCACCAACGGAACCTATTATCTATTCGAAATAGATACCAAAACCCAAGATAAAAATAAACAAATCACCTTTAAAATCGATCCATCTTACACAAAATGCATCTACAACACTTGGCAGCCATCTTCAAACACTCTTTCTCACAAATCCACTAAAATTAATCCAAATGACGACTCTCAATCCACAGAATCCTTTATTGAACACTGGACCATGGATACGAGTTGTAAAGGATCAAAACCATTCGTATTAACTCAATAAGAATTGAGAATCTAAAATAATTACAGAATGAATGTAATCACACGTCAAACATAAAACTCAATGTGTGATTGATGAAAAAGAAGTCAAATTAAGGTAACATGACGATGAAGATAACATTTCTTTTTTTTTTTCAATCAAAATTGGGCGATTATAGATTTGTGCATCAAAGTATTCGCGAAAGCTTAGTAAAATACATGAAAAAGGAACTTGTTATACAAGACATCAAACAACAATAGTTCTCGCATGGATAGTTTTTGCTATCTGTAACAACCTTCATACTATGCCATTCATTCTCAAGCCTTCTGAACACTCTCCTAAAGTAATCTAATCAAATCCATTATAATGATCACTAAAATCAAAATAAAAAAACCACCAACGGAACTAGTATCTATTTCCAAACAAAAACCAAAACAAAGATGAAAATAAACAAATCACCTTTAAAATCAATCCACTCCTACACAAAATGCATCCATAACACTCGACAGCCATCTTCAAACACTCTTGCTCACAAATCCACTAAATTTAATCCAAACGATGACTCTCGATTAACAGAATCCTTTATTGAACACTGGACCATGGATGTGAGTTGTAAAGGATCAAAAACCATTCGTATTAACTCAATAAGAATCGAGAATCTAAAAATAATTACAGAATGAATGTAATCACACGTCAAATATGAAACTCAATGTGTGATTGATGAAAAAGAAGTCAAATTAAGGTAACATGACTAAGAAGATAACATTTTTTATTTCAATCAAAATGGGCAATTATAGATTATATCATAGTATTCGCGAAAGCTTAGTTAAATTGTAAGGCCCCGCTCCCTGGACGCTTACAGCTGGACCGTCATTGCATAATTTATTTAAAACAAACATTACTTTTGCAGCGGAATTCAAAGCTTTCATAATAATTAAAACATGTTATCTCATTAGTCTTCGAAACACTCCCAGTAGCGTATGCATCGACGCCTGCAACTCCTCGGCATCAACAAAATAAGGCCAACTATCATGCATACAAAAGCCGGCGACCCTGAGTGACTTCTAGTTTTATAAATAAAATACTTTACTTTCTTAAAACATAACCTTCACAATCGTATGCGATCACACATCATACGTACACATTGATAATATTTATTATTATCTTCATCATCGTTCAATTTGTACAATACATTACATCCCTTACCATCATACAGATCCTGTCTCATGCAATACCCCCGACTTGTGCTCGAAAGCTGATATTGTGCCGAGGCCTGTAAACAAACCCCCGACTCGTGTTCAAAGACTGACACAGTACCGGGGTACGCGACAAGGATCCCATTTCGTATGCAACACCCCCGACTCGTGCTCGAAAGCTGATACAATGCCGGGGCCTGTAAACAAACCCCCAACTCGTGTCCGAAGACTGGCACAGTACCAGGGCGAGCATCATGACATCACTCGGGTCAATCTCATGGATTGAAACCCATACGAGTCTGTTGTGACACACAGTCACTCACCTCAGCCTAGAATACAAGTCTGTTGTGACAACACAGTCACTCACCTCAACCATGGCTAACGAGTCTATTATGATAACACAGTCACTCACACAGTCTTGTTTACAAGACTTTCATTACTCCTTCCATTCATTCATGCATGCATTCATTCATTCCTTACGTTCCCTTTTTCATTATCTTCTGCTTTACGTTACATACTACTTTCCATTTACTTTTCATAATCATACCACGTAAAGCCACGGGAAATAACATACATAACAAGGAACATAACATAAACATAACCATACCATACATAGCATCATCATCACATCGTGTATGACATCATAAAGTCAACTTACATTACCCTCGGGAACATCCCAAGTCAAAGCCTACACTTTACATTTCCCCAAAATTTCAGAAATTATTCTAAGTCATAGGCGCATGGGACATCTTAGGCGCATTAGCAGAAAATTCTAAGTATAAAACTTCTTGGGCACATCAGCACTATTTGGGCGCATGAGCCCTGTTCGGGCGTCCCAACACTTAGCCACAGAAACAATTCTGGGCATGACCCACACTTAGCCAATTTTCATACTTTCTAGGCGCACGGCCACTATTCAAGCGCACCACCTACACTTGGCCGCATGGGCACTTTGGACGCATCAGCCCTGTTCGGGCGCACCCCCTTGGGCGCATAAGAACACTTAGGACCATAACACTTGGGCGCATGAGAACATTCTGAAATATTTCTAACACTGCCAAACTCACCCGAACATCATTCCAACATAACCCAAACACAGATCTAGCATACTAAGGGCATCTAAAACTTACCAAGCATAATACTAAACCATAACAAGCCTAGAACATACAACCACAGCACATACATCGAACAAAAAGCTGAAACATACAGTTATCTTTGAAGACCTTTTACCCGGTATGCATAATAGCCCCAAAACATATGAAAATCGGTACAAGAGGGGTCTAGAAACTCACCTTGAAGTAGCTCTTCAACCCAAACACTTTCACATGTGATTTTAGCTTCAAAATTCCCGAGAACAACCTTCCCTTTACAGCTTCTTCTTCTCCAAAAACCCGATTTCTTGCTCTTCTTCTTCTTCTTCATCCGAGGCCAAAAGCAGATATGCTGCTTTATGGGCGGCCATACCCCCATTTAAATTAAAATAATGAGTTTGTTCACCTTTTGCACTTTGCCCCTTCAACTTGTGCCCATTTCTTTTCTTTCTATTTACTTCCTTTTTGTTTTCTTTTAAATGAAAATTCGGGGTGTTACATAAATACATGAAAAAGAAAATAGTTATACAAAGATATCAAACAACAATAGTTCTAGCGTGGATAGTTTTTGCTATCTGTAACAACCTTTAATACTATGCCATGTCTATTCTCAGCCTTCTGAACACCCTCCTAAACTAATCTAATCAAATCCAATTATAATGATCACGGAAATTAAACTAAACAACCACCAACGGAACCTATTATCTATTTCGAAATAGATACCAAACCCAAGATAAGAATAAACAAATCACCTTTAAAATCAATCCATCTTACACAAAATGCATCCACAACACTTGGCAGCCATCTTCAAACACTCTTGCTCAGAAATCCACTAAATTTAATCCAAATGACGACTCTCGATCCACAGAATCCTTTATTGAACACTGGACCATGGATACGAGTTGTAAAGGATCAAAAACCATTCATAGTATCTCAAAAAGAATCAAGAATCTAAAAATAATTACAGAATGAATGTAATCACATGTCAAACATGAAACTCAATGTGTGATTGATGAAAAAGAAGTCAAATTAAGGTAACATGCCCAAGAAGATAACATCTATTTTTTTTCAATAGAAATTGGGTGATTATAGATTTGTGCATCAAAGTATTCGCGAAAGCATAGTAAAATACATGAAAAAGGAACTAGTTTTACAAAGACATCAAACAATAATAGTTCTCGCATGGATAGTTTTTCCTATCTATAACAACCTTTCATACTATGCCATGTCTATTATCAAGCCTTTTGAACACTCTCCTAAACTAATCTAATCAAATCCGATTATAATGATCATTGAAATCAAAATAAACAACCACCAACGGAACCTATTATCTATTTCCAAATAGAAACCAACCCAACATAAAAATAAGGAAATCACCTTTAAAATCGATCCAATCCTACACAAAATGCATTCACAACACTCAGCAGCCATCTTCAAACACTCTTGCTCACAAATCCACTAAATTTAATCCAAACGACGACTCTCGATCCACAGAATCCTTTATTGAACACTGGACCAGGGATACGAGTTGTAAAGGATCAAAAACCATTCGTATTAACTCAATAAGAATCAAGAGTCTAAAAATAATTACAGAATGAATGTAATCACACGTCAAACATGAAACTCAATGTGTGATTGATGAAAAAGAAGTCAAATTAAGGTAACATGACCAAGAAGATAACATTTTTTTATTTCAATCGAAATTGGGCGATTATAGATTTGTGCATCAAAGTATTTGCGAAAGCTTAGTAAAATATAGGAAAAAGAAACTAGTTATACAAAGATATCAAACAACAATAGTTCTCGCATGGATAGTTTTTGCTATCTGTAACAACCTTTCAAACTATGTCTTGTCTATTCTCAAGCCTTCTGACACCCTCTTAAACTAATCTAGTCAAATCCGATTACAATGATTACGGAAATTAAACTTGTCACACCCTCAAAATCCACGTGTGGGGTTTACCATGAGGCGTGTGACAAACTAGGGTCTCAGTCATTAGTTACTTAGAACGACTCTATATGAAACATTCAAGCAAAATCAGAGTTTAAAACTGTAAAACAGTGCGGAAGCGTTCAGTAACCAAGACAAACCAAAGTAATGTAATGTAATGTAAAATGCGCAAACATGCGCCAACCATTATTTAAAACAAAATACACAACAATTCCAATAGCAAAACCAACAAATGTTCCCAATAATTCTAACCCACAAATGCTGACCCGTGAGTGCTCCTAGGCTTTTCATTAACCATGACCTGAGAATAGCATACTAAAAGAGTCAACACAATGGTTGGTGAGTTCAAGAGTTTGCGTAAAACATAACAGTAACAGTTATAAAAGATAAGAGTGCATTGAATTAGATAGCTAGTCTAAATTCACAAGTAATAATCATAGTGATTTCATGATCGAATCTGACAGCGTTTCGTTTGGTTGTCTCCCATCACGACTTACTAGGTCATGACACCATGTGTTAGGACAATATTGCACCCGTTTGACCTCGAGTCGCACAGGTGGGCTTGTCAAACCCAGTAGTACTACCCAAGATTTCCCGATAGTTCCAATATTAATGATCCGAAAGTGTAAGGACTTTCATAGTATATATCACACTACATTACACTTTACATAACTTATAAACATTAAAGCGTTTCAGAACGAGTATGCTATCTCCCCCAAAAGAGTGTGTAAAATAAAACGGGGCATGAACTCACCTGGCATGCACATGAATGATATTACGGCTATCTTGAGAGAGAGGAAAGACAACCTTCAGAGGTTACCTAGAACACGCAAGTACATGAGTACGTGTACACAGAATCATTAACAACCCTATGTGCTCAATAAACACATTGACCAAAGGTTTTGGAAAAACAAGACACATTTGACCCAGTTGACCCGTTTGACCCGTTGGTGACATTATTGTTGAAATCCCATTTAATCAAGCATAGCAACTCATCATACACAGTTATCATACAAGTTGTTCACATATATAACTTCATCAACCACTTGTTCTACCAAGATCATCATACAACTTAGATTATCATACAACTCATGCGAATCTCAAATAGTCAACATACTTAACACAATTACCATTACATCACAACTAGTACATCATACATAAAGTCTAATCATGCACAACTTGCCATGTGAAGCCACTCACGACTTCACACCTAAACCCTGCCAATCCTACTAAGTAGGGGCCTCAGATTCGCACGCGTGTATGATGATCATCATCACATTATTTAATAAGATTCATGCCAACCAACATCCCCAATAATGATCTATTACTAACCCAAACATGATCCTATAATCTCCTAACATAATTCATCATCATGTATAATCAATAAGAGTACAATTTCCTAAATGACCAAATCAAGTATCCATACAACCCATTTAACACATTCCACCACATTAAACATCATCAATAAACATTTTAGCATGACCCTAACATCACAAACATGTCCAATTCACAATATCCAAAGTTCTACACAAATAAAGTTTCCATTTTGGGAAAGTAGTACCCCAAAATCAATCTAACACTCAATTCAATCATGAATTCACCAACACAATACCTATTCAAGTTCATAACTAACATTTAGACATGTTCAACATCATCAAATTATCATAATTCACCAATCTCATATCCAAAAGTTTCTACTTTTAGCAAGGTATGAACTACATGATCAATTCAAGGATTTTTAGCATACTTATCATAATCCCAACATTCATACAACATCATTAACATCCTAACATCATCGATTCATCATCAATTCATCAAGTTCATGCACAAAAGTTACTATTAATAGTAAGGTATGATCCACGTATCAAAATCACGAGTTTCTTGTACAATCCACGCAAACTATCATACAATCATCAAACAATCATAATATTCGACATTTAGAACAAAATAGTACTAGGGTTTCGGCCAAAGTTAAAAACCATGAAAAACTTATAAAAATCTAACCTTTAATCACGTAATAGCCAAGAATTGAAGTTGCTAACGTGTTGTAATCCTTGAAATCACTCAAAATCAATGCCTAATTGCTTGTTCTTTGCTTGAAATCGAGAATGTGTGTGTGTAGATGAGGTCACGGCCGAACAAGGGTTAGGGGGGATTAGGGTTGGATTTTTTGTAAGTATTATGTTTAGAAATCTTTCTTTTTAGCCCTTATTGTTTATATTTTATAAAACTAATCTTTTAACACTTTTTAAAAGGTTTTAACTACAAAATGCAAACATTATAAACTAATAATAATAATCATGCATAATTTTCATTAGTCACGAAATGTACGAAATAAATATAACACGTTGCGACGTTACAAGGTAAAATTCACAAATAATATTTAAATCGCGTAAGCAAATAAGCACAACTTAATAATCACATTATTAGTTAAATTATTATCTGTTTATCATAGATAATTGTTATTAAGTCACCAACGTTCAACGACAACTAGGTGTGCTCACGACACGTGTATGCAAGACCTAACGGAAAACAGAGTTGGTAACGGAAAAGTACCGGATGTCACAAAACTAAACAACCACCAACGAAACCTATTATCTATTTCAAAATAGATACCAAACCCAAGATAAAAATAATCACACCCGGGCCAAGGAGGGTGGACGTCGCAGACTAGAAAAATACATGGCAGCGGAAACTAACCACTCAAGAGCACTCAAGGAGAGAATTCACATGGCATTACATAAAAAGCATAACCGGACAAATGAAAGTCATTCAACAATTCAAATGTCAATGTTTCAAAATCAAATGCCATTGGTAGTCATGGTGCTAAGCCATCCATAAAGTTTTCCATTACAAATCCAAGCTTCCATCAAGGGTACCTAAAACATGCTCAAAAATTGTGTTACATGGTGTGTTCCATCACTGGTCTACTATATTGGCATAATGTAATCGAGTGAGTTTTTTGTGAGTTGTCACATCATCTCTATATTGAAAGAAATTTCGTCCCGAAATTTAATCAATACCTTCGCTGGCCGTCATTGTTGTTTTGAACAGCTGAGGATACTTAAGCTTCATCTGGTCCTCACGTTCCCATGTGAATTCCGATCCATGTCTTGAGTTCCAACGAACTTTGACTATGCGTATCTTGCTTTGCTTAAGCGTCTTTACCTCACGATCCATCACCTCAACTGGTTCTTCAATGAAGCGTAATTACTCATCTACTTGCACTTCATCAAGTGGTACTACCACTGTTTCGTTCGTTAAGCACTTCTTCAAGTTTGAGACATGAAATACATTATGTATTCCACTCAGTGAGTCAGGTAGGGCTAACCGGTAGGCCACCGGACCTATTCTTTTCAAAATCTCAAATGGTCCAACGTATCATGGATTTTGCTTTCCTCATTTACCAAATCGAATCACGCCCTTCCACGGTGAGACTTTCAGTAAAACTTTGTCGCCGACCTGAAACTCCAAAGGTTTCTGTCGCTTATCTGCATACCTTTTCTGTCTGTCACGTGCTGCAGCCATATGGTTTCTTATCTGTACAATCTTCTCAATGGTCTCGCGCATTAACTCGAGACCTGTTAGGTGACTATCACCAATTTCAGCCCAGCAAACTGGTGATCTACATTTTCATCCATACAAGGCTTTAAAAGGTGCTGCCTTTATGCTGGTGTGATAACTATTGTTGTAAGAAAATTCCACCAATGGTAGGTGAACTTCCCAGTTATTCCTGAACTCAATCACACAAGCACGTAGCATGTCCTCCAATGTCTGTATAGTACGCTCACTTTGACCATTGGTTTGCGAATGATAAGCAGTACTCATGTCTATTCAGCGCGTACCCAAAGATTAAAGTAATGACTGCCAGAAGTGCGATGTAAAACGAGCATCACGGTCAGAAATAATTGAGACTGGTACACCATGTCTCGAAACTACTTCCTTCAGATAGAGTCGGGTTAACTTGTCCATTTTGTTCGTTTCCTTTATCGCCAAGAAATGAGCGGACTTCTTTATCGATCTACGATAACCCATATCGTGTCATAACCAGTAGGAGTCTGGGGTAGTTTGGTAATGAAATCCATTGAAATCTATTCCCACTTCCACATAGGAATCTCCGGTTGTTGTAATAGCCCAGATGGTTTCTGATATTCCACTTTTACTTTCAAGCAGGTCAAGCACTTGCTCACATAGATAGCTATATCCGCTTTCATGTTAGGCCACCAGTAGTGCGCCTTCAGGTCATGATACATCTTGTCAGATCCAGGATGTATAGAGTACTTAGACTTGTGTGCCTCACTCATTACCAAGTCTCTCAGATTTCCATGCAAAGGTATCCAAAGTCTATCTGTGAAATACCGAATTCCATCGGCCTTTACTTCCAATTGTTTATCCATTCCCCGTAACGATTCAGACTCAATGTTTTCTGCTTTCAGAGCTTTTGTTTGAGCCTCTCGAATTTGTTCAGGCCAGTGAGTGCTAATTGTAAGTTGCAAAGCTCGCACTCGTTGGGGGCTTAGCAGTTTCCTTTCTACTCAGCGCGTCAGCGACTATATTAGCCTTTCCTGGATAATATTTGATAGCACATTTATAGTCGTTCAATAATTCTACCCAGCGTCTTTGCCTCATGTTCAATTCCTTCTGCTCAAAGATGTGCTGAAGACTCTTATGATCGGTGTAGATAGTGCACTTGGTACCGTACAAGTAACGTCTCCAGATTTTTAAGGCAAAAACTACCGCACCCAGTTCCAAGTGATGGGTGGTATAGTTTTTCTCATGTACCTTTAGTTGTCTCGAGGCGTAAGCTATCACTTTATCTCGCTGCATAAAGACACAACCAAGTCCTTGAATAGAAGCATCACAATAGACTACGAAGTCATCACTTCCCTTCGGTAACGCCAATATCGGTGCGCTACACAGTTTCTGTTTCAGTAATTGGAAAGCAGACTCTTGACTATCACCCTATTTGTACGTTGTTCCCTTGTGGGTCAAGGCTGTGAGAGATTGAGCGATCTTAGAAAATCCTTCAATGAATCGCCGATAGTATTCTGCCAGTCCAAGAAACTGTCGTATCTCGCTTGGTGTTTTGGGTATCGCCCAATTCTTTATTGATTCAATCTTTGCACGATCGACATGTATTCTTTTCTCATTAATAATATGACCCAAGAATTACACTTCACGTATCCAGAAATCACACTTAGAAAACTTGGCATACAATTGTTCCTTCCTGAGTAATTCCAAGATTAAACGTAAGTGCTCCTCATGTTCTTCCTCAGTCCTTGAGTAGATCAATATGTCATCGATAAACACAATAACGAACTGATCGAGATAGGGTTTGCACACATGATTCATGAGGTCCATGAATACGGCTGGTGCATTCGTCAACCCGAATGGCATGACTAAGAACTCGAAATGACCGTAACGTGTACGGAAAGCGGTCTTCAAGATGTCTTCCTCTCGAACTCTCAGCTGATGGTACCTAGACCTCAAGTCAATCTTAGAATAATAGCTTGATCCTTGAAGTTGATCAAACAAATCATCTATATGAGGTAGTGGGTATCTATTCTTGATCGTAACCTTGTTCAGTTCTCTATAGTCGATGCACATTCGAAATGTACCATCCTTCTTCTTGACAAACAGAACTGGTGCTTCCCAAGGCGACGAGCTTGGTCGGATAAACCCTTTATCCAACAGCTCTTGTAGTTGAGCAGATAATTCTTGTAGTTCGTTCGGAGCTAACCGGTAAGGTGCTCTCGCAATCGGAGCGGCTCTTGGAGTCAAATCAATCTGGAATTCAACTTGACGATGAGGTGGTAATCCAACAGATCCTCTGGAAACACCTTAGGAAAGTCACGAACAACAGGGATATCCTCTATCCTCTTTTCTTCTGGTTGTTTATCAGTAACAAGGACTAATATGGCTAAGCGACCTTTCCAAAACAACTTCTGTGCTTTCAAGAATGAGATGATGCCCATCATTGCACCACTTTTATCGCCTCTAACCGTAAGAATTTCTTCACCAATAGGGATTTGTATGATCTTCTCATGACATATGACTTCCGCCCGCTTGCCAGAAAGCCAATCCATACCTACTACTAGATCAAAACTCCCTAGTGTAATAGGCATGAGATCTATGTCAAAGGTATGACCAACAGGTTCTATCTTGCAATCTCTAAGGATATGTGGTACGTGAATCTGCTTACCATCAGCTAACTCTACGGTGTAGTTAGATTCTAATACTGAGGGCATATCACTTAAAAGACTACTAAACTTGGTGGAGATGAAACTTCTATCGGCTCCAGTGTCAAACAGTACAGTAGCAAAACGACCGTTAACAGAGAATTTACCAGTAACAGTAGTAGGGTCGTTTAGTGCCTCACCTGAACTGATAACAAAGGCTCTACCTTTGTTCCGCTGTTGTTACCACCATTGATGTTGCCATTGCCGTTGTTGTTGTTTTTGTTGTTGTTGTTTCCTCCGTTGTTTGCACCATTCCTGTTCTTCCTCAACTGAGGGCAGTTCCTCCTGTAATGGCCCACTTTACCATATTCAAAGTAGCCTTTGGCTGTTTCCTGGGATTGTTGTGACTTTTTCATCAGCTCGCCACGGCAGTCTTTCGCTGCACGTTCAATCTTTCCACAGCGTTGGCATTTGAAGCTGTCACAGCTGCCCATATGATGGTAGTTACACCGGTTGCACTTTGGGTGTCTCCCTTCGTATCCACTTGGCCCTTGGTTTGAGGAGGTCATCTGGTTGAAGCTTCTATTGTTATCGAACCTCTTCTGTTGCTGATGATACTATTACTACTGAGGTTGACTATTTGATGACGATCCCTTATTGCCTGAGCCGTCCCACTTGTGTTTATTATCGGGCATGCTTTCCACTGCGCCCCGCTTGGGTAGTTTGCCTTGCTTTACCGCTTGATCAGTGAGTTTGTGGCTAGTCAGATCACCTATTGAATAGTAGGGAGGTTTGCAGCAGTCACCATGTTCTATATTTTCGGAATCAAGCCGCATAGATAAAGCTCAGTCCGCTTAACCGGCGTGTCCATCATGCCTGGGCAAAGCGTTGCCAATTCGTGAGACCTTGTTGTGTAGGCCTCAATCTCCGATCCTTCTATCTTGAGCTTCCAAAATTCGGCTTCCAGCTTTTGAACTTCGCTACGAGGGCAATATTCCTCCATCATCATTTCCTTAAATTCATCCCATGGTAAAACATTTGCTATTGCTTGACCAAGCATTTGTACTTGAGCATTCCCCCATGAGAGTGTTGCGCCCTCAAGCGTCCCCATGGAATACTTTACTTGATCCATTGCTGGACAATTGCATTTGGAGAAGACTGACTCGGTCTTCTCAAACCAACGTACGAACCCTACAGCTGCCTCAGCTCCACTATACGTGTGGGGCTTGCAGTCCATGAATGCTTTATATGTGCATGCTTGCAGTCCTGTATTCAACCTTTCATATTATTTAGTCCAATCAAATGTGTTAACCATCTAGTAGAAAAATTTATGCAGTTGATGACCAAGGTCATCATTTACCTCCAAATTGGGCAGCTTGTGCACCAACCGCTGCTTGCACATGTTGATTTATCAGGGCAGCTAATTCAGCAGGGGTCATGTTTATAGCACCGGTACCACGACCAACGGCACCACGTCCATGGCCACATCCACGTCCTCTACCTCTTGCGTCCATATTTCACTTTACATTCACAAATACAATAATGAGTAACATCCAACACATTAATCTCATTGAAGTATAGTAAATAATAAGAAATATTGAATTTGCCACAACCACAACATTTATAACAAAAATAATAACCAAAGATAAATAAATTGTAAATGGTTCACAAAATATTCCATCAATGTCAAAATTTTAGTTTTTCAGTTGGGTGGGAAACAACCCTTCCCACATAGGTTTCAAAAGAAAAGAAACACTATATAGTACAACTCATATAAATGTAGAATCAATCCATCACGTCCGACCCATCACTGTCCTCTTCCATCTCTACTAGTTCTTCTTCCTCCGCGGCTTCTTCTGGTTCTTCTTCAGGTTCTTCCTCTGGTCTTCTTCAATAGGGTCTTCCTCAGGAGCAGGGGCTTCAGCAATCTGAAGCGCCACTAGCTGTGCCTCTAGATCAGTAAATCTATGTCGATCACTATGTTATGGTGCTCTTGCATGTTCATGCGCTCAGTAAGTGCTACAACGTTGCCTGCCAGGGTATGTTGCCCATGATTGGACATCGAGAGTCACTCCTGAAGCATCTCTACCTGGAAACGCAACTGACGTATCTCATATCGTAAAGTGGAGTTCTCATCAGTGAGTCCTCTAATACGCTGCCGCTCGATGTTTAGTGTAGCCACCAATGCTGCCAACGCCTGCTCGTGTGGGATGTCCAAGGTAGGAAGTGTGTGTGCTAGAGAAGCTGTCGACAATCGAGTCCTGGGTCGAGTAGCTACAGCTGGTACATGCTCCCTGTAAACCATGCGTTGTATATAGGTAGGATAGAAGTTCCAGTTCCGCGGAGGATCGCGCTCGGTAATGCGAATGGCTGATCCCAATCCATCTCTTCAGAGGGGTAAGGATGTCGAGGCCAGTCTGATCGCCTATCAGGTATAGGAGAAGGAGGAGGTGACTCAGACCGTGCAAGTCTCTTGCCTAAATTTCTAGATGACGATGCCATGCTGCGAAGTACATGATGCGTATGCCAATGAGTATACAGTAAGGAAATAAGTGACGAGTAACTAACAAACTGTGCGGTTATAGTCTAGTGTGTATGCAACCTAGTTCCCTATAACCAATTGCTCTGATACCAATCTGTCACACCCTTAAAATCCACATGCGGGGATTTACCGCGAGGCATGTGACAAACCAGGATCTCAGTCATTAGTTACTCAGAACGACTCTATATGAATCATTCAAGCAAAATCAGAGTTTAAAACTGTAAAACAGTGCGGAAGCGTTCAGTAACCATGACAAACCTAAGTAATGTATTGTAATGTAAAATGCGCAAACACGCTCCAACATTTGTTCAAAACAAAATACACAACAATTCCAATAGCAAAATCAACAAATGTTCCCAATAATGCTGACCCACAAATGCTGACCCGTGAGTGCTCCTAGGCTTTTCATTAACCACGACCTGAGAATAGCATACTAAAAGAGTCAACACAATGGTTGGTGAGTTCAAGAGTTTGCGTAAAACATAATAGTAACAGTTATAAAACATAAGAGTGCATTGAATTAGATAGCTAGTCTAAATTCACAAGTAATAATCGTAGTGATTTCACGATCGAAGCCGACAGCATTCGTTTGATTGCCTCCCGTCACGACTTACTAGATCGTGACACCTTGTGTTAGGACAATATTGCACCCGTTTGACCTCGAGTCGCACAGGTGGGGCTTGTCATACCCAGTAGTACTACCAAGATTTCCTACTAGTTCAAATATTAACGATCCGAAAGTGTAACGACTTTCATAATATATATCGCACTACATTACACTTTACACAACTTATAAACATTAAAGCGTTCCAGAACGAGTATGCTATCTCTCCCAAAAGAGAGTGTAAAATAAAATGGGGCATGAACTCACCTGGTATGCACGCGAATGATATTAAGGCTAACTTGAGAGAGAGGAAAGACAACCTTCAGAGGTTACCTAGAACATGAAAGTACATACTTAACACATTTGACCCGTTGGTGACATTATTGTTGAAATCCCATTTAATCAAGCATAGCAACTCATCATACACAGTTATCATACAAGTTGTTCACATATATCACTTCATCAACCAATTATTCTACCAAGATCATCATACAACTTAGATTATCATACAACTCATACGAATCTCAAATAGTCAACATACTTAACACAATTACCATTACATCACAACTAGTATATCATACATAAAGTCTAATCATGCACAACTTGCCATGTGAAGCCACTCACGACTTCACACCCTAAACCCTGCCAATCCTACTAAGTAGGGGCCTCAGATTCGCACGCGTGTATGATGATCATCATCACATTATTCAATAAGATTCATGCCAACCAACATACCTAATAATGATCTATTACAAACCCAAACATGATCCTATAATCTCCTAACATAATTCATCATCATGTATAATCAATAAGAGTACAATTTCCTAAATGACCAAATCAAGTATCCATACAACCCATTTAACACATTCCACCACATTAAACATCATTAATAAACATTTTAGCATGACCCTAACATCACAAACATGTCCAATTCATAATATTCAAAGTTCTACACAAATAAAGTTTCCCTTTTGGGAAAGTAGTATCATAAATCAATCTAACACTCAATTCAATCATGAATTCACCAACACAATACCTATTCAAGTTCACAACTATCATTTAAACATGTTCAACATCATCAAATCATCATAATTCACCAATCTCATATCCAAAATTTTCTACTTTTAGCAAGGTATGAACTACATGATCAATTCATGGATTTTTAGCATAATTATCATAATCCCGACGTTCATACAACATCATTAACATCCTAACATCATCAATTCATCATCAATTCATCAAGTTCATGCACAAAAGTTACTATTAATAGTAAGGTATGATCCACGCATCAAAATCATGAATTTCTTGTACAATCCACGTAAACTATCATCAATACTATCTAACTAACATCATACAATCATCAAACAATCAAAGTATTCAACATTTAGAACAAAATCGAACTAGGGTTTCGGCCAAAGTTAAAAACCATGAGAAACATATAAAAATCTAACCTTTAATCACGTAATAGCCAAGAATTGAAGTTGTTAACGTGTTGTAATCCTTGAAGTCACTCAAAATCGATGCCTAATTGCTTGTTCTTTGCTTGAAATCGCGAATGTGTGTGTGTGTAGATGAGGTCACGGCCGAACAAGGGTTAGGGGGGATTAGGGTTGGATTTTTGGTAAGTTTTATGTTTAGAAATCTTTCTTTTTAGCCCTTATTGTTTATATTTTATGAAACTAGTCTTTTAACACTTTTTTAAAGGTTTTAACTACAAAATACAAACATTATAAACTAATAATAATAATCATGCATAATTTTCATTAGTCACGAAATGTACGAAATAAATATAACACGTTGCCACGTTACAAGGTAAAATTCACAAATAATATTTAAATCGCGTAAGCAAATAAGCACAACTTAATAATCACATTATTAGTTAAATTATTATCTGTTTATCATAGATAATTGTTATTAAGTCACCAACGTTCAACGACAACTAGTGTGTGCTCACGACACGTGTATGCAAGACCTAATAGAACTAACAGAGTTTGGTAACGGAAAAGTACCGGATGTCACAAAAACTAAACAACCACCAACAAAACCTATTATCTATTTCAAAATAGATACCAAAACCCAAGATAAAAATAATGTCACACCCCGGGCCCAAGGAGGGTGGACGTCGCAGACTAGAAAAATACATGGCAGCGGAAACTAACCACTCAAGAGCACTCAAGGAGAGAATTCACATGGCATTACATTAAAAAGCATAACCAGACAATGAAAGTCTTGCCCAAATGTAAAATCAACACCCATTACAAATTATCCAAATTAACTCAACAATTCAAATGTCTAATAATGTTTCAAATCAAGTAATGCCATTGGTAGTCACGGTGCTAAGCCATCCATAAAGTTTTCCATTACAAATCCAAGCTTCCATCAAGGGTTACCTAAAACATGCTCAAAAAGATTTTTGTGTCAACTATAAAGTTGGTGAGTTCAAGTGCTTAAAGTTCAAAAACAAAAGGGCTCTTTAGAATCCATAAGTTAATTTTAAAAAGAAACATAAGTGTCATTGTTGTGGGGTCACAATCAACCCTGCACTTAGCCCCGGCTAGCCTCTTCTAAACTTGTGTTATGCTAGTTATCCCATAGGAGAAACTGATCCTCAAAGAGTGTACCATACCTGCTGAGTGGTACACCATAGTATCTTATAAAACCTATCATATGACACAAACGACCCCGCAGGATCTCAGTGTGGTACCCTTCTGGTTATGACAGAAGGCACTGTGCGTGGGGGATTCCCTAAGTAGTTCTACCCATAAAAACAAACGGTTCACACAAGAATAATGATTGTGATACAAGTAGGTGAAGGTTCTAACATTAGCCACAACATATAATAGCTTCGCATAATAGTACACAAATGAATTTAGTTCAATCATAGCATTCTTCATCCCAAAATAGTAGTAAAAAGGGGACACTAAACTCACCTTAGAATCAAATAAAAGTCCTTCAAGTACCAACAAGTCCGTGTCCTAGCACCCTATTATCATGATACAAGTAGTAAGCTATATGTTCTTAGACTATTGAAAGTGTAACTAGGTACATTTGATGGTGATAAAATCATGTGGCTTTGATTCTTAGAAGTTTGCGTCAAAAAGTTTCCATTTTAGGAAAGTTGGGGTCTTGGCATGTGAATGACAAGTTTATGATTCTTATAAATTTGTTTACGTAATAATAATAAGTTTAATAACTGTTTCTGGTCATATTGTTACTGAAATTTAGTCATATTTATGGAATTTACACTTTGGTCCCTCAATTTTCAAAATTTACAATTTTCATCCCCAAAGTTGCATTCTTTCCCTTTCTCGACCCATTATGGCCCTTAATAGTTCCTAGGCGTTTTTACATTTCTTTTAGGCCTTAGCCTTGTCACACCATTTTTTTGTAATTTATCCAAAAATCTCTCAGTTTAGGCTCATATTTGTTAAATAAATTCATAAAATCACGTATTAACCCAAAAATTCACCAAATTCGGTTTTTAACACTAAAATGCTTATTTTAGGGCCTGGAATTTATAGAACTTGCAATCTTTAAGTTTGACCATTTTTGAGAATTTTACCACCTTTTCGGGTCACTAAATAGGGTCTTTGAGTCCATTACACCATACCAATCCACCCATTTCTATAATCTTAAAAGTTTAACATCATCAAAATACTGGAAAATAAATTAACCTCATGGATTTTGCAAATTAATTGACATGTTTATGATTAAGGTGTTTCTGCACCATTTACACATGTGTAAACATAATAGTTCGAGTTCAAACATCCTTAAATCTTTCTGTAACATTAAGTCCAGATTATTATAATGTTCAGAAGACATTTTAAGCAGGTTTTAAGCATAGAAGGGGGTTGGCCAAGACAAGTGGTTAATGGGTGTTTAAACACATGAAAATGAGGGTTTTCGGGTTCAAGGTATGTGCACCAACACATGATATGTGAGCGTTTAGAAGAATGTACCTTTTTGAAGTTGTGAGTCTCACAAAGATAGTGATATGGCTGCCAGATTCTGATTTGAAACAATAAAAATATTTGGCTCAGATGTTGCTTTTGGGAACTATGAAGGTTGGGAGAGCTTGAACTAAAACCTCTTCTTGCAAGAGTCTTTGTTAGGATCAGTGATCTAAGTTTGATCAATTAGAGTTAATCACAGCGGAATTAGAGCAAGAATTAAGCAAATATAGCAAGAACACAATAAATATTCAATGGAACAGTACACGGTTATATAGAAATAGGGTTTTCTGCATTGGGATAATAACATTCATGCACACATGCTTCGGTATGGCGGCTGCTAGGTTTTCCTAAGCTGCACCGATTACAATTAGGTCAGCATTCCTTATATAAAGGAATGTGACGTCTGCTGATGTCACTTGATAGTGACGTCTAACAGAATTATTACAAACTACTGAAAGTAAGCAAACTACTGAGAATGTTCACAACAACTGAGAACATCTCTAGTATTCTAAGTACACGAAGAAACATAAAACTACTGAAACTACAAGTACAGAAAAGAAAATACAACTACTGAAAGGAAACCATCACAACTACTGAAGAGGTCTTCTTCAGCTGTTGTGACAATCATCTGAAACTTGGTCTTCAGTCTTTGTCTTCAGCTCTTTCACTTCAGACTTTGTCTTCAGCTCTTGTCTTCAGACTTTGTCTTCAGCTCTTTCACTTCAGACTTTGTCTTCAGACCTTGTTATCAGCTGATGTCTTCAGCTGTTGCAGACTACTTCAGTTGTTGTAATGTCCGTGGGACTTAAAGGTTTTTCTGATCAGGCTCATTGGTTCTTTTGGTCCAACAAACTCCCCCTGAACCAATGCAGCCAAAACCTTTAAGCTTATTGAGGTCCCACTTATTCTTGGCAGAAATACTCTCTTGATCAGCTTTAGAGATATAGGATAAGCACAGGCCAGGGAACAGGTTTCAGTAGATGTGAATGTCAAAGGATGGAAGGGAACTCTGTCTTGGGGAACTGGACACAGAGCCGTTATCCCAACCATGAAACCTACTTCCCATTGATGAGTCTATAAGACTCTCTGACGTAGGCCTCAAGGAGAACAACTTGTTCCTCCTTAGTGAGTTCTTCTGCTTCTCCTTCGAAGAAGAACTCTGGGCCATAGTACTCTGATAAGTACTTTATCGTCTTTCCATTTTTCAACTCAACAGTTGTTATCTCTCTGTAAGCAAATTCATCTGGGTGAGTCCCTTCTAATAACAACTGGAGTTCATTTTTCTTGATCTCTTCAAGCCTCTTGTATAACAACCCCTTCTTGACCATTTTGTTCTCCATTAGAGTTTGAGGGGTCATCTTTGACTTGTAGGCTCTCTTGAAGTCTTCAAGTATTTCCCAGGGTGAGACTACAATGGCCAACATAATAGCAGCATCTATGGTCTTTCTCACTTGGCCATTGTATCTACTTGGTATGGATTTCTTATGAATTCTAGAACTAACCCTGGGGTCTGGCCAAATCCTTACTCTCTCCTTTTGATATTGAAAGGTATACCTGAGAGCATACAGCCTTTGAGCATGTTTCTTCATGGCTTGTATAGATGATGACTGAGGAAACTCTTTGTCAATCATCTTCAAAAGTTGCTCATCGTGCTGTTTCTGCTGTTCTTCTTCTTCAATCTTAACTTTCACCATTTGCCTCTGAAAGTCTGGTGTGATCATTTGTTGACTTCTGGGCTCAGGTAATTTTAGAACAGCAGAGATTGGCAGACTATCTTCTTCATCATCTTCTTCTTCTTCTTCTACCATCCTCAACACCCTTCTCCTCCTTCTGGGTGCATCACTGGATGTGGTTTGAGGTGGTTTTTGGGGTAAGGGAGTTGGTTTTGAGGGTTGAGTTGATTTGGAGAGTTGTGGGGTTGGTTGTTTTTGAGAGGGAGTTTGGGAAGGCTGATCTAGCATTTTTATGGTGAGTTTGGCTTTGGAAAGCTTGGCCATATCAGTTCTCTTCCCAGCACCTGCTTCATCTAGTGCTTCGATAATTAACCCCTTATTGAATGCTTCAGAAGTACAGATTCTGGTGGTTATTGCCAGAATACTGTCTCTGGTCCATGATTTAATCTCAATTAATGATCTTCCCAAGTATTTTGCAGTAAACCTGATCATTATTTCCAACCTCTCCCTTTCCATCACACTATAACTGGCCCATCTTTCTTGTATCTCTTCAATCTCCAGCTTTCTGATCTCAGTGTCTAATGTGGCTGTATCAAAGCCCTGTCTGAAGAGTTGATCTATTATTCTGTCCATTGATCTGCTGTGAGCTTCATCAGCTTCTTTAATCAGATCTTCCAATGATTTCTCTTCATCAGGCTTTTGAGTTTCAGCACTTTTCTTTCTTTTGTATGTGATCAGCTGTTTTTCCTTTTCTTTCTCTTGTTTCTCATTTTCCACTCTTTCTTTTTCTTTCTTTCACTGCCTTAGACTCCCCCTTTTTGGGTGCATTGGGTTCAGGGGTTTGAATGGCAGAAAGCTTCCTTTGCACAGCATCATCAACAAGTGTTTGTAGATTTGAGGAATCCTCTCATCAATGGCTTTATGCACAATCTCATTGATGATGGGAGTGATGAGAGGTAAGGAATTTTGAAAGGTAGCAACCATCTGCTCAGAGGGGTTCTGTCCCTGAGAGGTGGTGCCAAAAACAGTGGCTGGTGGCTCAGTTGAGTGTAGTGGCTGAGTGTTTGGTAAACCTTCAGATGAAGGTGCCATCTGTGGGTTTATTGGGGCAGATGGACTTTGATCCTGAGACATTTTGGCAAGCAGTTCTTTGAGTCTGCTCACCTCAGCCTCAAGGATTGTGTTATGGGCTAAAACATCAAAGAAAAAGCCCAGGTCATCATCAGTCTTTGCTGAATCATCTGACCTCCTGATTGAATCAGGATGTACATGCCCTGAGTGTAGATCAGTTGTAGCATGTGCCCCTTGTTCTTGGTTCTGGGGACTTCCTGCCTCAGGACTGAGTCCTTCATCGGCAGTTGCCTCTGGTGAGGTCTTAGAGATGTTACCAACTTCATCCTGTTCATTTGCTGAATCAGTAGAAGTGGCAGCCTCACCAGATGTTCTAACCTCCTCCTCTACACGGGGAGATTGAACATTATAACCCCTGTGCTGTGGGTTATCAGCAGCATTTTGGTCCTCTTCCTCAGCTGTTGAGGTTCTCCCCATTGTAATTGGTGTCTGGGGAGGAGGAGAGGAATGCAGCTGACTCAACACTTGTGCAACAATAAATGTTGGGCTTTGAGGGGCGGTTGCATTTGGAGATAGGTTTGAAGCAGATTGCACCCGGGGTGACTGGTGCTCTTCAATGGTAACCTTCTCAATTGAGATAGGTTCCAGCATTGTGGTATCCCCAATTATGGTTGCATCAGGATCCTGTTGAGAGGATGCCTGAGCGGCTAGGGCTGGTGGAGTCTTTGACACTACTGGGGGTTAGAACCAGTAAGTGTTCCTGTATTGGTGTTACAGGGGCATCCTCAGGGGACTCATCTCCCTGAGTAGCCTTTTTGGGCTTTTTGGTTTTGGGTTTGGTGGGGACTTTGGATCTGGAAGTGGAGGCTGTGGGTTCCCGCTGCTTGGGTTTGAGCAGCCGGGCAGCCCCTTTCATTGTAGGGTCAGAGTTGTGCCTGGAGTATACTTCAGGCAATACAGCCGGAGCAGGGACTCCAAGGCCAACAAGGCCGTCTGATTTTAGCTGTTTAAAATTATGGCCATGAGAAACCTGGGATATAATATCCATCTGTTTGCCACAGGTTTCAAGGCCAGATCCTTTAGTTCCATAAACACTATCTCAGAAAAATTTAAAGTTTGTCGTTCAAAGATAGAGTATAATACCTGTTGCCATCGGGAAGACATTTGATCCCATGAGGAGGTTTTTGGTGCAAGGCAGACATTCACCATGTGGAATATAAGACGTTCAGCATCATGGAAGTGCTTCTTCAGAATGGTGGTAGCACTTAAGTCTCCTTCATACCCGTTGTTGATGAAAGACATATCGGTTGTGCCTTTCGGGTATTCTGTGACACAGGTGGCATCATGTAGATCTAGGGTTTGTCGAATGATGTCCGGAGTGATGACCACCTGTTTCTGGTTGACCAACGACTGGAGAGTGATTTGGCTATCATTCTCACTAGTTTGCACAGAGACGTTGGTCCAGAACTGGCTTAGGGAATCGGGGTAGATGGTAGGATTCAGAAGAAACGCGGTTCGGTACTGGGAATCTACCATAAGATCGATGGCGTTATCAAATTTGTTCCAGAAGGCCGATTTCGAGAGGTAGGCAACACAGTTGTGTCTGGGTTTGAGTTTCATGGTCGCCATTGTTGAGAGAGTGAAGGACGGAAAACGGCTAATGAAACGTCTGAAAGTAGGTTTAGGTATTTATAGGGTAAAAAAAAACTGATATAAAACGACTGAAAGTGTTGGTGCTGTCATCAGTTGTTTGAAAACAACTGAAGACCTGGTTTTAACTTTCAGAAGTAACAACTGAAGACTTGGTATTAGTCATCAGTAGTTGTGAAACTACTGAAGACATGGTTTTGGCTTCAGTTGTTTGAAGTGAAGCAGCAGTTGTAGAAACAACTGAAGAGAAAAATTTCTCATCAGCTGTTGTCGTCAATTCTTAGCTCATCAGCTGTTTCATTCTGACCTCAACACTTCATCAGACTTTGTCTGAGTTTCAGATGTTTCATAGGTCATCAGTACTTATCTGTTATTCTGACATCAGCAGTTGTAACTACAGCAGTAGTTGTAACCACATCAGTTCTTTTCAACAGATGAGTACTTCAGTACTTTTAAGTAATTTAGTCTTCAGTAGTTATGAAAACTACTGAGGATAAAAGAACTTCAGTACTTATTTGTGACAGTAGTATACGAATGCTCATCAGTACTTGTTGACTGAGATCATCAGTAGTTGTCACTTATTCTAGCTGCAGCATACCAAGCCTTAACACTAGGTTTTGGAAAGTTGAACTGTCCAAAGGCTTAGTAAATATGTCTGCAAGCTCATCAGCACTAGGAACAAACTTTGGATCAATCAGACCTTTTTCAAAACAATCCCTAATAAAATGGTGTCTGATCTCAATATGTTTGGTCCTAGAGTGCTGGACTGGATTCTTGACAATACAAAGAGCTGAAGCACTATCCATTAGTAATGGAGTCTTAGTCTCTGTAATGCCATAATCCAGTAATTGATTCTGAAGCCAGAGTACCTGAGATGTACAACTTGCAGCAGCAATGTACTCGGCTTCAGCAGTGGATGTAGCAACAGATGTTTGTTTCTTACTCTGCCAAGAAACCAAACAGTTGCCTAGGAATTGACATCCACCAGAAGTTGATTTTCTAGTTAATTTACACCCTGCATAGTCACTATCAGAAAAAGCAACTAATTTGCAAGAGTGCCCAGTGGAATACCAAAGACCTAGAGATTGAGTACCTTGCAGATATCTAAAGATCCTCTTGACTGCAATCAAATGAGACTCTTTAGGAGCAGCCTGAAATCTAGCACAAACACAAGTTGCAAACATAATATCTGGTCTAGAAGCTGTTAAGTACATCAAGGACCCAATCATACATCTGTAAAGTGTTTCATCAACAGCTTTACCTTTCTGATCTGCATCCAGTTGTGTGGTGCTGCACATGGGAGTAGAACAGGGCTTACAGTGTTGTAAATCAAACTTTGCCAAAAGACTTTTTGTGTATTTTGACTGATGAATGAAAGTTCCATCAGCCTTTTGTTTGATTTGCAAACCTAGAAAGAACTGTAATTCTCCCATGGCACTCATTTCGAATTTTTGTTGCATCAACTTTGTAAATGCATCACACAACTGTGGATCAGAGGAAGCAAAAATAATATCATCAACATAAATTTGAACAAGGAGCTTATGCTGACCCACTTTCTTAATGAACAAAGTTTTATCTATGGAGCCTCTAGTGAAATTATTCTGAAGAAGAAAGTTTGACAGTGTTTCATACCAGGCTCTAGGAGCTTGTTTCAACCCATAAAGAGCCTTATCAAGTTTATACACCCAATCAGGATGTTTATTATCCTCAAAACCTGGTGGTTGACACACATAAACCTCTTCTTTTATTTTACCATATAAAAATGCACTTTTGACATCCATTTGAAAAACTTTAAGATTGTGGAATGCAGCATAGGCTAAGAACAATCTAATTGCCTCCAGTCTGGCTACAGGGGCAAAGGTTTCATCATAATCAATACCTTCTTCTTGTGAAAACCCCTGGACAACCAGTCTGGCCTTGTTCTTGACAATTTGCCCATTTTCATCTGTTTTATTCCTAAACACCCATTTAGTGCCTATTGCACACTTACCTGGGGGTAGAGGAACCAGTTCCCACACTTGCTGCTTTTTGAACTGAAGAAGCTCAAGCTGCATGGCATCAACCCATCCATTGTCTCTTAATGCAATATGATAGTTCTTTGGCTCTTGCTGACTGATGAAAAGAGCATAGAAGCAGAAGTTGGACAATTGACTTCTAGTTGAGACACCAGCATTGATATCACCAATGATTTGAGACGTTGGGTGATTCTTCAGCTCTGGATACACTATGAGATCTGTGCAAGTGTTTGTAGCACGCTCAGCAGCAACAGATGTTGATCCAGATTCTTGAAACCAAGTGTTAGATGGCAGGTCAAATGAAGTAGAGGATTCAGAAATCTCATCAGCATTTGTTGTGGATGGTGCTACTGAAGCTACAGGAACATCAAGTTGAGTAGACTCAGGCAGTTGATCACTAAACTTGAATAGGTGAGTACTGGGATCATCATGAACATCAGTACCACCAGATGGATGACTAGCTGCAGAAGGTGATGAATTCACATGATCTGCAACAGCTGGAGGCTGATAAGGAACATATTGCAGTATGTCCAGATCAAACAACTCCACAGGGTTTTGTGGGATTTTGTCCTTAGGAGATTCATTGAACTTCACATGCAAGGTTTCTTCAACCATCTTTGTTCTACAGTTGAACACTCTGTAAGCCTTGCAAGTGGATGAGTACCCAACAAAATACCCTGCATCCACCTTAGAATCAAACTTTTGGAGTTGATCCTTTGTGTTGAGAATGTAACAAGGACACCCAAATGCTCTGAAGAATGAAATTAGAGGAGCCAAATGATGTAGAACTTCATAAGGAGTCTTCATCAACCTCTGATTCACTAAAGCTCTATTTTGCACATAGCATGCTGTGTTGACAGCTTCAGCCCAAAAGGTCAGTGGCAAACCAGAGTCAGCCAACATGGACCTTGCAGCTTCAATTAGGGTCCTGTTCTTTCTCTCCACTACTCCATTTTGTTCTGGAGTCCTTGGATGCTATACTGCCTCTTGATTCCTTTTGAAAGGTAGAAATCATCAAGTGTATGGTTTCTAAATTCAGTTCCATTATCACTTCTTATACACTTGACTGATAGGGAATACTGCTTCTCAACATACAACACAAAGTTAATAATTGTCTGAGCAGCCTCATCCTTTGAATGCAAGAAGAAGGTCCATACAAATCTGGAGTAATCATCCACAATTACCAGACAGTATTTCTTCTTTGCCATGCTCATTACTCTCACAGGACCAAAGAGATCCATGTGCAGTAATTGCAAGCAGGCAGTGGACTTTGGTTCTTCTATAGGAGGGAATGAGACTTTGTGTTGTTTTCCTTTTAAACAAGCAGTGCAGGTTTCATCACAGAGGAACTCCTTTATTGGTAGACCTCTTACTAAACTATTGTGGATCAGCTGATTCATGTTTTTGAGATTAACATGACCCAGCCTTCTATGCCACAGTTTAGATTCCTGAGGAGAGGCCTTGGAGAACAGGCAAGGATGACCTTTTAACGCAATCTTCTTTGACAAATCCAAGGCATATACTCTTCCTATCCTGTTGGCCTTCAGGAGAGTATGTTCATCCAATACCTTGTCAATCAGCCTCAGAACTTTGGAAGACAGAATCCGGCAGTTCTGGCTTGTGAAAAGTGCAACATGCCCTTTATCACACATCTGACTGACACTCAGTAGATTATACTTGAGATTCTCCACATGGTTAACATCATCAAATCTGATTTCTCCATTTGACACAAATCCTTTCCCGATGATGTAACCCTTAGCATCATTTCCAAATGAGACAAATCCCTTCTTTCCTTGAGAGTAGTCATTAAGAAGAGAACTGCTCCCAGTCATATGCATAGATCCTCCACTGTCTACATACCAGATGCTTCTTTGGCATGCTGAAGAACCCTGCATTTATCATAAGAAACTAGTTAGCTTTAGAGACCCAAACCTTTTTGGTTTTGGGTCTGTTTTCATCAACAGATTTAACCATAACTTGTTTCTCATGATTAACAGCTGATGAAGGTGGAGATGGTGCTGAAATGGAATTCTTAGATTTGGGCTTGGATTTCCTTTTCAGTGGTTTGATCACAGGTGCATCTAGTTGGTTAACTCTCCCCAACAAATGCTGAACCATCATAACAAGTTGTGTCTGATTTGTTGCTAAAGCCTTCAGCTCATTTGACACATCAGTACTTGTTTTTGATGAGTTCCTGTGACCCACCATTTCCTCCTTGAAATTCACAGACTTCGTCTGATGTTTATCATGAGAACACTATCAGCTGTTTTCTGATAAACCCCATCCTTCTTTTTGGATTTTGGTGAGGCCTTGGGTTTATCAGTTTGAGATGACTGTGGTACAAACTTGGTTTCAAACTCATTTTTCATTTTATTTATCTCTTCTTTAATGAGCTTATCTCTGTTGAGTTTGGAACCCTTTTTGTACCAGCATTCATCAGATAGATGATTGAATTTACCACATATTTCACATGGCTTATTCTTCATCTTGGATTGATCAACTGCTGAAGTGGAAACTACTGAAGGTGTGATCTTCAGTACTTTCCTCCTTTCAGTACTTGTGTTAAGTACTGAAGGATCGGTAACAACTGAAGACTTGTTCTTCAGCTGTTCTCTATCCGTCCTGAAAGACCGTATGATAGATTCCTCAGCAGTTGTTAATCCTTTTATTTCATCAGATTTGAAATGCTTTTCAGATGTTGTGACTTGCCCTTCAGTACTTGGAGTACTTTGAGGGACAACATCTGAATTTCTCAGCTTCATGTGTTTATCAGCATTTAAACCATCAGGCAATTGATTTGCTGAGATCTTAACACTGACTTCATCCTCTAATTTTGTATTATCATTTGAGGATGAATCACATGATGATGTGGTTTGGAAATTACTTTCACCTTCAGATTTTACTATTATTTTGAAGTAAAATCAGTAGGTGGTGCAGTATGATTGTAACCTATTCCAAACTTCACATTTGAAGCTGTTTGCTTGCTGAGAAGCATTTCAAATCCCTTGCAGGATGTTACCCAGCGGTCACACTCAACTTGGGTAGCTGCAAGTGTCTCTTTGAGACTTCTGTGGTTCTCGAGTATGACCTCTACCTTAGCCTTTTCATCATTAAGTTGGCATTTAAGCTTGTAAATCTCATCATCTTTGTCATTAAGTGCAGACACATACTCATCTTTTCTTTTGGAAATAGTTTTCTCAAGCTCAAGATTTTGATTGATTAAAGCTACATTTGCCTCTCTAATAGAGACAAAGGCAGCTATGCATGATTCAGAACATAACTTGGCTTTAGCCTCAGAAGATACCTGGGTTACCTGTGAAGATGAAGCATCGAGCAGGAACCCTCAGTAGACTCCAGGGCCATGAGAGCAAGATTCCCAAAAGGATGTTCACCACCATGTTGACCAGCACCAGCAGATAATTGCTCATTGAAACCAGAAAGATCATCTGGTAAGCTGCTCCAGTCAACAACTCCTGGTGTGAAGAAGCTGTGATGAGGTTGAGATTGTGATGGAGATGGTTGAGGCTCAGGTAGGGCTTGAGGTTGTTGTGCTATAGGGACATGAACTGGATTTGGCTGTGGCATGTAATAGCAGGGATAAGGATATGGCATTGGACCCTGAGGGACAAAGTATGCAGGAGATTGAGGTTGTGAGTGATGACCAGAACTAGCAGGATGTTGCCCTTTGTTTTGTGAACTATTGCTTGGAAAGGTCACAAAGGGTGCAGAGGAGTTAGATCCAGTTGATCTACACTCTCTTGCAAAGTGCCCAAGCCTGTGGCATTTGTGACACCTCAACTTACTCTTGTCAAAACCAACTTTGGTTTTGCCAGAGAGTCCTGGAAATTTCCTACCAGTTCTCTTGTAGAACTTTTGAGATCTGATATTGATCAGGGCCATTTGGCTCAAAATATCCATCTCTTCTAAATCATCATCAGCAATACCTTGCAAATCATCCATGATAAAGCATAAATTATCACTATTACACCCAGAATGACTGTCAACACCAACAAATGCATGATCAGAACTGTTTGAAGAGAAATCTATATGCTCATCATAATGACTTTCTGATCCAGCATATTCTGACTCATGACCGACCAAGGCAGTGTTACCTGGTACAAAGTCATCAGAGAGCTTTCCTGATGATGCCAGTTTCCTTTTCTGCTCTATCTCTCTTTCAAATGTAAGCAGTTTCCCATGGAGTTGGGTGAGAGATAGGCTATCCAGATTTGCACTGGAGCGTAGGACAATGGTGTATGTGTCCCATCTCTCAGGCAGTGATCTGAGGAATCTGTTGTTCATCTGGCTGTTAGTATACTCATGCTTGACCATTTTCAGCTCAGAGATCAAGCAGGAGAAACGCTCAAACTGTTGAGTCAGTGTCTCACCCTTCCTATGAGAGAATGTCTCATATTGTTGGGCGAGGATTTCTCTGTTGTTTGCTAAGACCTCATCAGTTCCTCCGAATTGTTCCTTCAAAGCATTCCAGAGGTCATGAGCAGTTTCATGATGCATAAGCCCAGAATAGATTTCATTCGGCAGTGCCATGGCCAGAATTCCATGGGCTTTAGCATCAATCTCAAACAGTTTACGATCTTCATCTGAGTATTGCTCCTTCTTCTTCGGAACCATTTGATTGGTCTCCGGATTGTTCACCATAGGCTTGTGTGGACCGTGAACCACAGATGTCCAACAACCTGAACTGTTAACAGACAGGTGATGGAGCATTCTTCGTTGCCATATGTTATACTCACTCCTAACCAGCATCGGAGGCTTGGTTGAGGAGCCAGTATTGTGAGGATCATTAGATGGAGTAGTCATTCTCAGATTCAAACCAAATCAATCAAGTTTCAAAAGATTTAGCACAAAAACACAACAAACTCAATAAGAACCAAGAAGAAACTCAATTTAAATAACCAGAAGCAGCAGAAAATCAATCTTTATAACCAATTCTTGCACATATGCTAATTCGATCAAACTATAGATATCAAAATAGCAGTTTCAATGATCAATTGTTAAACCGATCAATGATTAACCTGCTCTGATACCATTTGTTAGGATCAGTGATCTAAGTTTGATCAATTAGAGTTAATCACAGCGGAATTAGAGCAAGAATTAAGCAAATATAGCAAGAACACAATAAATATTCAATGGAACAGTACACGGTTATATAGAAATAGGGTTTTCTGCATTGGGATAATAACATTCATGCACACATGCTTCGGTATGGCGGCTGCTAGGTTTTCCTAAGCTGCACCGATTACAATTAGGTCAGCATTCCTTATATAAAGGAATGTGACGTCTGCTGATGTCACTTGATAGTGACGTCTAACAGAATTATTACAAACTACTGAAAGTAAGCAAACTACTGAGAATGTTCACAACAACTGAGAACATCTCTAGTATTCTAAGTACACGAAGAAACATAAAACTACTGAAACTACAAGTACAGAAAAGAAAATACAACTACTGAAAGGAAACCATCACATCTACTGAAGAGGTCTTCTTCAGCTGTTGTGACAATCATCTGAAACTTGGTCTTCAGTCTTTGTCTTCAGCTCTTTCACTTCAGACTTTGTCTTCAGCTCTTGTCTTCAGACTTTGTCTTCAGCTCTTTCACTTCAGACTTTGTCTTCAGACCTTGTTATCAGCTGATGTCTTCAGCTGTTGCAGACTACTTCAGTTGTTGTAATGTCCGTGGGACTTAAAGGTTTTTCTGATCAGGCTCATTGGTTCTTTTGGTCCAACAGTCTTGTTTGACAGCACACCTCCACTCCTCTTAGGACCGGGTTGAACTCCTGCTCGGGGTTGCTCTAAAAGAAGCCTTCGAACACTTGCTGAAAATGGTGAAGAAATCGCAGAGAAAGAGAGAGCAGAGAGGGTGTTCGAGAAGAGAGAAAGAGTAAGGGGAGAGTGGTAGAGTGTGTAATCGGGTTTGGGAAACTCGAGGGGAGGTGCGGTTGGTGAGTGGGTGGGCCGAATGCATGGTGACAATTCCATGCATTGGGTGATTTGGTGGTGCAAAAATCTAGTCAAAAGTCTTCTAGAAGGATTTCAAAATTTTCAGAATGTTAAGTGTTCGGGAGTTAGAAAAATTTGAAACCGAACAGTGTCAATGCGCCTGAATAGTGCTAATGCGCCTGAATAGTGCTAATGCGCCCACAGCAAATGCGCCCGCACAGTGCTCATACGCCTAAGCAGTGTTAATGCGCCCACTGCCAAAATGCTTGAATAGCGCTCATGCGCCTAAACAGTGGTAATGCGCCCACTGCCAAATGCGCCCGCACGGTGCTAAAGCGCCTAAGAGAAAAAACACAGAAAGACTTGGATTTAATTTTTGCGTAAAATTATCAGGGTAAATAGTCCATTAAGTGAATTTCTAGCCTCGGGAACAAGCTTCGAAACTAAGACAAGTCCTTATGGAATCATCTAAGGAAATAAATTATAAAAACAATAAATCATAAAGGAAAGAAGATACATAAATGTAATAGAATACTTTAAATGAAACAATGCCAAATTAAACTTAAGTTTTTGAAGTCGGACCTAGGAGTCAGTTGTTACATTCTCCCATCGTTTAGGAAATTTCGTCCCGAAATTTTAGTTTCAATTATTTTCTGAACGAGTGGGTTTAAAGAGGTGTGGATACTCCTTTCTCATCACATCTCTCTTTCCCACGTGAATTCGGGTCCTCGCCTAGAGTTCCATCTAACTTTTACTTTGGGTATACGACTTTGTCTAAGTTTCTGGACCAGTCAATCGGTAATCTCTATGGGCACTTCCACGAATTTCAATTTGTTAGTGATTTTGGCATCCTTCAATGGCAATTCCAAGGCTTTGTCTACAAGACACTTCTTCAAGTTAGATACATGGAAGGTGTCATGTACATAGCTCAATTCTTGGGGTAGTCTTAATTGGTATGCTACCGGGCCAATTCTTGATAAAATTTCGAATGGTCCAATGTATCTTGGGCTTAACTTGCCTTTCTTGCCAAATCTAACTGTACCCTTCCATGGTGCGACTTTTAGCATCACCCGATCACCCACTTGAAATGCCATGGCTTTCGTCGTCTGTCCGCGTATTTCTTTTGACAGTCTCTGGCTGTTCTCAGTCGTTCCTTAATCTTGAATACCTTATCTATGGTTTCCATTATGATATCGGGTCCCATTATTTGGCTATCACCAATCTCATTCCAGCTTAATAGTGATCGGCACTTTCTACCATACAAAACTTCATACGGGGCTGCGTTTATACTTGCGTGGTAACTATTATTGTAGGAGAATTCCACGAGAGGAAGGTGGTTATCCCAACTTCCACCGAAGTCGATCACGCAAGCTCTTAACATGTCTTCCAGGGTCTGAATGGTTCTTTCACTTTGCCTATCTGTTTGAGGGTGGTATGCAATGCTTAAGTCAAGACGGGTCCCCAGAGCCTGTTGGAGAGACTTCCAAAATCGTGAAGTGAAACGACTATCACAGTCTGAGATAATCGATAGTGGCACTCCATGTCTTGTTTCTATTTCATCGATGTATAGTCGCGCTAGCTTTGGTAAACCGTAATCTTCTCGAATAGGTAGGAAGTGAGCTGATTTGGTAAGCCTATCCACTATTACCCAGATTGCATCATGCCCTCGAGAAGTTCTTGGCAACTTTGTAACAAAATCCATCATAATGTTATCCCATTTCCATTCAGGGATCTCGAGCTGTTGTAAGGTTCCTGATGGCTTTTGGTTTTCAGCTTTTACCATTGCACACGTCAGACATTTCCCCATATAGGTGGCAATGGATTTCTTTAACCGGGGCCACCAAAAGAGTGTCTTTAAGTCTTGATACATCTTGTCACTTCCCGAATGAACCAAATATCTGGATTTGTGGGCTTCATCTAGGACTATCTCTCTAATTCCTCCGTGTTTCGGGACCCAAGTCCTTCCCTCATGCTTATACAATCCGTCATTACTCACTTCTAAACGTTTTTGCATTCCTGTTAGCATCTCCTCAGCTAGCTTGTCCTCATTCAGGGCTTCCCTTTGAGCTGCTTTTAATCTAGCGATAAGACTGGTATACACGCTCATTCTTAAGGCACAAACGCAAAGGGGTTTTTCCCTTTCCTTTCTACTCAACGCATCCGCAACCACATTGTCCTTGCCTGGATGGTAACGAATCTCACATTCATAATAGCTCAGCAATTCTACCCACCTTCTTTGGCGCATATTTAACATATTTTGTTCCAGAATGTGTTGCAAACTTTTATGATCAGTGTAAATGACGCATTTGGTACTGTAGAGGTAGTGTCTCCATATTTTGAGCGCAAACACCACGACATCCAGTTCTAGATCATGAGTAGTGTAGTTTCTCTCATGCTCATTTAACAATCTGGACGCGTAAGCAATCACCTTGTCTCGCTGCATCAATACACACCCCAGCCCCTGACGTGAGGCGTCGCAATAAACTACGAAATCCTCAACGCCTTCTGGTAGGGCAAGGATAGGTGCACTGCACAGCTTCTCCTTGAGTATCTCAATGCTTTATTCTGTTCCTTTTCCCATATGAAGGCTGTATTTTTTTTTGTTAGAGCGGTTAGTGGCTGCACAATTCGCGAGAAATCCTTATGAACCTCCTATAGTATCCAGCCAAGCCAAGAAATTGCCTTATCTTGATAGGAGTTTCAGGGATCTTCTAGTTTTTAATGGCTTCTATTTTTGTTGGATCTACTTGGATACCTTCTTTGTTCACCACATGTCCTAGAAACTAGATTTTGCGCATCCAAAACTCACATTTGGAGAACTTTGCATATAACTGCTCATTCTTGAGCAACTCAAGAATCAGTCTAAGGTGCTTCTTATGCTCTTCCTTGCTACGGGAGTAGAAGAAAATATCATCAATAAATACAATCACGAACTTGTCTAGATACGGGCGACATGGCGACATACTCGGTTCATGAGGTCCATAAATGTCGTAGGTGCTTTAGTCAGTCCGAAGGGCATGACTAAGTACTCATAGTGTCCATACCTAGTCGTGAAGGCTGTCTTGGGTATGTCTTCTTCCCTTATCTTTAGTTGATGGTATCCTGATCTTAAATCTATCTTGGAGAAATAGCTGGCTCCCTGTAATTGATCTAACAAGTCATCGATTATTGGGAGAGGATAGCGATTCTTGTTTGTAAGCTTGTTCAAATCATGATAGTCAATACACATTCGTAGGGTTCCATCCTTCTTTTTAAAAAATAGTACCGGTGCACCCACGGAGAAACACTTGGTCGAATGAATCCTTTATTCAGCAATTCCTGGTTTGTACCATTAGCTCCTTCATCTCGGGTGGAGCGAGTCGGTAAGGTGCCTTGGCCACCGGTGCAGCACCAGGCACTAGATCTATCTGGAATTCGACCTGTCTAGTTGGGGGGAGTCCCAGTAGATCCTCGGGAAATACTTCCGGGTACTCAGACACCACTGGTATATCATACATTTTCTTTTCTTCTTTTGTTTTCATAACGTATACTATGAAAGCTGAGCATCCTTTTTGTAGACTCTTGGTAGCCTGTAGGTGGGATATCATAGGGTATAGCGTGTTGCTTCCATCACCGTGGACCGTTAGTGTACTACCGTTACTTAGAGGTATTTTAAGCAAACGCTCATCACACATGATTTTAGCCTTATTTACCAATCCATTCCCACGACCACATCAAATCCTCCTAACGTTACAGGCATCAGGTCTATCTTAAATGGATTACCCTTTAATTCTATCGTGCAGACTTTGATGATTTCATTGGTTTCTATTATCTTGCCGTCAGCTAATTCTATAGTGTATGCATCAGTTTGGGTACGGGCTTCCAAATAAATTAAAGGCCTAAAGGTAGTAGAAACAAGACTACTTGTCGCTCCAGCATAAAATAAAACGGTAGCAGGATGGTTATTTATGAGAATTGTACCGTTAACCATGTCAGGATCCTTACTGGCACCATTGGGATCCATTACGAACGCTCTTCCTTTGGGCTTGTTAGGCCTGGCGTCCTTATCCCTCGCTAACTTGGGACACTTGTTCCGCATGTGTCCTGGATCCCCGCACTCGTAACATTGCTTCCCGGGCTCATACGTACAATCTTTAATCAGGTGACCGGTTCGCTTGCACCTGAAGCAAGGCATCAGGTTGCATTCCCTTGGTGGTGTAGTTTGCACTTGTTGCAGAAGGAGCTTGTACCTAAGTACAGTTTTCAGGCTCTTGCCCGCTGATCATCACACCTTGTCCCTTCGCCAGCCCTTCTGCTTGAGCTACCGCTATTGTCGATGGCCCTTTTAGCATCAAACCACTTTCTCTTCTCACCCGTGCCCTTCTTCTTGTCCTCAGCCTTCCTCTATTTTGTCCAACCATCTCTAATCAAGTCGTCCGTCAAGCTACTAGTAAGATCAACTGCCGCTTGGAGGGTTGTAGGCCTGGCAGATCGGACCATGCCTCGAACTATGGGATGCAGTCCCCAGATAAAACGGGCTACACCTTTTGATTCAGGTGTCACCAAGTAGGGCACTAGTCGGGACAAAGCTGAGAACCGATTGATGTACTCGGTGTAATTTGGGCCTTTCATTTCCAAGCTTAGAAATTCAGCTTCCAGCTTCTCTAGTTGATTTATTAGGCAGTACCTGCTGGTCATCAATTCCCTAAACTCCGACCATTTCATGCGGCCGGCAGCATTTCTGCCTCATGGCTGAACGACGGTCTTCCACCACTCCAAGGTTGGCCCTTTCAGAGATTGGGAGGCGAACCTGACCAGGTAATCAGTTTTGCACTCACTGATATCCAGTACGGCCTCGATCTCGTCTGACCATCGGTAAGTATCAATCGCACCCTCAGTGTCGTAGAAATCTTTTGGTTTACACGCCATAAAAGTTTTGTAAGAACACCCGGTTCTTATTTCCTCAGCATCCTCGGCGTTACCTTCATTGTTTCCAGGTCCTTTATTTTCGGTTGTATTTTCTCGATCTGCGTTTATTTGTGCTATGATGGTGGGGATAGCATTGGCGATTTGCTGGGCCACCAGATTGGCGATTCTCTCATCATTGGCATTTTCTTCATGGGTGGTCTTTGGTGGAGTAGGTGGTCAATTTCCACCCTGGTTCCTGATGCGCCAGCACCCCTATTCCTTCCCCCACGCATTCCACGTATAGGCGGCATTCTGGTGTCAACATAGATAAACTCATTTAGTGTCTTATAAGATTTGTTTCAAGTACCTCGCTACATCGATTCGACTCCTAAAGGTCACTTCACCAAACACATGAGGGTCCCCAAAATACATTATAAATCATACATAGTTTCATTCCAATTATAAATTTAATTAACACTTTAAGGGGCAATCAAATTAATTCCCTAGAATATATTATTGTACATTTCATTAGACAACCTGCAATAGATAAGGTAGTATCACAAAAGAAAATCATGCATAGATAGTCGTAGCAACCAACAAGCAAAATGTTAATAGTTTCATGGTATCACAAGTTGGAAGGTGCCATCACCCCCAAATAAAAATCATAGTGTCTGAAATAGATAAATAGTTTCATCCCAAAATAGTAGTATCTTCCAAATAACCAAGTATCATCCCATCACTACTGCCATTTCTTCTTTAACCACCCGAACCTGCCCGACCCCTTTTTCTTCTGTTCTTGTTCTAAGCGTTGGACACCCTGGGACGCTACCAATGCCTGGAACTGGGTGGACTGCGAGGTCCGTGTGGCATGCTGCAGGGTCAGCTTGTGACGCTGGATGGTCCAAACTATCTCACTCAGTGTAGGGTCGGATGGACCAAAATAGCTTGCTCGGCGGCTGGATTGGGAGTAGGGGTCTCCAGCTAGGACACTCGGGCCGTCATACAAGCTACACCTGGGAGGCATCTAGTACTCATTCTGAGGTTGGCGTCTGGGAGGTCCCATCATCGGAGGTACTGGTGCGGGCGCCATCGCAGGAGGAGGTGTAGGAGGCCGCATCCTAAAGGAAACAGAAGCTCCTGGCCTAGTGCTCTTGCGCGGCCATGTGATGACACGCGCACCCCTATCCCCGATAGGCAGGATAGGTGAATGAGTAGGTTTAGTGACGTGCGGTGAGTAAGAGCAGGTTCGGCTCCTATCCTGGGATGTCGGTGAAGAGTCCTTCGAGGGTTCCGTGTCGTCGGATGTCACTGAGATCCATCCTGGATGACTGCATCTTCGCAAGTACTCCTCATATTGAGACAGGGACGTTGCCCTCCTGAGTCTTCCCACTAGGGCGGTCTCGTCGGCAGGGAATGCAGGCGCTTTACCGTTGTTAGCCATGAGTCTCGAGTTCCTGTAAAATCATCATGAGTAATTTGGTTTCTCATAACTCATGACAATAGTGATGATAGTATCTCATAATAGTAGTTACAGCAGTAATGATTGTAGTAGTATCTATAATCAGTAATAATACAGGTTACATCAGGTACGAAGATACAGTTTAGTCCACCCAAAAACATTTTCTATTAGGGAGAAAGATTTTATCACCAATTTGGGGATCGTGCTGGAATTCACGCGTCCGGGTAAATTCATGATTACGTTGATCAAGTGTAATCATCAATTCACGCTTCCATCAAGGGTTACCTGAAACATGCTAAAAAAGATTTTTGTGTCAACTATAAAGTTGGTGAGTTCAAGTGCTTAAAGTTCAAAAATAAAAGGGCTCTTTAGAATCCATAAGTTAATTTTAAAAAGAAAACATAAGTGTCGCTGTTATGGGGTCACACTCAACCCTGCACTCAGCCCCGGCTAGCCTCTTCTAAACTTGTGTTATGCCGGTTATACCATAGGGGAAACTGGCCTCAAAGAGTGTACCATACCTGCTGAGTGGTACACCATAGTATCTTATAAAACCTATCATATCACACAAACGACCCCGCAGGATCTCAGTGTGGTACCCTTACGGTTATGACGGAAGGCACTGTGCGTGGGGGATTCCCCAAGTAGATCTACCCATATAAAACAAGCGGTTCACACAAGAATTAATGATTGTGATACAAGTAGGTGCATGTTCTAACATTAGCCATAACATATAATAGCTTCGCATAATAGTACACAAATAAATTTTAGTTCAATCATAGCATGCTTCATCCCAAAATAGTAGTAAAAAGGGGACAGTAAACTCACCTTAGAATCAAATAAAAGTCCTTCAAGTACCAACAAGTCCATGTCCTAGCACCCTATTATCATGATACAAGTAGTAAGCTATATGTTCTTAGACTATTGAAAGTGTAACTAAGTGCATTTGATGGTCATAAAATCATGTGGCTTCGATTCTTATAAGTTTGCGTCCCTTTTTAGGAAAGTTGGGGTCTTGGCATGTGAATGACAAGTTTATGATTCTTATAAATTTGTTTACATAATAATAATAAGTTTAATAATTGTTTTTGGTGATATTGTTACTGAAATTTAGTCATATTTATGGAATTTACACTTTGGTCCGTCAAGTTTCAAAATTTACAATTTTCACCCCCAAAGTTGCATTCTTTCCATTTCTCGACCCATTATGGCCTTTAATAGTTTCTAGGGGACTTTACATTACTTTTAGGCCTTAGGCTTGTCACACCATTTTTTTGTAATTTATTCAAAAATCTCTCGGTTTAGGCTCATATTTGTTAAATAAATTCATAAAATCACGTATTAACCCAAAAATTCACCAAATTCGGTTTTTAATACTAAAATGATTATTTTAGGGCCTGGAATTTATAGAACTTGCAATCTTTTAAGTTTGACCATTTTTTGAGAATTTTACCACCTTTTCGGGTCACTAAATAGGGTCTTTGAGTCCTAATACACCATACCAATCCACCCATTTCTATAATCTTAAAAGTTTAACATCATCAAACTACTAGAAAATAAATTAACCTCACGGATTTTACATCATTAATTGACATGTGTTATGATTAAGGTGTTTCTACACCATTTACACATGTGTAAACATAATAAGAACAAGTTCAAACATTCTTAAATCTTTTTGTAATATTAAGTCCAGATTATTATAATGTTCACAAGACATTTTAAGCAGGTTTTAAGCATAGAATGGGGGTTGGCCAAGACAAGTGGTTAAATGGGTGTCTAAACACATGAAAAGGAGGGTTTTCGGGTTCAAGGTATGTGCACCAACACATGATATGTGAGCATTTAGAAGAATGTACCTTTTGTGAAGTTGTAAGTGTCACAAAGATAGTGATATGGCCACAAGATTCTGATTTGAAACAAGATAAGTGGGATTCATGGAAGAAAAATAGATAAAAGCTCAAGAAATAGTTTTGTTTGGGAACAAAATGCTTACGCACTAGATGTCTCGTGCTTTTGGGATGATTTGGAGATTATTAAGGTTGTTGGTTCTAGAGCTTGAACTGAAACCTCGGGTTCTTGCAAGAGTCTTGTTTGACAGCACACCTCCACTCCTCTTAAGACCGGGTTGAACTCCTACTCGAGGTTGCTCTAGAAGAAGCCTTCGAACACTTTCATACTATGCCATGTCTATTCTCAAGCCTTCTGAACACTCTCCTAAACTAATTTAATCAAATCCGATTATAATGATCATTAAAATCAAACTAAAAAACCACCAACGGAACCTAGTATCTATTTCCAAACAGAAACCAAAATGATGATGAAAATAAACAAATCCCTTTAAAATCAATCTGCTCCTACACAAAATGCATCCACAACACTCGACAACCATCTTCAAACATCCACTAAATTTAATCCAAACGACGACTCTCGATCCACAGAATCCTTTATTGAACGCTGGACCATGGATATGAGTTGTAAAGGATAAAAAACCCTTCATATTAACTCAATAAGAATCGAGAATCTAAAAATAATTACAGAATGAATGTAATCACACGTCAAACATGAAACTCAATGTGTGATTGATGAAAAAGAAGTCAAATTAAGGTAACATGACCTAGAAGATAACATTTTTTTTATTTCAATCGAAATTGGGCGAATATAGATTTGTGCATCAAAGTATTCGCGAAAGCTTAGTAAAATACATGAAAAAGAAACTAGTTATACAAAGATATCAAACAATAATAGTTCTCGCATGGATAGTTTTTGCAATCTGTAACAACCTTTCATACTACGCCATGTCAGTTCTCAAGCCTTCTGAACACTCTCCTAAACAAATCTAATCAAATCCGATTATAATAATAACTGAAATCAAACTAAACAACCAACAACGGAACCTAGTATCTATTTCCAAACAGAAACCAAAACCGAAGATGAAAATATACAAATCACCTTTAAAATCAATCCACTCCTACACAAAATGCATCCACAACACTCGACAACCATCTTCAAACAATCTTGCTCACAAATCCACTAAATTCAATCTAAACGACGACTCTCAAACCACAGAATCATTTATTGAACATTGGACTATGGATACGAGTTGTAAAGGATCAAAAACCACTCGTATTAACTCAATAGGAATCATGAATCTGATAATAATTACAAAATGAATGTAATCACATGTCAAACATGAAACTCACTATGTGATTGATGAAAAACAAGTCGAATTAAGGTAACATGACCAAGAAGATAACATTTTTTTTCAATAGAAATTGGGTGATTATAGATTTGTGCATCAAAGTATTCATGAAAGCTTAGTAAAATACATGAAAAAGGAACTAGTTATACAAAAACATCAAACAACTACAGTTCTTTCATGGATAGTTTTTGCTATCTATAACAACCTTTAATACTATGTCATGTCTATTCTCAAGCCTTCTGAACACCCTCCTAAACTTATCGAATCAAATCCGATTATAACGATCTCTAATATCAAACTAAACAACCACCAATGGAACCTAGTATCTATTTCCAAATAGAAACCGAAACCGAAGATGAAAATAAACAAATTGCCTTTAAAATTATCCAATCCAACAAAAAAATGCATCCACAACACTCAACAGCCATCTTTGAACACTCTTGCTTACAGATCCACTAAATTCAATCCAAACGACGACTCTCGATCCACAGAATCCTTTATTGAACACTGGACCGTGTAAACGAGTTGTAAAGGAACAAAAACCACTAGTATTAACTCAATAAGAATCAAGAAAATAGTAATAATTACGGAATGAATGTAATCACACGTCAAACATGAAACTCAATGTGTGATTGATGAAAAAGAAGTCAAATTAAGGTAACTTGGCCATGTCAGTTCTCGCATGGATAGTTTTTGCAATCTGTAACAACCTTTCATACTACGCCATGTCAGTTCTCAAGCCTTCTGAACACTCTCCTAAACAAATCTAATCAAATCCGATTATAATAATAACTGAAATCAAACTAAACAACCAACAACGGAACCTAGTATCTATTTCCAAACAGAAACCAAAACCGAAGATGAAAATATACAAATCACCTTTAAAATCAATCCACTCCTACACAAAATGCATCCACAACACTCGACAACCATCTTCAAACAATCTTGCTCACAAATCCACTAAATTCAATCCAAACGATGACTCTTAATCCATTGAATCCTTTATTGAACACTGGACCATGGATACGAGTTGTAAAGGATCAAAAACCACTCGTATTAACTCAATAGGAATCAAGAATCTAATAATAATTACAAATGAATGTAATCACATGTCAAACATGAAACTCAATATGTGATTGATGAAAAACAAGTCAAATTAAGGTAACATGACCAAGATGATAACATTTCTTTTTATTTCAATCGAAATTGGGCGATTATAGATTTGTGCATCAAAGTTTTCAAAAAAGCTTAGTAAAATACATGAAAAAAGAACTAGTTATACAAGGACATCAAACAACTATAGTTCTCGCATGAACAGTTTTTGCTATCTCTAACAACCTTTCATACTATGCAATGTCTGTTCTTAAGCCTTCTGAAAAATCTCTTAAACTAATCTAATCAAATCCGATTATAATGATCTCTAAAATCACACTAAACAACCACCAACGGAACCTAGTATCTATTTCCAAACAGAAACCAAAACCGAAGATGAAAATAAACAAATCACCTTTAAAATCAATCCACTCCTACACAAAATGCATCCATAACACTCGGCAGCCATCTTTAAACACTTTTGCAACAAATCCACTAAATGCAGTCCAAACGACGACTCTTGATCCACGGAATCCTTTATTGAACACTGGACCATGGATACGAATTGTAAAGGACCAAAAACCACTCTTATTAACTCAATAGGAATCGAGAATCTAATCATAATTACAAAATGAATGTAATCACATGTCAAACATGAAACTGAATGTGTGATTGATGAAAAACAAGTCAAATTAAGGTAAAATGACCAACAAGATAACATTTCTTTTTATTTCAATCAAAATTGGGCGATTATAGATTTGTGCATCAAAGTATTCACGAAAGCTTAGTAAAATACATGAAAATGGAACTAGTTATTAAAAACATCAAACAACAACAGTTCTTTCATGGATAGTTTTTGCTATCTGTAACAACCTTTAATACTATGCCATGTCTATTCTCAAGCCTTCTGAACACCCTCCTAAACTTATCGAATCAAATCAGATTATAATGATCTCTAATATCAAACTAAACAACCACCAATGGAACCTAGTATCTATTCCCAAATAGAAACCAAAACCGAAGATGAAAATAAACAAATTGCCTTGAAAATCGATCCACTCCTACAAAAAAATGCATCCACAACACTTGACAGCCATCTTCGAACACTCTTGCTCATAAATCAAATAAATTTAATCCAAATGACGGCTCTCGATCCACAGAATCCTTTATTGAACACTGGACGATGTATACGAGTTGTAAAGGATCAAAAACCACTCTTATTAACTCAATAAGAATCGAGAATCTAGTAATAATTACAGAATGAATGTAATCACATGTCAAACATGAAACTGAATGTGTGATTGATGAAAAAGAGGTCAAATTAAGGTAACATGGCCAAGAAGATAACATTTCTTTTTATTTCAATCGAAATTGGGCGATTATAGATTTGTGCATCAAAGTATTCACCAAAGCATAGTAAAATACACAAAAAAGGAACTAGTTATACAAAGAGATCAAACAACAATAGTTCTCGCATGGATAGTTTTTGCTATCTGTAACAACCTTTTATACTACGCCATGTCAGTTCTCAAGCCTTCTGAACACTTTCCTAAACTAATCTAATCAAATCCGATTATAATGATAACTAAAATCAAACTAAACAACCACCAACGGAACCTAGTATCTATTTCCAAATAGAAACAAAAACCTAGATAAAAATAAACAAATCACCTTTAAAATCAATCGAGTCCTACAAAAATGCATCCAAAACACTAGACAACCATCTTCAAACACTCTTGCTCACAAATCCACTAAAATCAGTCCAAACGACGACTCTTGATCCACAGAATCCTTTATTGAACACTAGACCATGGATACGAGTTCTAAAGGATCAAAAACCATTCGTATTAACTCAATAAGAATCGAGAATCTAAAAATAATCACAAAATGAATGTATTCACACGTCAAACATGAAACTCAATATGTGATTGATGAAAAAGAAGTCAAATTAAGGTAACATGACCAAGAAGATAACATTTCTTTTTATTTCAATCGAAATTGGATGATTATAGATTTGTGCATCAAGGTATTCGTGAAAGCTTAGTAAAATACATGAAAAAGGAACTATTTATACAAAGAAATCAAACAACAATAGTTTTATCATTGATTGTTTTTGCTATCTGAAACCACCTTTCATACTATGCCATGTCTATTCTCAAGCCTTCTGAACACTTTACTAAACTAATCTAATCAAATCCGACTATAATGATCACTGAAATCAAACTAAACAACGAACAACGGAACCTAGTATCTATTTCCAAACAAAAACCAAACCCGAAGATGAAAATAAACAAATCACCTTTAAAATCAATCCACTCCTACACAAAATGCATCCACAACACTCGACAACCATCTTTAAACACTCTTGCTCACAAATCCATTAAATTCAATCCAAACGACAACTCTCAATCCACAGAATCCTTTATAGAACACTAGACCATGGATAGAAGTTGTAAAGGATCAAAAACCACTCGTGTTAACCTAATAAGAATCAAGAATTTAATAATAATTACGAAATGAATGTAATCACATGTCAAACATGAAACTCAATGTGTGATTGATGAAAAAGAGGTAAAATTAAGGTAACATGACAAAGAAGATAGCATTTCTTTTTATTTCAATCAAAATTGGGCGATTATAGATTTGTGCATCAAAGTATTCAAAAAAGCTTAGTAAAATACATTAAAAAAGAACTAGTTATACAAGGACATCAAACAACAATAGTTCTCGCATGGATAGTTTTTGCTATGTGTAACAACCATTCATACTATGCCATGTCTATTCTTATGCCTTCTGAACACTCTCCTAAACTAATCTAATCAAATCCAATTATAATGATCACTGAAATCACACTAAACAACCACCAAGGGAACCTAGTATCTATTACCAAACAGAAACCAAAACCAAAAATGAAATTAAACAAATCACCATTAAAATCAATCCACTCTTACACAAAATTCATCCACAACATTCGACAACCATCTTCAAACACTCTTGCTCACAAAACCACTAAATTGAATCCAAACGATGACTCTCAATCCACAGAATTCTTTATTGAACACTGGACCATGGATACGAGTTGAAAAGGATCAATAACCACTCGTATAAACTCAATAAGAATTGAGAATCTAGTAATAATTACGGAATGAATGTAATCAAACGTGAAACATGAAACTCAATGTGTGATTGATGAAAAAGAGGTCAAATTAAGGTAACATGGCCAAGAAGATAACATTTATTTTATTTCAATCGAAATTGGGTGATTATAGATTTGTGCATCAAAGTATTAGCCAAAGCATAGTAAATTACACAAAAACGAAACTAGTTATACAAAGAGATCAAACAACAATAATTCTCGCATGGATAGTTCTTGCTATCGGTAACAACCTTTCATACTAGGCCATGTCTGTTCTCAAGCCTTCTGAACACTTTCCTAAACTAATCTAATCAAACTAAACAACCACCAACGGAACCTAGTATCTATTTCCAAAGAGAAACCAAAACCCTAGATAAAAATAAACAAATCACCTTTAAAATCGATCGATTCCTACACAAAATGCATCCACAACACTAGACATCCATCTTCAAACACTCTAGCTCACAAATCCACTAAAATCAATCCAAATGATGACTCTTGATCCACAGAATCCTTTATTGAACACTAGACCATGGATACGATTTGTAAAGAATCAAAAACCATTCGTATTAACTCAATAAGAATCGAGAATCTAAAAATAGTCACAAAATGAATGTATTCACACGTCAAACATGAAACTCAATGTGTGATTGATGAAAAAGAAGTCAAATTAAGGTAACATGACCAAGAAGATAACATTTCTTTTTATTTCATCGAAATTGGACGATTATAGATTTGTGCATCAAAGTATTTATGAAAGCTTAGTAAAATACATGAAAAAGGAACTAGTTATAGAAAGACATCAAACAATAATAGTTCTAGCATGGATAGTTTTTGCTATCTGAAACAACCTTTCATACTATGCCATGTCTGTTCTCAAGCCTTCTAAACACTTTCCTAAACTAATCTAATCAAATCCGACTATAATGATCACTAAAATCGAACTAAACAACTACAACGGAACCTAGTATCTATTTCCAAACAGAAACCAAATCCGAAGATGAAAATAAACAAATCACCTTTAAAATCAATCCACTCCTACACAAAATGCATCCATAACACTCGAAAACTATCATTAAACACTCTTGCTCACAAATCCACTAAATTCAATCCAAACGACGACTCTCAATCCACAGAATCCTTTATTGAACACTAGACCATGGATACAAGTTGTAAAGGATCAAAAACCACTCGTATTAACCCAATAGGAATCGATAATTTAATAATAATTACGAAATGAATGTAATTACATGTCCAACATGAAACTCAAGGTGTGATTGATGACAAAAAAATCAAATTAAGGTAACATGACCAAGAAGATAACATTTCATTTTATTTCAATCGAAATTGGGCGAATATAGATTTGTGCATCAAAGTATTCAAGAAAGCTTTTTAAAATACATGAAAAAAGAACTAGTTATAAAAGACATCAAACAACAATAGTTCTCGCATGGATTGTTTTTGCAATATGTAACAACCTTTCATACTATGCCATGTCTATTCTTAAGCCTTCTGAACACTCTCCTAAACTAATCTAATCAAATCCGATTATAATGATCACTGAAATCACACTAAACAACCACCAAGGGAACCTAGTATCTATTTTGAAACAAAAACCAAAACCAAAGATGAAAATAAACAAATCACCATTAAAATCAATCCACTCCTACACAAAATTCATCCACAACACTCGACAACCATCTTCAAACACTCTTGCTCACAAAACCACTAAATTCAATCCAAACGATGACTCTCAATCCACAGAATTCTTTATTGAACACTGTACCATGGATACGAGTTGTAAAGGATCAAAATCCACTCGTATTAACTCAATAAGAATCGAGAATCTAGTAATAATTACGGAATTAATATAATAACATGTCAAACATGAAACTTAATCTGTGACTGATGAAAAAGAGGTCAAATTAAGGTAACATGGCCAAGAAAACATTTATTTTTATTCCAATCGAAATTGGGAGATTATAGATTTGTGCATCAAAAGTATTCACCAAAGCAGAGTAAAATACAAAAAAAGGAACCAGTTATACATAGAGATCAAACAACAATAGTTCTCGCATGGATAGTTTTTGCTATCTGTAACAACCTTTCATACTACGCCATGTCTGTTCTCAAGCCTTTTGAACACTTTCCTAAACTAATCTAATCAAATCCGATTATAATGATAACTGAAATCAAATTAAACAACCACCAACGGAACATAGTATCTATTTCCAAATAGAAACCAAAATCCTAGATAAAAATAAACAAATCACCTTTAAAATTGATCGAGTCCTACACAAAATGCATCCACAACCCTAGACAACCATCTTCAAACACTCTTGCTCACAAATCCTCTAAAATCAATCCAAACGACGACTCTTGATCCACAGAATCCTTTATTGAACACTGGACCAGGAATACGAGTTGTAAAGGATCAAAAACCATTCGTATTAACTCAATAAGAATCGAGAATCTAAAAATAATCACAAAATTAATATATTCACATGTCAAACATGAAACTCAATATGTGATTGATGAAAAAGAAGTTAAATTAAGGTAACATTACCAAGAAATAACATTACTTTATATTTCAATCAAAATTGGACGATTATAGATTTGTGCATCAAAGTATTCGTGAAAGCTTAGTAAAATACATGAAAACGGAACTAGTTATACAAAGACATCAAACAACAATAGTTCTAGCATGGATAGTTTTTTCTATTTGAAACAACCTTTCATATTATGCCATGTCTGTTCGCAAGCTTTCTGAACACTTTCCTAAACTAATCTAATCAAATCCGACTATAACGATCACTGAAATCAAACTAAACAACCAACAATGGAACCTAGTATCTATTTCCAAACAGAAACCAAATCCGAAGATGAAAAAAAACAAGTCACCATTAAAATCAATCCACTCCTACACAAAATGCATCCGCAACACTCGACAACCATCTTTAAACACTCTTGCTCATAAATCCACTCCAAGAGTGTTCTTACCCAACTCCGAGACTAGACCTTTCATTCTTTCGGAGTTGACTCGGTCGTCCTTCAACGCCTCATATTGAAATTCCTTGACCTATGCCATCATATCGGAGGTCATCACCAACAGGTAAGATTTCACCCGGATTGGCTCTGGTCTCTCCTTTCGGCTAAGGGCATCTGCCACTATGTTGGCCTTGCCTGAATAGTAGTGGATCTCACAATCATAATCCTTAATCAACTCTAACCACCTCCTTTGCCTCATATTGAGGTCCTACTGCTCAAAGAAGTATTTCAAGCTCTTATGGTCAGTGAAGATAGTGCACTTCATCCCGTACAAGTAGTGCCTCCAAATCTTCAATGCAAAGGCCACAGCTGCTAGCTCCAAGTCATGAGTAGGGTAATTAGCCTCATAGATTTTCAACTGTCGGGATGCATAGGCTATAACCCTTCCCGTTGCATCAGCACGCAACCCAATCCTGAATAAGAAGCATCTGAATAGACCACCAAGTCTTCATTCCCTTCAGGTAACATCAAGACAAGAGCTTGAGTCAATCTTGTCTTCAGCTCTTCAAAAGCACTCTCCTGTTCTAAACCCCATACAAACTTCACATCCTTACGGGTCAGCTTGATCAATGGTGAGGCTATCTTAGAAAAGTCTTTAATGAATCTCCTGTTATAGCCCACTAAACCCAAGAAACTGCGGATCTTGGATGGCGTCTTTGGAGTCTTCCATTGCATCACCGCCTCCACCTTTGCCAGGTCTACCATGTTCCTATCGAAATTTACCACGTGACCCAAAAACTGAACCTCGCGCAACCAGAAAGCACACTTGGAGAACTTAGCATACAGCTTCTCTCTTCTAAGTGTCTCCAATACCTCACGAATATGACCGTTATGCTCTTCTTCGCTCTTCGAATAAATCAGGATATCATCGATAAACATAATTACTGATTTATCCAACATCCACCGACACACCCGGTTCATCAAATCCATAAAGGCAACTGGCGTGTTAGTTAGACCAAAAGACATAACGAAAAACTCGTAGTGTCTATAACGCATGCGAAAAGCTGTTTTAGGTATATCATGCTCCTTCACCTTCAATTAATGGTAACCAGATCAGAGATCTATCCTCGAGAACCAACTGGCACCTTGGAGCTGATCAAATAAGCCATCAATCCTTAGTAACAGATACTGGTTCTTCACGGTCAACTTGTTTAACTCACGGTAGTCGATGCACATCCTCATACTACCATCCTTCTTCTTTACAAACAAGACCGGGGCACCCCAGGGAGAGATACTCGGTCGAATGAACCCTTTGTCCAACAACTCTTGCAACTGAACCATCAGTTCCTTCATCTCGGACGGAGCCAATCGATACGGTGCCTTAGCAACAGGTTGAGCACCAGGTATCAAGTCAATGTGGAACTCGATCTCGCAGTCTGGTGGCACACCTGGTAAATCTTCTGGGAACACGTCTGGAAAGTCACACACAACTGGTACGTCGGACAATTGTGGTACTAACGCATCCACATCCTTCACATAAGCCAGGTAGGCACTACATCCACGTTTCATACACTTCCCTGCCACCACCATCGAAATCACCTTCGGAATCATAGTAACTCGATCCCCATAGATCGTCACCGCACTCCCATCAGGCGCAGTCAATCAGATCATCTTCTTGCGACACACAATATTTGCCTCATAGGCCTCTAACCAATCCATCCCTAGAACCACATCAAATCCGCCTAGGGGCATCACGAATAATTTAGCAGAGAACCTATGGCCTTCTAATTATATGTCCCAATTCTCTATCAGATCAAAAATCCTGGTAGACTTAACAATGGCAGTTTCTACATTAAAGGGCTTATCAATCCTTCTACTCCTAACAGGCAACTTAGCACAAAAGGTAGCAGAAATAAAACTCTTACTAGCACTAGAATCAAATAATACAGAGGCACAAGTTTGGTTTACTAGGAACGTACCTGGCATGACATCAGGGTCCACTCTAGCCTCCTCCCGAGTCATCGTGAATGCTCTGGCTTTTGCTCCCTACCCATCCTTCTCGGTCCCCTTCTTTGCCCCAAAACTTTTGGCCCTTGGCTTCCTGCAATCTCTACTAATATGCCCAGTCTCCCCACAATTGTAGCACCTCGTCACTCCATAATCCCTTGCCCTATGACCAGGCTTCCCACACTTGAAGCAGAGATTTGATCCTCACTTGCATTCCCCCGCATGCTCCTTCCTACACCTGTTACACATCCTTGACCCAGTACCTGTCGTCACCACCCTCCTGTCATCCATTCTTGCCTTTTTGTTTTTGGGGGTGAAACCACCACTGCCAAATCTTTTCCCCTTCCAATTTCTATCACCATAACCTTTCTTATTCACCTCTACCACTACCACCTCTCTTCATCATACAACCTCCATGCCAGATCAACCACCGACCTAGAAGTACTCGGCCGGGCGGCGATCATGTGCCTACAGATTTCTGTTGGCAAACCCTGAATATACCTCTTGATCTTCCTTGACACCGGCGTCACCTGATCTGGCACCAGCCTTGCCATCTCGTTGAACTTAGTCGCGTATTGCTGTTGTGTCATAGTTCAGCCTCCAGCTGTAGGAACTCTCTCTCAATCTTGTCAAGCTCCCTATTAGGACAAAATTCCTCAATCACCAACTTCTTCAGCTCACTCCACCTCATCCTCCCAATCGCCCTGCTACCCTCGGCCTGGACAATGTTGTCCCACCAGCATAAGGCCAAGTCCACAAATGAGTGGGTAGCAAACTTCACCTTCTGGTCCTCTCGGCACTCACTGATATCGAGCACCGCCTCTATCTCCCTCACCTATCGGTGAGCAGCAGCAGCATTACTATTCCCATCAAAAGTTGGAGGCTTGCATCGCTGGAATGCCCCATAACTACACCCCTTTGCAGTATCCTGCACCGCTTCCTCCTCCTCATCGTCACTGGAGACAACCATCTCAGTCTCTGGTTGCTCCCCTTTACCTGAACCTCTCCTAATGGTCCTCCTCCTCTCCTCCTTCTCTTACTTTTCATCCTCCCTCACAGCACGAATAACCTTGGTCACCACAGACGGCAAGGTCGTCTGCATGACCTAATGAACCACCTCCACAACTGCCTCTTTCACAAAGGCTCTCAAATTAGCACTCTCATCACCGCCTTCCTGGTGATGAAGCTCGGGCTCTGTAGGAGCCGTCCCAACAGCCTTAGCCTTGTTCCTGGTGACACGTGGCCTAGCACCACGACCACCCTGCACACCTCCTCGAGAAGCCTTTGAAGATCTACCACCCGCCATCCTCTAAACACTATAAGATTCAAACACCAACACGGTCATTCAAGGTAATAGCTTAGTTTATGTCAAGTATAGTAAGTCCCTAATTACAGTGGCCAGTTATGATTAGCCACTTACTTTACTCTTCATCCCCTAAGCATTTTCTATCCTGACTACATCAGTATCCAAATCTACTAAGAGCACATAAATCAGATAGCACGCGCACATAATACCGGTTAATCTTAAGAATGTAAATTACCTGATGGCACGTAGCTACTTGGGCTGGCATCCTTCCATTCGGTCCAATTCTAAGTTTAAGTTTAGGTTTTGAAAATATTTACCCATTTCTCTTAAACTTTAGCTCTGATACCAACTTGTAAGGCCCCATTCCCGGGAAACCCATAGTTGGTCAATCACAACCTCATTTATATCAAAACATATTAAGATTTATTAAGTAATAAAATATTGCAACGGAATAATTCATCAAAAACCATTTCATGCTTTAATAAATACATTTTCCAAGTAATACATCATCGTTTAAAAGATTACAAAATGTCACTTAGTTGTTTTACAAAACAACATCATTATTATTGCATGAGATGGATGCCAGTCTTGCCCGCCAAGTAGCTTCACCCTCGTGCCATCCTCAGCAACAAGTTACCTGCCACTGAAAATGCATGAAAAGTCAGCGTTGCTGGGTGAGTTCTAGTTTTATATAATAAAATACTTTACCTTTAGTAAAAACCTTTCCTTTACTTTCGTTCGTGATCACACAACATACATACATCTTGATAATATCATTATTATCTTTCAACATTCTTTTCATTCATTTCGTACTTTCATCATTATCTTTCACTTTCATCTAGACCGATGTCATATCCTATACCCCAAACATTGTGCACGAAGCTGGTACTAGGCCTAAGTCTATAAATAGACCCCTAACATTGTGCACGAAGCTGACTCCAGTAACGCGGCAAGCGACAAGGGTCCCGTTTCGTACATATTGGTCAATCACAAGGATTGAGCCCCGTGTGCATCCTTATGGGTTAGCTAAACCGCACACAGTTAAGCTAACAACCCCTCAATGAGTTGTGAACCTCCTTTCAGTTGCTTGCAAGACTTTACATTCTTCCATTAGGTTCCACTTCGTTAATAATGTCTTTCACTTTCATTATATAATACTTTATGTACAAGAGCATTAACACACCACGTAAAGTCATGTAATAATACTTAATAAGGGACATCAATAACAGGCCACAACATGCATAAAAAACACAAACATAACCCACCAAAACATTCCAGAGCTTAATCATAAATTTCCATTTTTCCAAAAATTTCAGAAAAATTTTAAGGCAACTTAGGCGCATGAGCACTACGTGGGCGCCTGGGCACTATACCAGTTCTAACTTATGCAAATTTTTAGTTCCCGATTATCAACCTAACATAATCCTAGCCCAAATCTAGCATACTAAGCTCATAAAATAAGCATACAACCACATAATTCAGTCTAACATTCACCAACACACATACCCACATAAACAGGGGAACACATACGGTTAACATACTGGAAATTGCAAAAATAATAGTTTACATGCATTTCAGCCCCAAAACATGTTTAAAACAGAAAAACTAGGGATCTAGAACTCACCTACAGCAGCCTTTGAGTAAAACTCCTCCAAATTCAAGAGCACTTGGAGTTCAAACACCTAAACACACCAAAAACACCCAACCGAATGCAGAAAAACACATAAGACTCGGTCTACAAGCTGAAAACCCAGCTGAAACAAACAAAACACACAAAATCTTACCTTCTAGACGATTTTCTTCTTCTTCTCTCTAGAAAACCGACGGAACTCTACTTTTCTTCTTTTCTGCTGTCGAAGGCAGTTGGTGAGCAGAAGTGTGGGAGCCATGCCCACTTTTAAACATAATTATATTAAAGTTTGCCTCTTGCTCAACTAAAACCTCTCAACTTGGGTTATTTCATCTTTCTTTCTTTATACTTCTCTTTTCTTTTCTTTCTTTTTTTTTTTAAAATATCCTGGTGTTACAAGTCCACCCCCCTTATATAGGTTTCGTCCCCGAAACCTGTCACTCCTCGAACAGTTGTGGATAATGCTATCTCATCTCTTCCTCTATCTCTCACGTAGACTCGGATCCCTTCCTGTGCCTCCACTGTACTCGCACTAGTAGAACCACTTTATTCAGCAGCCTCTCTCTTTTCTGTCAATGATGGCCACCGGTTGCTCCATATAATTGAGCCATCCATCCACCTCAATATCCTCCAGTGGCACAATCATATCCTCATCAGCTAAGCACTTTCTCAGATGAGATACATGGAATGTTGGATGAATCCCACTTAACTCGTCGGGTAGCTCCAACCTATAGGCCACCTCTCCTACTAGAGCAATGATTCGGAAAGGTCCTATATACCTCGGGCTTAGCTTACCCTCTTTCTAAACCGAATCATCCCCTTCCAAGGTGAAACCTTCAGCATAACTCTATCACACACCTTGAATTCAATCGGTTTAAGCCTCTTGTCAGCATACGACTTTTGCCTATCTTTTGCCGCCTTCATAAAGGCCTTGATCTTCTCCAACTTTTCAGTTATAGCCTCGATCACTTCAATGCTCCCCAACTCCTTATGTCCGATGTCTCCCCAACATACAGGCGTTCTACACATTCTACCGTGTAGCATCTCATATGGTGGCATACCAATGCTGGCATGATAACTGTTGTTGTATGGTAAGTGTTCATCCCAACTTCCTCCAAAATCATTCACGCATGCCTGTAGCAAATATTCCAGTGTCTGAATCGTCCTCTCCGACTGACCATCTATCTGAGGATGGTACGTCGTACTGATATGCAACCTCGTCCCAATCGCGTCATGAAATCTCTTCCAAAACTTGGATGTAAACCGAGTGTCACGGTCAGACACGATAGACAATGGTACACCATCACGTGTCACAATCTCCTTGATGAATAGATCTACCAACCTCTCAGATGAATATGTCTAGCGGATCGATAGAAAGTGAGCACTCTTCGTCAAAAGTTCAACAATCACCCATATAGCATCATACCCCTTACCGTACATGGTAACTTCGTAATGAAGTCCATGGTGATGTGCTCCCACTTCCACTCGGGTATACCCAAAGGTTGGATCTTCCCGTATGGCTTCTGATGTTCCGCCTTTACTTACAAGCAAGGAAGGCACTTGCTCACATACTCCGCTACATCGCGCTTCATACCCGGCCACCAGTAATCTTTCTTCATATCATAATACATCTTTGTAGCACCGAGATGAATAGAGTATCGAGTCTTATGAGCTTCATCCATGTTTTGCCCCCGTAGGTCTCCATAACGAGGGATCCATATCCACCCGAAGCGGGTTCTAACTCCAAGAGTGTTCTTACCCAACTCCGAGACTAGACCTTTCATTCTTTCGGAGTTGACTCGGTCGTCCTTCAACGCCTCATATTGAAATTCCTTGACCTATGCCATCATATCGGAGGTCATCACCAACAGGTAAGATTTCACCCGGATTGGCTCTGGTCTCTCCTTTCGGCTAAGGGCATCTGCCACTATGTTGGCCTTGCCCGAATAGTAGTGGATCTCACAATCATAATCCTTAATCAACTCTAACCACCTCCTTTGCCTCATATTGAGGTCCTTCTGCTCAAAGAAGTATTTCAAGCTCTTATGGTTAGTGAAGATAGTGCACTTCATCCCGTACAAGTAGTGCCTCCAAATCTTCAATGCAAAGGCCACAGCTGCTAGCTCCAAGTCATGAGTAGGGTAATTAGCCTCATAGATTTTCAACTGTCGGGATGCATAGGCTATAACCCTTCCCCGTTGCATCAGCACGCAACCCAATCCTGAATAAGAAGCATCTGAATAGACCACCAAGTCTTCATTCCCTTCAGGTAACATCAAGATAAGAGCTTGAGTCAATCTTGTCTTCAGCTCTTCAAAAGCACTCTCCTGTTCTAAACCCCAAACAAACTTCACATCCTTACGGGTCAGCTTGATCAATGGTGAGGCTATCTTAGAAAAGTCTTTAATGAATCTCCTGTTATAGCCCACTAAACCCAAGAAACTGCGGATCTTGGATGGCGTCTTTGGAGTCTTCCATTGCATCACCGCCTCCACCTTTGCCAGGTCTACCATGTTCCTATCGAAATTTACCACGTGACCCAAAAACTGAACCTCGCGCAACCAGAAAGCACACTTGGAGAACTTAGCATACAGCTTCTCTCTTCTAAGTGTCTCCAATACCTCACGAATATGACCGTTATGCTCTTCTTCGCTCTTCGAATAAATCAGGATATCATCGATAAACATAATCACTGATTTATCCAACATCCACCGACACACCCGGTTCATCAAATCCATAAAGGCAACTGGCGTGTTAGTTAGACCAAAAGACATAACGAAAAACTCGTAGTGTCTATAACGCATGCGGAAAGCTGTTTTAGGTATATCATGCTCCTTCACCTTCAATTAATGGTAACCAGATCAGAGATCTATCCTCGAGAACCAACTGGCACCTTGGAGCTGATCAAATAAGCCATCAATCCTCAGTAACAGATACTGGTTCTTCACGATCAACTTGTTTAACTCACGGTAGTCGATGCACATCCTCATACTACCATCCTTCTTCTTTACAAACAAGACCGGGGCAACCCAGGGAGAGATACTCGGTCGAATGAACCCTTTGTCCAACAACTCTTGCAACTGAACCATCAGTTCCTTCATCTCGGACGGAGCCAATCGATACGGTGCCTTAGCAACAGGTTGAGCACCAGGTATCAAGTCAATGTGGAACTCGATCTCGCAGTCTGGTGGCACACCTGGTAAATCTTCTGGGAACACGTCTGGAAAGTCACACACAACTGGTACGTCGGACAATTGTGGTACTAACGCATCCACATCCTTCACATAAGCCAGGTAGGCACTACATCCACGTTTCATACACTTCTCTGCCACCACCATCGAAATCACCTTCGGAATCATAGTAACTCGATCACCATAGATCGTCACCGCACTCCCATCAGGCGCAGTCAATCAGATCATCTTCTTGCGACACACAATATTTGCCTCATAGGCCTCTAACCAATCCATCCCTAGAACCACATCAATCCGCCTAGGGGCATCACGAATAATTTAGCAGAGAACCTATGGCCTTCTAATTATATGTCCCAATTCTCTATCAGATCAAAAATCCTGGTAGACTTAACAATGGCAGTTTCTACATTAAAGGGCTTATCAATCCTTCTACTCCTAACAGGCAACTTAGCACAAAGGTAGCAGAAATAAAAATCTTACTAGCACTAGAATCAAATAATACAGAGGCACAAGTTTGGTTTACTAGGAACGTACCTGACATGACATCAGGGTCCACTCTAGCCTCCTCCCGAGTCATCGTGAATGCTCTGGCTTTTGCTCCCTGCCCATCCTTCTTGGTCCCCTTCTTTGCCCCAGAACTTTTGGCCCTTGGCTTCCTGCAATCTCTACTCATATGCCCAGTCTCCCCACAATTGTAGCACCTCATCACTCCATAATCCCTTGCCCTATGACCAGGCTTCCCACACTTGAAGCAGAGATTTGATCCTCACTTGCATTCCCCCGCATGCTCCTTCCTACACCTGTTACACATCCTTGACCCAGTACCTGTCGTCACCACCCTCCTGTCATCCATTCTTGCCTTTTTGTTTTTGGGGGTGAAACCACCACTGCCAAATCTTTTCCCCTTCCAATTTCTATCACCATAACCTTTCTTATTCACCTCTACCACTACCACCTCTCTTCATCATACAACCTCCATGCCAGATCAACCACCGACCTAGAAGTACTCGGCCGGGCGGCGATCATGTGCCTACAGATTTCTGTTGGCAAACCCTGAATATACCTCTTGATCTTCCTTGACACCGGCGTCACCTGATCTGGCACCAGCCTTGCTATCTCGTTGAACTTAGTCGCGTATTGCTGTTGTGTCATAGTTCAGCCTCCAGCTGTAGGAACTCTCTCTCAATCTTGTCAAGCTCCCTATCAGGACAAAATTCCTCAATCACCAACTTCTTCAGCTCACTCCACCTCATCCTCCCAATCGCCCTGCTACCCTCGGCCTGGACAATGTTGTCCCACCAGCATAAGGCCAAGTCCACAAATGAGTGGGTAGCAAACTTCACCTTCTGGTCCTCTCGGCACTCACTGATATCGAGCACCGCCTCTATCTCCCTCACCTATCGGTGAGCAGCAGCAGCATTATTCCTCCTCATCAAAAGTTGGAGGCTTGCATCGCTGGAATGCCCCATAACTACACCCTTTTGCAGTAACATGCATAAAAGGACAAACATAACTCACCAAAACATTCCAGAGCTTAATCATAAATTTCCATTTTTCCTAAAATTTCAAAAAAATTTAAGCAACTTAGGCGCATGAGCACTACGTGGGCGCCTGGGCACTATAACAGTTCTAACTTATGCAAATTTTCAGTTCCCGGTCATCATCCTTACATAATCCTAGCCCAAATCTAGCATACTAAGCTCATAAAACAAGCATACAACCACATAATTCAGTCAAACATTCACCAACACACATACCCATATAAATAGGGAACACATATGATTAACATACTAGAAATTGCAAAATAATAGTTTACATGCATTTCAACCCCAAAACATGTTTAAAACAGAAAAATTAGGGATCTAGAACTCACCTACAGCAGCCTTCGAGTAAAACTCCGCTAAACTCGAGAGCACTTAGAGTTCAAACACCTAAACACACCAAAAACACCCAACCGAACGCTGAAAAACACATAAGACTCGGTCTACAAGCTGAAAAAGCCGCTGAAACCGAACAAAACACATAAAATCTTACCTTCTAGAGGATCTTCTTCTTCTTCTCTCTAGAAAACCGATGGAACACTGCTTTTCTTCTTTTCTGCTGTCGAAGGCAGTTGGTGAGCAGAAGTGTGGGCGGCCATGCCTACTTTTAAACATAGTTATATTAAAGTTTGCCTCTTGCACAACTTTAACCCCTCAACTTAGGTTATTTCACCTTTCTTTCTTTATACTTCTCTTTTCTTTTCTTTTTTTTTCTTTTTTTTTAAAATATCCGGGTGTTACATCAATGATAAAAGCATCTGTTTCTCCTTTGTTGTATGTAAATACAGACCTGGAGTAAACATAAGGACAATTTATGTTGTGCTGAGCACAGACCTAGTTGACCTTGCACTAAAAGTGTTGATGCATGCCAAAAGGCAAACAAAAGAATCCCAATATGGATCAAAGCTAAAAGAAGCCTAATGTGAATCAACTTCCAAAGTGAAGTGTAAAGAGTCCTAAAGTGGATCATATCATGAGAATTTGTACTTTAAGTAGCCTGGTTCAAGTTGTGATAAAGTGCCACCTTGCATTTTATGAGGAGGGTTATTCTTCCATATTTTTGAGTGTGGGGTACTCAATTAGCATATATAATCAAACCAAACATGATAAATATCACAAAGTGTTGAAATAGATCCTTGCATGAGTTTAACTGGACAAACATACTTACAATCAACTTTGTTCTTTGTCTATGTCTCTTCAAGCATTAAACATTCTTAGATGTAGAGTTTTTTGGATTAGTATGACCTCATTGCAGTTGAAGGATTCATTCTTGTAAATTTCATAATTTTGAAAAAACTAATATTCCAAAAAGATTTGTCACTTGTTAGTATTTTTCTTAGTTTTGGTAGATTTACATGTGTTATTGATTTAGGAGTGAAACTTCCATGCAATACCTCTACCGAGAGGATTTAGCCTTTTGCAGGTGATGAATTGCACAACATGCCTGAGTTTCTCATTTAGTTCAAGATGTTAAGTAAACACTCCTGCTTCTTTCAAAGATCTCCTACCAGTTGCTGAGAACCAAGAATCCTCCTCTTGGTGTCTCATACACAAAAGTTCCTCACCCTCCAAAGCTTTTATTGAGTGAGAGTATATGTCAAGTCTGAAGAATGTCTGGTGCTTCTCCTTCACTTCTGAAGTTAGATAAAGCTGTTGATATTACTACCTATGCAATCCATAGTGTTTGCAAATAGGTGTATTTTCAAGTCTTCAAAATGAGACTAGAAGATCATGCTAATGAAACATCTATCAATTGCCGAAACAAAGTCTGTTTCTTAATGCCTTTTCTGATGCTTCTAAGAAGATGCTACCAAAAAGGGAGAGAAGACTGCACTTCAAGACTGCACATCAATCAACATCCAAGGTTTTGATAATCATGAGGTTTTGGCAGCATCATCTTAGGGGGAGTATTATTGGACTAGTTAAAGATGAGACTTTCCAAACCTAAGTGTCGAATCTCATGATGATTACCAAAACCGACACGGTGAAGCCATACTGAAAATATGATTCAAACGAAGAAAATCGACCAAAGTCAAACTTGTCAAACTTGGTCAACCATGGTCAAAGTCAACAATCAACATCAGCGGTCGTCTCTAATGACTTCAGCCACCCGGCAGTCACGCATCAGCAACAGAGAATTTATCAGACTTAGAAGAATATTTGTGTAATCATTAGGGCTTAATGTAATTTTGTTTATTTATATAAAGAGTATAAATAGACTAAGTGTAGTCATTTATACTCTAAGTAAGGAAAAGGCGCTAACAATAACAAGCAAGAGAGAATTAGTCTAGTGAGAGAGACAATTAGGTTGAGTGTGTGTGACAGAGAATTTTCTAACAAACTCTCTTTGTAATTTCCTAGCATCATCATCCATATGAATGAATGAAATTTTTATAAATATTTGTTCTTGAATTGTTCATCATTCATTCATCATTATACATTAAATCTTGCAACAGATCTTCACTTGAAATCATCAACAGGACTGTGAGATTCCGCATCACAGATCTGATTAACGACAACAATACATTGCAATATTCGATCCTACGATTATCGAATTTCCACACAAGTTGTTAATCTTCAGAGATTTTACCAACATCTTAGTTTGGATTTGAGAGTTTTTATCAATGTATTAGTAAACTGATCACCAACCCATGTTGACAAGAAGCACCACATAGACTACTAAAGGCATGATAGATAACAGCCAATGTGGCAAGCACACCGAGACCAGCGTAAGTCTACAACATCATCATTTTGCTGTATTCACTAGATGCTTAACTTTGTGTAGAAATTAGCCAATACATCATGCCAAACTTATTGTTCTTAGGGCATGATTATCATAGTAAGTATTGTGCTTGGAGAACATCGTTTAAATACTTAGGCATTTAAATAGGCTAGTTCATATCACATACACCTCATTGAGATTAAAAGAAAATATTACACTCTAAGATGTTTTGTGCTTTGAATGGTTAGAGATGAAAACATCTGAATCGTGAAAAGATACCAAGATATTAATGTGCTAATTATACTAGAATAACTTTTAAGTTTAACATTGATACTGATAAACTGTAACACTGTATTAAAAAAAATTGTACAACTTATTAGCAAAATTAGCAAACATGTTTTATGAATTTAATTTTTTAAGGATTTAATTGACTAAAACATTTAATAAGTTATAAATGGGACATGCAAGTACCACTTCGATAGTCTTTCATTCTTTCATGGAAGATATTAATTTTGTCTTTCATGTTTTGGTCTTAGTTGGGTTGTCTCCTGGAATGATTTTTTGTGTTTATGCAATATTGCTAGGAGGCTTCATTAGCTTTTACATAATGCTCATATCCAACCTCTGTTAGTTTTGTGTGTTCTTTCATGGGAAGATTTTAGTTAGGTTGGTCAAACTTAGTTAATCTTGGTGAACCATTGCCAACACATAATGAACGTTAGACAACAAATTCAAACTTGAACAATCATAGTTGATCTTACTTGGTCTAGAGCACTCTTAGTTAATTATGGTGAATCATAGTAAATATGATTTTTCTGGTGTATGCCAAACAACATCAAACTTAAAGAATCCTAGCTATCTTAGTTTTATTAGTGAATCATAGTTAAATACATTCTCCCTGAATACCACATTAAACATGATTTCAAAAGTCATAAACTATATGTTATAGTATTAATCCATACGATTTCAATAACATCTTTAGGAGATTCAATGCATTAAAGATCCACTTTAGACAACATTTGACAAAGTTCATCCCCTAAATAGCCAGAATCTATGATTTTACCCATTGACCCATTAGTGATATCGACCCATTTATGTTTTTTTTTTTCCTTTAAAGTAGACACAACCTTTTAAGTAAGTGGTTGAGTTTGCGATTCATCAATTTTGAACTCAGTTGATCCAAAGAGTTGTCAAGATTTGGCTTTGAATAAATCATCATTTTTGCTGAGGTAAGTGTCCTTGTTTGGTGCTAAACGATTGTAAGGCCCCGTTCACAGGAAACCCCACAGCTAGTCATGCATAACACTTTACATATTAAAATACATTGAAATAAAAAATCATGACAGCGGAATAGTTAAACAAAAACCATTTCATGCATTAATAATAACGTTTTCCAAGAAATACATCGTTGTTACAAGTTTTAAAAGAATATTTAGTTGTATTACACAAAAATATCATTTCTGCATAACATGGATGCCAGTCTTTATTTGCCAAGTAGCTTCAACCTCGTGCCATCCCCAGCAACATCATTACCTTCTAACTGATATGCATATAAAAAGTCAGCTTTACTGAGTGAGTTTTAGTTTTTATAATATAGAAAATATTGTAAACTTCACTTGGTGTTCATCCATCATTATACATAATCATTCGTTAAAAGATTCATTATCTTTCTTTCTTTCATTATCTTTCTCTTTCATTAACTAGGATTACACAAAGTAAGAGCCTACATTGTTGGTTGGAAACAATGCTGAACCCTGTCAGTACACATTTATAAGTGTAGCTAACCCCTGACAGTTGACCCACACTGCTACCCATGAAGCCTACTCATGAAAATGGTCCCATTCATTCATTGGTCAATCACAAGGATTAGACCCCAGATGTGCATCCTGAACAGCCACACATCAGTTGAGCTAACGACAACAATGTCTTGCACCGCCATTCATTGTTCTTGCAAGGCTTTTCATTTATCATAAGGGCCCTGGGGTAACATTCATTAGGTTACACTGTCTTTCTTTATTCCTTTGTGACCATTTGATTATGCATAATACTTTTAAGTTACCCGGACATTAGAATCACATAACATGAAATATTAATATTCATAACAGTAGCACATAAGAAAAGAATCAAACATTAGAAACATTAAAGCATAATCTTTCCTTATACATAAGTACTTATCAATTAAATTCTATTCCCAAAACTTCATAATAACCTAAGTGTTCATAACGTATGAATAAGGTATACAGCGGATGACTTAAGTACTAGTGCCCACAACGGACAGCCAAAGTCCACAGTGGACGACAAAATCCACAGCGGACGGCTAAAGGTCCACAGCGCATGAATAAGACACTATGTGTGTCCACAGCGGATGACTAAGGTTCATAGCAGATGAATTAGACATTAGAAGTGTCCATAATGAATAGCCATAAACCATAGCGGATAGTCTAAAGTATTTAAAAGATCCACAGAAGACGACTAATGTCCACAGCGAACATGCATGCATACTTAAGTGTTTGCAGCAGACATGCATGCATACTTAAGTGTCTAGAGCTGACAGTCTAAATCCTTAAGTGTTCACAACAGACATTCTAACAATGTTCAAGTGTCCGCAGCGAACAGTTAGTGTCCACAGCGGACAACATGTTCAACACTTACGATCCAACTTATGCAGTTTCTAGTTCCATACATCAACTTAAGTGTATTCTTAGCATAGATCTACCAGTTACACAATTAAAACATAACCAGCAACCATTCAACATCATAGAGATCTTTTAGAAACAAACATCTTTCGTAAACAGACATATTTCATGGAAAAACATAGTTTGGTAAATAAACATTCTTTTCAGTACACATATCAACCCCAAACAAATAAAAAACAGTAAAGAGGGGATCTAGAACTCACCTTAAACAATCTTGAAGCAAAACACCACAACCCAAGAGCAAACCTGGAGTTCTAACACCTAAATACACGTAAGAAGCAATTAAACACATAGAAACACATAGTTTGGCCCTTGTACACTTTAACCCCTCGCCTTTCAATATATATCCCGTTTGCTCCCTGTACTTTTCTTTTCTTTTTTTTTTGAAGTTTTCGAGTGTTAGAAGTCCACCCCCCCCCTTATATAGGTTTCGTTTTCGAAACCTGTCACTCCTTCAAGAGGTCAGGGTAGTACCGTCTCATTTCTTCCTCTGACTCCCATTGGCCTCTGATCCCTTGCGATGCTTCCATTGCACCTTTACTTGACTATCACTTTATTCCTTAACCGTTTCTCTTTTCGGTCTGAATGGCCACTGGTTGCTCCATATAAGTCAACCTTGCACCAACCTCGATGTCTCCAACTGGCATGCTTACGTCATCATTTGCCAACCTTTCTCAGAGAGACACATGGAATGTCGGATGTATTCCACTTAGCTCATCGTAGCTCTAACTTATAAGCCACCTCACCAACTATGGCAATGATTTATAATGCCCCAATGTACCATGGGCTCAATTTCCCTTGCTTTCCGAAACCTAATAATCCTTTCTGAAGAGATACTTTCAACATCACCTTATCTCCTACTTGGAACTCATGGCCTCCTCCTCTTACTCATCGCGCAGGACTTCTGCCGATCCTTTGCTGCTTTCCTAAAGGCCATGTTTTTTTCCAACTTTTCCAATGTGGCCTTGATGATCTCGATACTTCCCAACTCCTTTTGCCCGATATCACCCCCAACACACCGGGGTTCTGCATCCTCTCCATACAACATTTCAAGGGTGGCATGCCTATATTAGCGTGATAACTATTGTTGTAAGAGAACTCTGC
>CM046434.1:28484275-28562173 GCA_025506505.1 Flaveria sonorensis
GGCACTATAACAGTTCTAACTTATGCAAATTTTCAGTTCCCGGTCATCATCCTACATAATCCTAGCCCAAATCTAGCATACTAAGCTCATAAAACAAGCATACAACCAATAATTCAGTCAAACATTCACCAACACACATACCCATATAATAGGGGAACACATATGATTAACATACTAGAAATTGCAAAAATAATAGTTTACATGCATTTCAACCCCCAAAACATGTTTAAAACAGAAAAATTAGGGATCTAGAACTCACCTACAGCAGCCTTCGAGTAAAACTCCGCTAAACTCGAGAGCACTTAGAGTTCAAACACCTAAACCACACCAAAAACACCCAACCGAACGCAGAAAAACACAATACGACTCGGTATACAAGCTGAAAAGCCAGCTGAAACCGAACAAAACACATAAAATCTTACCTTCTAGAGGATCTTCTTCTTCTTCTCTCTAGAAAACCGATGGACACTGCTTTTCTTCTTTTCTGCTGTCGAAGGCAGTTGGTGAGCAGAAGTGTGGGCGGCCATGCCTACTTTTAACATAGTTATATTAAAGTTTGCCTCTTGCACAACTTTAACCCCTCAACTTAGGTTATTTCACCTTTCTTTCTTTATACTTCTCTTTCTTTTCTTTTTTTTCTCTTTTTTTTTAAAATATCCGGGTGTTACATCAATGATAAAAGCATCTGTTTCTCCTTTGTTGTATGTAAATACAGACCTGGAGTAAACATAGGACAATTTATGTTGTGCTGAGCACAGACCTAGTTGACCTGCACTAAAAGTGCTGATGCATGCCAAAAAGGCAAACAAAAGAATCCCAATATGGATCAAAGCTAAAAGAAGCCTAATGTGAATCAACTTCCAAAGTGAAGTGTAAAAGAGTCCTAAAGTGGATCATATCATGAGAATTTGTACTTTAAGTAGCCTGGTTCAAGTTGTGATAAAGTGCCACCTTGCATTTATGAGGAGGGTTATTCTTCCATATTTTGAGTGTGGGGTACTCAATTAGCATATATAATCAAACCAAAACATGATAAATATCACAAAGTGTTGAAAATAGATCCTTGCATGAGTTTAACTGGACAAACATACTTACAATCAACTTTGTTCTTTGTCTATGTCTCTTCAAGCATTAAACATTCTTAGATGTAGAGTTTTTTGGATTAGTATGACCTCATTGCAGTTGAAGGATTCATTCTTGTAAATTTCATAATTTTGAAAAAACTAATATTCCAAAAAGATTTGTCACTTGTTAGTATTTTCTTAGTTTTGGTAGATTTACATGTGTTATGATTTAGGAGTGAAACTTCCATGCAATACCTCTACCGAGAGGATTTAGCCTTTTGCAGGTGATGAATTGCAAACATGCCTGAGTTTCTCATTTAGTTCAAGATGTTAAGTAAACACTCCTGCTTCTTTCAAAGATCTCCTACCAGTTGCTGAGAACCAAGAATCCTCCTCTTGGTGTCTCATACACAAAAGTTCCTCACCCTCCAAAGCTTTATTGAGGAGAGTATATGTCAAGTCTGAAGAATGTCTGGTGCTTCTCCTTCACTTCTGAAGTTAAGATAAAGCTGTTGATATTACTACCTATGCAATCCATAGTGTTTGCAAATAGGTGTATTTTCAAGTCTTCAAATGAGACTAGAAGATCATGCTAATGAAACATCATCAATGCCGAAACAAAGTCTGTTTCTTAATGCCTTTTCTGATGCTTCTAAGAAGATGCTACCAAAAAGGGAGAGAAGACTGCACTTCAAGACTGCACATCAATCAACATCCAAGGTTTTGATAATCATGAGGTTTTGGCAGCATCATCTTAGGGGAGTATTATTGGACTAGTTAAAGATGAGACTTTCCAAAACCTAAGTGTCGAATCTCATGATGATTACCAAAACCGACACGGTGAAGCCATACTGAAAATATGATTCAAACGAAGAAAATCGACCAAAGTCAAACTTATCAAACTTGGTCAACCATGGTCAAAGTCAACAATCAACATCAGCGGTCGTCTCTAATGACTTCAGCCACCCGGCAGTCACGCATCAGCAACAGAGAATTATCAGACTTAGAAGAATATTTGTGTAATCATTAGGGCTTAAATGTAATTTGTTTATTTATATAAAGAGTATAAATAGACTAAGTGTAGTCATTTATACTCTAAGTAAGGAAAAGGCGCTAACAATAACAAGCAAGAGAGAATTAGTCTAGTGAGAGAGACAATTAGGTTGAGTGTGTGTGACAGAGAATTTTCTAACAAACTCTCTTTGTAATTTCCTAGCATCATCATCCATATGAATGAATGAAATTTTTATAAAATTTGTTCTTGAATTGTTCATCATTCATTCATCATTATACATTAAATCTTGCAACAGATCTTCACTTGAAATCATCAACAGGACTGTGAGATTCCGCATCACAGATCTGATTAACGACAACAATACAATTGCAATATTCGATCCTACGATTATCGAATTTCCACACAAGTTGTTAATCTTCAGAGATTTTACCAACATCTTAGTTTGGATTTGAGAGTTTTTATCAATGTATTAGTAAACTGATCACCAACCCATGTTGACAAGAAGCACCACATAGACTACTAAAGGCATGATAGATAACAGCCAATGTGGCAAGCACACCGAGACCAGCGTAAGTCTACAACATCATCATTTTGCTGTATTCACTAGGATGCTTAACTTTGTGTAGAAATTAGCCAATACATCATGCCAAACTTATTGTTCTTAGGGCATGATTATCATAGTAAGTATTGTGCTTGGAGAACATCGTTTAAATACTTAGGCATTTAAATAGGCTAGTTCATATCACATACACCTCATTGAGATTAAAAAAATATTACACTCTAAGATGTTTTGTGCTTTGAATGGTTAGAGATGAAAACATCTGAATCGTGAAAAGATACCAAGATATAATGTGCTAATTATACTAGAATAACTTTTAAGTTTAACATTGATACTGATAAACTGTAACACTGTATTAAAAAAAATTGTACAACTTATTAGCAAAATTAGCAAACATGTTTTATGAATTTAATTTTTAAGGATTTAATTGACTAAAACATTTAATAAGTTATAAATGGGACATGCAAGTACCACTTCGATAGTCTTTCATTCTTTCATGGGAAGATATTAATTTTGTCTTTCATGTTTTGGTCTTAGTTGGGTTGTCTCCTGGAATGATTTTTTTGTGTTTATGCAATATTGCTAGGAGGCTTCATTAGCTTTTACATAATGCTCATATCCAACCTCTGTTAGTTTTGTGTGTTCTTTCATGGGAAGATTTTAGTTAGGTTGGTCAAACTTAGTTAATCTTGGTGAACCATTGCCAACACATAATGAACGTTAGACAACAAATTCAAACTTGAACAATCATAGTTGATCTTACTTGGTCTAGAGCACTCTTAGTTAATTATGGTGAATCATAGTAAATATGATTTTTCTGGTGTATGCCAAACAACATCAACCTTAAAGAATCCTAGCTAATCTTAGTTTTATTAGTGAATCATAGTTAAATACATTCTCCTGAATACCACATTAAACATGATTTCAAAAAGTCATAAACATATGTTATAGTATTAAATCCATACGATTTCAAATAAATCATTTTAGGAGATTCAATGCATTAAAGATCCACTTTAGACAACATTTGACAAAGTTCATCCCTAAATAGCCAGAATCTATGATTTTACCCATTTGACCCATTAGTGATATCGACCCATTTATGTTTTTTTTTTCCTTTAAAGTAGACACAACCTTTTAAGTAAGTGGTTGAGTTTGCGATTCATCAATTTTGAACTCAGTTGATCCAAAGAGTTGTCAAGATTTGGCTTTGAATAAATCATCATTTTTGCTGAGGTAAGTGTCCTTGTTTGGTGCTAAACGATTGTAAGGCCCCGTTCACAGGAAACCCCACAGCTAGTCATGCATAACACTTTACATATTAAAATACATTGAAATAAAAAATCATGACAGCGAATAGTTAAACAAAAACCATTTCATGCATTAATAATAACGTTTTCAAGAAATACATCGTTGTTACAAGTTTTAAAAGAATATTTAGTTGTATTACAAGACAAAAATATCATTTCTGCATAACATGGATGCCAGTCTTTATTTGCCAAGTAGCTTCAACCTCGTGCCATCCCCAGCAACATCATTACCTTCTAACTGATATGCATATAAAAAGTCAGCTTTACTGAGTGAGTTTTAGTTTTTATAATATAGAAAATATTGTAAACTTCACTTGGTGTTCATCCATCATTATACATAATCATTCGTTAAAAGATTCATTATCTTTCTTTCTTTCATTATCTTTCTCTTTCATTACTAGGATTACACAAAGTAAGAGCCTACATTGTTGGTTGGAAACAAATGCTGAACCCTGTCAGTACACATTTATAAGTGGTAGCTAACCCCTGACAGTTGACCCACACTGCTACCCATGAAGCTACTCATGAAAATAGGTCCCATTCATTCATTGGTCAATCACAAGGATTAGACCCCAGATGTGCATCCTAAAACAGCCACACATCAGTTGAGCTAACGACAACAATGTCTTGCACCGCCATTCATTGTTCTTGCAAGGCTTTTCATTTATCATAAGGGCCCTGGGGTAACATTCATTAGGTTACACTGTCTTTCTTTTATTCCTTTGTGACCATTTGATTATGCATAATACTTTTAAGTTACCCGGACATTAGAATCACATAACATGAAATATTAATATTCATAACAGTAGCACATAAGAAAAGAATCAAACATTAGAAACATTAAACAAGCATAATCTTTCCTTATACATAAGTACTTATCAATTAAATTCTATTCCCAAAACTTCATAATAAACCTAAGTGTTCATAACGTATGAATAAGGTATACAGCGGATGACTTAAGTACTAAGTGCCCACAACGGACAGCCAAAGTCCACAGTGGACGACAAAAATCCACAGCGGACGGCTAAAGGTCCACAGCGCATGAATAAGACACTATGTGTGTCCACAGCGGATGACTAAGGTTCATAGCAGATGAATTAGACATTAGAAGTGTCCATAATGAATAGCCATAAACCATAGCGGATAGTCTAAAGTATTTAAAAGATCCACAGAAGACGACTAATGTCCACAGCGAACATGCATGCATACTTAAGTGTTTGCAGCAGACATGCATGCATACTTAAGTGTCTAGAGCTGACAGTCTAAATCCTTAAAGTGTTCACAACAGACATTCTAACAATGTTCAAGTGTCCGCAGCGAACAGTTAGTGTCCACAGCGGACAACATGTTCAACACTTACGATCCAACTTATGCAGTTTCTAGTTCCATACATCAACTTAAGTGTATTCTTAGCATAGATCTACCAGTTACACAATTAAAACATAACCAGCAACCATTCAACATCATAGAGATCTTTTAGAAACAAACATCTTTCGTAAACAGACATATTTTCATGGAAAAACATAGTTTGGTAAATAAACATTCTTTTCAGTACACATATCAACCCAAACAAATAAAAAACAAGTAAAAGAGGGGATCTAGAACTCACCTTAAACAATCTTGAAGCAAAACACCACAAACCAAGAGCAAACCTGGAGTTCTAACACCTAAATACACGTAAAGAAGCAATTAAACACATAGAAACACATAGTTTGGCCCTTGTACACTTTAACCCCTCGCCTTTCAATATAATATCCCGTTTGCTCCCTGTACTTTTCTTTTCTTTTTTTTTTGAAGTTTTCGAGTGTTAGAAGTCCACCCCCCCCTTATATAGGTTTCGTTTTCGAAACCTGTCACTCCTTCAAGAGGTCAGGGTAGTACCGTCTCATTTCTTCCTCTGACTCCCAATTGGCCTCTGATCCCTTGCGATGCTTCCATTGCACCTTTACTTGACTAATCACTTTATTCCTTAACCGTTTCTCTTTTCGGTCTGAAATGGCCACTGGTTGCTCCATATAATTCAACCTTGCACCAACCTCGATGTCTCCAACTGGCATGCTTACGTCATCATTTGCCAAACACTTTCTCAGAGGAGACACATGGAATGTCGGATGTATTCCACTTAGCTCATCGTAGCTCTAACTTATAAGCCACCTCACCAACTATGGCAATGATTTATAATGCCCCAATGTACCATGGGCTCAATTTCCCTTGCTTTCGAAACCTAATAATCCCTTTCTGAAGAGATACTTTCAACATCACCTTATCTCCTACTTGGAACTCAATTGGCCTCCTCCTCTTATCAGCGCAGGACTTCTGCCGATCCTTTGCTGCTTTCCTAAAGGCCATGTTTTTTTCCAACTTTTCCAATGTGGCCTTGATGATCTCGATACTTCCCAACTCCTTTTGCCCGATATCACCCCCAACACACCGGGGTTCTGCATCCTCTCCCATACAACATTTCAAAGGGTGGCATGCCTATATTGGCGTGATAACTATTGTTGTAAGAGAACTCTGCCAATGGTAGGTGTTCATCCCAACTTTTATCGAAATCAATGATGCATGCCTAGAGCATGTCTTTTAAAGTCTGAATGGTTCGTTTTGATTGACCGTGTGTCTGAGGGTGGTAAGTTGTGCTATGTGTAACCTCGTTCCCATCGCATCGTGGAACTTCTTCCAAAACTTGGACGTGAACCGAGTGTCCCTATCAGGAACAATGGACACCGGCACGTCATGACAAGTTACAATCTCTTTGATGAGCAGATCCGTCAAACTTTCCAACGAGTAAGTCTCTCGGATTGGCAAGAAGTGAGCATTCTTCGTCAAGTGGTCTACGGTTACCCGAATGGTATAACATCCTCTCGCCGTACAAGGCAAATTCGGGATGAAGTCCATGGTGATGTGTTCCCACTTCCATTTGTGTATATCCAAAGGTTGGGTCTTCCCGTATGGTTTCTGATGCTATACCTTCACTTGCAAGCAAGTCAGGCACTTACTCACGTACTCCACTACGTCACGCTTCATCCCTGGCCACCAATAATCCTTCTTCAGGTCGTGATACATCTTTGTAGCACCATGATGGATGGAATACCGAGTTTTGTGAGCTTCATACTTAATCCTTCCCCTCAGATCCCCATAACAAGGAATTTGTATCCGCCTGGATCGAGTTCTACCACCAAGGGTGTTCTCTCCTAAATCCGATATTTGCCTCTTCATTCACTTAGAGTTGATCCTATCATCTTTTAGTGCCTCGTCTTGGAACTCTCTGATCTAACCCATGACATCAAGCGTCACAACCAGCTGACAAGCCTTCACCTGAATCGGTTCAGGTCATTCCTTTCGACAGAGAGCATCAACAACCACGTTCGCCTCGCCTGGATGATAATGAATTTTGTAATTGTAACTCTAGATCAACTTTGAAGAAATACTTTAGGCCCTTGTGATCTGTGAATTTGATCTCGCAGTCAGGTGGCACGCTTTAATGATCTTCTGGGAATACGTCTTGGAAGTCACCCACGACCGGTATGTCCGACAATCATGGTACTGACGCATCCACATCCTTCACATAGGCTATATAGGCACCACATCTCTGCCTCATACACTTCTCCGCCACATCCATCAAAATTACTTCTGGGACCGTGCGAACTCTATCGCCATAAATCATCACCGATCTCCCATCAGGCGCGGTTAGTCGAATCATCTTCTTATGATAAACGATATTTGCCTCATAGGCTGCTAGCCAATCCATCCCAAGGACTACATCAAATCCGCCTAAGGTCATCACGAACAACCTAGCAGAGAACCTATGGCCTTCCAACTCTATGTCACCCTCCTCTACCACATCAGTTATCCTGGTAGACTTACCAATGGCAGTTTTTACATCAAATGGCTCATCAATCTTTCTACTCCTAACGGGCAACTTAACACAGGAGGTAGCGGAGATAAAACTCCTACTAGCACAAGAATCAAATAATATAGAGGCACAAATTTGGTTTACTAGGAATGTACCTGACACGACGTCGAGGTCCACCCTAGCCTCCTCCCGAGTCATCGTGAATGCCCTGGCTTAAGCTTTCTACCCCTCTTACTCCTTCTCGATTCCCTTCTTTGCCCGGAGCTCTCAGCCCTTGGCTTCTAGCAGTCTCTACTCATATGGCCCACTACACCACAGTTAAAGCACCTCTTAACCCCACAATCCCTAGCCATATGACTAGGCCTCCCACACCTGAAACATGTGTTCGATCCCCACCTACATTCTCCCATATGGTCTCTCCCACACTTGCTGCACACCTTCACTCCTACATCGGTTGCAGCCACCTTACGACCCTCTACCGTCGCCTTTTTGCCCATGGGAGTGAAACCACCACTACCAAAATGTTTTCCACTCCAGTTCTCCCCTTTCCTTTCATCTTCCCTTACAGCCCTAATGACCCCAGTCACCACAGATGGTAGAATCGTGTGCATGACTTCATGGACCCCCTCAACTATAGCCTCCTTCACTAAGGCCTTCAGATTAGCGCTCTCATCCCCACCTTCATGGTGATGAAGCTCGGGCTCTTCTGGTGCCGTTTCGGCAGTCTTAGCCCTGTTCCTCTTGACACGCAGCCCAGCACCACGTCCACCATGACCTCCACCCCGTGAAGCCTTGGAAGACCTTCCACCAACCATCTCTTAAGTACTATAAGATCCAAACACCAACACGATCATTCAAGGCAATAGCTCGGATTATGTCAAGTATAGTAAGTCCCTAATTACAGTGGCCAGTTGTGATTAGCCACTTACTTTAAGCTTCATTCCCTAAGCATTTCCTATCCTGATTACATCAGTGTCCAAATCTACTAAAAGCACATAATTAAAATAGCACACGCACATAATACTTGTTAACTATAATAAAATTTACCTGATGACACGTAGCTATTTGGGTTGGCATCCTTCATTTGGTCCCATTTTCAGTTTAAGTTTAGGTTTTTAAAAAGATTTACCCAATTCTCTTAAACTTTGGCTCAGATACCAACTTGTAAGGCCCCGTTCCCGGGAAACCCCACACCTGGTCATGCATAGCACTTTACACATTAAAATACATTGAAGTAAGAAATCATGGTAGCAGAATAGTTAAACAAAAATCATTTCATGCATTAATAATAACTTAAGCCAAGAAATACATCATTGTTACAAGTTTCAAAAGAACATTTAGTTGTATTACAAGACAAAAATATCATTTATGCATAACATGGATGCCAGTCTTTATTTGCTAAGTAGCTTCAACCTCGTGCCATCCCTAGCAACATCTTTACTTGCCAACAGATATGCATATAAAAAGTCAGCATTGCCGAGTGAGTTCTAGTTTTGATAATATAGAAAGTATACATTTTGTAAACTTCACTTGGTGTTCATCCATCATTATACAAAATCATTTGTTAAGAGATTCATTATCTTTCTTTCTTTCATTATCTTTCTCTTTCATTAACTAGGATTGCACAAAGCAAGAGCCTACATTATTGGTTGGCAACATGTGCCGAACCCTTGTCAGTTACAGTTATAAGTGGTAGCTAACCCCTGACAGTTAACCCACACTGCTAGGCATGAAGCCTGCTCATGAATACAGGGTCCCATTAATTCATTGGTCAATCATAATGATTAGACCCCAGATGTTCATCCTGAAACAGCCACACATCAGTTGAGCTAATGACAACAAGGTCGCGTACCTCCATTCATTGTGCTTGCAAGGCTTTTCATTTATCATAAGGGCCCGGGGGTAACATTCATTAGGTTACACTGTCTTTCTTTTATTCCATTGTGACCACTTGATTATGCATAATAATTTTAAGTTATCCGGTTATTAGAATCACATAACATGAAATATTAATATTCATAATAGCAGCACATAAGAAAAGAATCAAATATTAGAAACATTAAACAAGCATAATCTTTCCTTATACATAAGTACTTATCACTTAAATTCTATTCCCAAAACTTCAGAATAAACCTAAGTGTTCACAACATATGAATAAGGTATACAGCAGATGACTTAAGTACTAAGTGCCCACAACGGACAGCCAAAGTCCACAGTGGACGACAAAAATCCACAGCGGACGGCTAAAGGTCCACAGCGCATGAATAAGACACTAGTGTGTCCACAGCGGATGACTAAGGTTCATAGTGGATGAATTAGACATTACAAGTGTCCATAACGAATAGCCATAAACCACAGTGGATAGTCTAAAGTATTTAAAAGATCCACAGCGGACGACTAATGTCCACAGCGGACATGCATGCATACTTAAGTGTTTGCAGCGGACATGCATGCATACTTAAGTGTCTATAGCGGATAGTCTAAATGCTTAAAGTGTTCACAATGAACATTCTAACAATGTTTTAGTGTCCACAGTGGACAGTTGGCGTCCACAGCAACAGTTAGTGTCCACAGCGGACAACATGTTCAACACTTATGATCCAACTTTTGCAGTTTCTAGTTCCATACATCATGTTAAGTGTATTCTCAGCATAGATTTATCAGTTACACAATTAAAACATAACAAGCAACCGTTCAACATCATAGAGATCTTTTAGAAACAAACATCTTTCGTAAACAGTCATATTTTCATGGAAAAACATAGTTTGGTAAATAAACATTCTTTTCAGTACACATATCAGCCCCAAACAAGTAGAAAACAAGAAAAAGATAGGATTTAGAACTCACCTTAAACAGCCTTCGAGCAAAACACCACAAACCCGAGAGCAAACCTGGAGTTCTAACACCTAAACACATGAAAACAAGCAACTAAACACATAGAAACGCATAGAAATCGGTCCAGAAGCTTGACCCTGACTGAAACCGAGAAGAAAACACCTTAAAATCTTACCTCCTTGAAGAACTTCCCACTTTCTCTTTCTAGAACCAGATGGGAGCTTCTTTCTCTCACTAGCTGTAAGTTGAGTGCATAGGAGAGAAAGTATGGGCGGCCATTTTCTTTTTAAACCCCATTATGGGCCTCTTTGGCCCTTGTACACTTTTACCCCTCGCCTTTCAATATAATATACTGTTTGCTCCCTTTACTTTTCTTTTCTTTTTTAGAAGTTTTCAGGTGTTACAACGATGATATTTTTAATGGTGGCGCTTGACATTGATCATGATCTCCTTTTCCCTTTCATCTCTTAGAATGATCTAGGCAACTAAAGCTCTTACGTCTTTCTAATTACTTTGCTGACCAGGTTAGAGTCCCACTATAATTGGAACATATGCAAGTCAATATGTTATACAAGTAATTATATTTGATTCATTTGTTTATGTTAGAAATGCATACATAGTACTACCAAAGTCGGTGGGTTTGAAGGTAAATTAACAATATAATATTTTTATCTTGAGCAATAGTAATATGGTCCAAGGTATTTTTTAGAACAATTTTAGTGTTCTTATGGCTGAAATTACTCACATTTGCTTGAGTAAATTGTTTATTTTAAATTAAAGTTAGAAAGATTATAATGGTTTCTTTGCATAAAAGTTATTCCAATTTTGTATTTGGATAGTATTTGTTGATTAATGCAAACACCATCAAAAGAAGCTCTAATAACTGATGTGATATGTTATATGCAAATAATATATATATTTTGATAATGGTTTTCGCACAGATTCAGTTTTAAATGGTTATTACTAATACTAAACTACACACTCAAAATACAATTGTACTTGTCTTAAGGTAATATAGTGTTGGTAAGAACCGAGTATCAATTCGTAGACATACTAATCCTACTCAATAACCCTCATAATTGACTATTAGTTTTATGTTTTAGAAAATGATAAGTTAGACAAAATAACAATAAATAAAGATATATTGAGACTTTTGGTGATTATTTCAGTGAAGTAAGGTTAATATCCTAATTTAGATTACACTTATGTAACTATAATGAATTGGTGGTGTGGTTAAAGATATTGATAAATGTAATTATGTTAATATTTATCAATGTGAGGCAACGTGGATTTCTTGTCTACCAACTCCGTAGTGACAAGGACACCAACATGAGTAACATACAAAACTGATCAATCAAAGTCACTAGTAATATAGGTAGATCTCGTGTAACCTTTCAACATACGAATTTTGAAAACATAACTTAATGTTAGAAAGAGAGTTGATCAAGTTCCTTTCTAACATACCATTAATTTTAGAAAAACATAACAAATACTATAGATTTCTCAGACTAATAAAAAGGAACCCGCAAATGATCCAAAAGTTAAGGTGATAAGACTTATAATAACCATTTCTAGTTCATTAGTCATGAATTTATTATGAAGACTGGTTTCATGAATAAAAGTTACTTTATACCCTTTTCAACCTTCTATGACATTCACAATTACAAGTCATAAGTTCATAACTTTCCGTTTAAATGTAGATGCTACCCATCAAAAGTTTACTCAAGATTACCATAACATTAACATAATATAAATCACATGATTAGTTCATCACAAGTTACATAAAGTTTCACTAAATTAGGATAATAAATAAAGTTTAGCTCATAATTAGCTTGATCATAGCAACAAAGATAGAAGATAGTAATGAAATCATAGGTAAATTAGAACAATCAAACCGGTGATCCATTATGGATGATGTTAAACGATGTTGAGCTTGTTCTAAGTGTTGAATGGACCTCCAAAACCTTCTAATCCTTCGAAAGGCTTGGTTCCCAAGTAGGAACACTAGTAATTCACCTCCCAAAAGCTCCCCTCAAAGTTACAAATGAGCTTCTATGTAAGGCCCCGATCACGGGAACACTCACAGCTGGTCATTCATAGCGTAAAACATTTAAAATATAACATTTGCAGCGGAAAAATATATCGTTTCATTAAAATTAGGTTCGTGTCAAAACATAATATCATTTTATTTACATTACAAAAATTGTGTCAATACAATTACATTCCCAAAGTATGAATGCCAGACTTGAATTATCCCGGTAGCTTCCATGTCCATGCCTGCACCTCCTCAGCTTCGCCAATTAACTGCCAACTATTATGCATACAAAAGTCAGCGATGCTATGTGAGTTCTAGTTTTATAATAAAAATACATTACGTAAAACATTTCATTTACTTTCGTACGTGAGCATACATCATACATACATCTTGATAATAATCGTTTATTATCTTTCATCATCGTTCGTCTTTTCATTTTCGTACTTTCATTCATTAACATCTTTCACTTTCATCTGGATCCTGCCATATGCTAAACCCCCAACATTGTGCGCGAAGCTGGTACTGTGCCGAGATTTATAAATAAACCCCCAAACTTTATGCATGAAGCTGACTACAGTACCGGGGTAAAGCGACAAGGATCCCGTATCGTTTTGGTCAATCTCAAGGATTGGACCCCCGAAATGCATCCTCATGGGCAAGCTAAGCCGCACTTCAGTTGAGCTAACGACAATATGGTCGTGCACATCCATTCATTTTGCTTGCAAGACTTTCATTCGTTCATTAGATTTCACTTTCGTTAACATTATCTTTCCTTTTCTTTACATAATACTTTACTTATTACACACATAACATTCAAGTAAAGCTTTCATAAAATCTTTGTCATATAAGAGAAAATAGTTTAAGGCATCATAATACACCGTAAACCTCATAAAGCGTTATAAGAAAAGAATATATCATTCAAACATTAAAGAAACATAATCTCCATTAAACATTGGTACTTAACACTTAAAATCTATCTCTAGAATTTCAGGATAAACCTAAGTGTTTACAGTGCATGAATAAAGTATACAGCGGATGGCTTAAAACATTAAGTGTCCACAGCGGACAACCAAAGTCGACAGCGGACGACCAAAGTCCACAGTGGACGACCGAAGTCCACAGCAGACGAATTAAAGACTTAAGTGTCCACAACGGACATGCACGAATACCTATGTGCCTATAGCGGACAGTCATTGTCCACAGCAGATAGTCTAAAATGCTTAAGTGCCCACAGCGAACTGTCATTGTCCATCCAAAGTGTCCACAGCGGACAACCCAAGGTCCATAGCAGATAGTATGTTTAATACCTATGGTCCAGCTTATGCAGTTCTCGTTCCATACAACATTTTAAATGTATACTTAGCATAGATCTATCCAATTCACACTAGCACACCCATTTATCATCATAAAATCATTGAATAGCATGAAATATTCATAAAAGTGAACTTTTTCATGGAAAAACATGGTTTGGTTAAGAAACAACAGTTTAATATGCATATCAGCCCAAAACAAGTAGAACACATGTAAAAAAGGGGATCTAGAACTCACCTTAACCAGCTTTCGAGTGAACCACAACAAACCCGAGAGCAAACCTAGAGTTCTAACACCTAAACACACATAAAGAAGCTGTAACACCCGAAAACTTCAAAAAAAAGGAAAAGAAAAGTAAAGGGAGCAAAGGGGATATTATATTGAAAGGCGAGGAGTAAAAGTGTACAAGGGCCAAACCGGCCCATAATGGGGTTTAAAAAGAAAATGGCCGCCCATACTTTCTCTCCTATGCACTCAACTTACGGCTAGTGAGAGAAAGAAGCTCTCATTCGGTTCTAGAAAGAGAAAGTGGGAAGTTCTTTAAGGAGGTAAGATTTTAAGGTGTTTTCTTCACGGTTTCAGTCGGGTTCAAGCTTCTGGACTAATTTCTATGTGTTTAGTTGCTTGTTTTCGTGTGTTTAGGTGTTAGAACTCCAGGTTTGCTCTCGGGTTTGAGGTGTTTTGCTTGAAGGCTATTTAAGGCGAGTTCTAGATCTCCTCTTTTACTTGTTTTCTACTTGTTTGGGGCTGATATGTGTACTGAAAAGAATATTTATTTACCAAACTATGTTTTTCCATGAAAATATGACTATGTACAAAAGATGTTTGTTTCTAAAAGATCTCTACGATGTTTAATGGTTGCTTGTTATGTTTTAATTGTGTAACTGGTAGATCTATGTTAAGAATACACTTAAGATGATGTATGGAACTAGAAACTACATAAGTTGGATCGTAAGTGTTGAACATGTTGTCCGCTTTGGACACTAACTGTCCGCTGTGGAAATTTGAACATTGTTAGAATGTCCGTTGTGAACACTTTAAGCATTTAGACTGTCCGCTGTAGACACTTAATTATGCATGCATGTCCACTGTAGACACTAAGTATGCATGCATGTCTGCTGTGGACATTAGTCGTCCACTGTGGATCCTTTAAAAACTTTAGACTGTCCGCTATGGATTATGGTTGTCCGCTATGGACACTTGTAATGTCTAATTCATCTGCTATGAACCCTAGTCATTCGCTGTGGACACACTTAGTTTCTTATTCATGCGTGTGGACCTTTCACCGTTCGCTATGGATTTTGGTCGTCCGCTGTGGACTTTGGCTATCCGTTGTGGGCACTTAGTACTTAAGTCATCCGCTGTATACCTTATTCATATGCTGTGAACACTTAAGTTTATTTTGAAATTTTGGGAATAGAGTTTAAGTGATAAGTACTTATGTATAAGGAAAGATTATGCTTGTTTAATGTTTCTAATGTTTGATTCTTTTCTTATGTGCTGCTATTATGAATATTAATATTTCATGTTATGTAATTCTAATGACTGGATAACTTAAGAAGTATTATGCATAATCAAGTGATCACAAAGGAATAAAAGAAAGACAGTGTAACCTAATGAATGTTACCCCTGGGCCCTTATGATAAATAAAAAGCCTTGCAAGCACAATGAATGGAGGTGCAAGATCTTGTTGTCGTTAGCTCAACTGATGTGTAGCTGTTTCAGGATGCACATCTGGGGTCTAATCCTTGTGATTAACCAATGAATGAATAGGACCGTATTCATGAGTAGGCTTCGTGACTAGCAGTGTGGGTCAACTGTCAGGGGTTATCTACCACTTATAAATGTGTACTGGCAGGGGTTTGGAATTTTTTGCCAACAACAATATAGGCTCTTGCTTTAGACAATCCTAGTTAATGAAAAAGAAAGATAATGAAAGAAAGAAAGATAATGAATCTCTTAATGAATGATTATGTATAATGATGGATGAACATCAAGTGAAGCTTACAAAATGTATATTTTCTAGATTATCATAACTAAAAACTCACTCAGCAAGGCTGACTTTTTATATACATATCAGTTGGCAGGTAATGATGTTGCTGGAGATGGTACGAGGTTGAAGCTACTTGGTAAATAAAGACTGGCATCTATGTTATGCAGAAATGATATTTTTGTCTTGTAATACAACTAAATGTTCTTTTGAAACTTGTAACAACGATGTATTTCTTAGCAAAAGTTATTATTAATGCATGAAATGGTTTTTGTTTAACTAGTTCCGCTACCATGATTTTCTTACTTTAATGTATTTTAATGTGTGAAGTGCTATGCATGACCAGCTGTGGGGTTTCCCAGGAACGGGCCTTACAGAAGCAACTAAACACATATAAACACAAAGAAATCGGTCTAGAAGCTTAAACACGACAAGAACTGAGTAGAAAACACCTTAAAATCATACCTTTTGAAGAAATCTTCTACTTCACACTCTAGAACCGGTGGGAGCGTTCTCTCTCTCTCTAGCCATAAGTTTGGGTGCATGGGAGAGAGTATGGGCGGCTATTTCTTCCTTTTTAAACCCCATTATGGGCCGGTTTGGCCCTTGGTACACTTTTACCCCTTGCCTATTAAAATAATATCCCATTTGCTCTTTTACTTTTCGTTTCTTTTCCTTTTAAAGTTTTCGGGTGTTACAAGTCCACCCCCCTTATATAGGTTTTTTCCTTGAAACCTGTCAGTCGTTGAATAATTGAGAATAATGCTGCCTCATTTCTTCCTCGGTTTCCTAAGTGGACTCAAACCCCTTCCTGTGCTTCCACTATTCTCGCACAAGTGGAACCACTTTATTCCTTAGCCTCTTCTCTTTTCTATCAATGATAGCCACTATGTGCTCCACATAATTGAGCCATTCATCCACCTCGATATCCTCGAGTGGCACAATCATATCCTCATCGGCTAGGCACTTTCTCAAATGAGATACATGGAACGGCGGATGAATTCCACTTAACTCATCAGGTAGCTCTAGCTTGTAAGCCACCTCTCCTAGTCGAGCAATGATTTGGAAACGCCCTATATACCTCGGGCTTAGCTTTCCTCGCTTCCTGAACCGGATGATCCTTTCCAAGGCGAGACCTTCAACACAACTCTGTTGCCCACCTTAAACTCGATCGGTCTACACCTCTTGTCGGCATACGACTTCTGTCTATCCTTTGCTGCTTCATTAAGGCCTTGATCTTTTCCAACTTCTCAGTCGTAGCCTCGATCACCTCAATGCTCCCCAACTCCTTCTATCCGATATCGCCCCAACACACGGGCGTTCTACACCTTCTACCATATAGCATCTCATAAGGTGGCATACCTGTCATGTTAACTATTATTATATGAGAATTCTACCAACAGTAAGTGCTCATCCCAACTTCCTCCAAAGTCGATTACGCATGCTTGCAGCATGTCTTCCAATGTTTGAATCATTCTTTCCGATTGACCATCCGTCTGCGGGTGGCAAGCCGTACTGATATGCAACCTCGTCCCCGTCGCATCATGAAATCTCTTTCAAAACTTTGATGTAAACCGAGTGTCATGGTCAGACACGATAGACACAAGTACACCATGACGAGCTACAATCTCCTTAATAAACAGATCCACCAATCTCTTAGATGAATATTTCTCACGGATCAGCAAAAAGTGTGCACTCTTCGTCAGGCGTTCAACTATCACCCCTATGGCATTGTACCCCCTTGTCGTACGCGACAACTTCATAATAAAGTCCATGGTGATGTGCTCCTATTTCCACTCAGGTATGTCTAAAGGTTGGATATTCCTGTATGGTTTCTGATGCTCCACCTTCACTTGCAGACAAGTAAGGCACTTACTCACATACTCCACTACGTCGCGCTTCATTCCCGACCACCAATAATCCTTCTTTATATCCTGATACATTTTCGTAGCATCGGGATGAATTGAGTATCGAGTCTTATAAGCCTCATCCATGATCTTGCCACGTAGATCTCCATAACAAGGAATCCACATCCGCCCTGATCGGGTCCTGACTCCGAGAGTGTTCTCCCTTAATTTGGGGACTAGACCTTTCATCCTTTCGTAGTTAATCTGATCTTCTTTCAGGGCTTCATCCTGAAATTCTTTGACCTTCTTCTTCACATCAGAGGTCATGACCAACTGAAAAGCCTTCACCCAGATCAGCTCGGGTCTCTCCTTTCGGCTAAGGGCATCTGCCAGCACGTTGGCCTTGCCTGGATGGTAGTGGATCTCATAATCATAATCCTTGATAAGCTCCAACCATCTCCTTTGCCTCATGTTCAGATCCTTTTGCTCGAAGAAGTATTTCAAGCTCTTGTGATCAGTGTAGATGGTGCACTTCATCCCGTACAAGTAGTGCCTCCAAATCTTCAATGCAAAGACCACAGCCGCCAACTCCAAATCATGAGTAGGGTAGTTAGCCTTATGGATCTTCAACTGCCGGGACGCATTGGCTATAACTCTCCCCCGTTGCATCAACATGCAACCCAATCCTAAATAAGAAGCATCCGAATAGACCACCAAGTCTTCGCTCCCTTCAGGCAACGTCAAAACAGGAGCTTGAGTCAATCTCGTCTTTAGCTCTTCAAAAGCATTCTCCTGCTCTAGGCCCCATACAAACTTCATATCCTTACGGGTCAACTTAGTCAATCGTGGAGCTATCTTGGATGAATCTTCTGTAGTAGCCCGCCAAACCCAAGAAACTACGAATCTCATAGGGCGTCTTGGAAACTTCCGTTGCATCACCGCCTCAACTTTTGTCGGGTCTACCATAATCCCTTCAGGATTAACCACATGACCCAAAAACTGAACTTCGCATACCCAGAATGCACACTTGGAGAACTTGGTGTATAGCTTCTCTCTTCTAAGCATCTCCAACACCTTACGGATGTGACTAGCATGCTCTTCTTCGCTCTTTGAATAAATCAGGATGTCATCAATAAACATGATCATTGATTTATCCAGCGTAGGCCGTCACACCCTATTCATCAAATCCATAAAGGCAGCTGGCGCATTAGATAAACCAAAAGACATAACGAGGAATTCGTAGTGCCCATAATGTGTCCGAAAAGCTGTTTTAGGAATATCCTTCTCCTTCACCTTCAGTTGGTGGTAACCAGATCGGAGGTCTATCCTCGAGAACCAACTGGCACCCTGGAGCTGATCGAACAACTCATCAATCCTTGGTAATGGGTACCGATTCTTCAGCGTCAACTTATTCAACTCATGGTAGTCGATGCACATCCTCATACTACTATCCTTCTTTTTCACAAACAACACCGAAGCACCCCACGGAGAGATACTCGGCCGAATATAACCCTTATTCGGCAAATCTTGCAATTGAGTCATCAACTCTATCAATTCTGAAGGAGCTAGGCGATACGGTGTCTTGGCAACAGGTTAAGCTCCCGGTATCAAATCAATCTAGAACTCAATCTCTCGGTCAGGTGGCACACCTGATGGATCTTTCGGGTACGTCTGGGAAGTCACACACGACCGGTACGTCCGACAATCATGGTACTGACACATCCCTCACATAGGCTAGATAGGCACCACATCCACGCCTTATACATTTCTCCGCCACAACCATCGAAATTACTTTCAGAACTGTACGAACTCTATCACCATAAATCGTCATCGAACTCCCATCGGGCACTGTTAATCAACTCATCTTCTTGCGACACACGATATTGGCCTCGTAAGCTGCTAACCAATCCATCCCTAGGACTACATCAAATGCTAACCAATCCATCCCTAGGATTACATGAAACCCGCCTAAGGTCATCAAAACAACTTAGCAGAGAAGCTACGACCTTCCAACTCTATGTCACAATCCTCTACCACATTAGATATCCTGGTAGACTTGCCAATGGAAGTTTTGACATCGAATGGCTCATCAATCTTTTTACTCCTAGCAGGAAACTTACCATAGAATACAGAAGACTAAAGCTTCTACTAGCATCAGAATCAAATAATACAGAAGCACCAACGTCATTAACCAAAAATGTACCTGATACAACATCGGGGTCCATTTTGGCTTCCTCTCGGGTCATGGTAAAGGCCGTTGCCCTGGCCTTCTAAACTTCCTTCCCTTTCTCAGCCTCTTTTCTCACTCTCGAGCTCTCAGCCCTCAGCTTCTTGCACTCCCAACTCATATGACCTGTTTCTCCACTAGTATAGCACCTCATCACCCTACAATCCTTTGCCATATGCCCTGCATTCCCGCACTTGAAATAGATTTTTGATCCCCACCTACATTCCCTCGCATGCTCTTTCCCACACTTATTACACATCCTTGTCCCTGTACCTGCCGTCACCACCTTCCGGTCATCCACCCTTGCCTTTTTGTTCTTTGGAGTGAAACCTCCATCGCCAAATCGTTTCCCCTTCCAGTTTCTGTCACCACCACCTTTCTTACTCACCTCCACCATTGCCACCTCTTCTTTATCATCATACAGTCTCCCATCCAGATCTACCACCGACCTATACGTGCCTGGTCGGGCTGCGATCAGATGTCTGCGAATATTCGCTGGCAGACCATGGATGTATCTCTTTATCTTTCGTGACACGGGTGTCACCTGCTCTAGCACCAGCCTCGCCATCTTATTAAACTTGGTCGTATACTGCTGGTGTATCATGGTTCGCGCCTCCAACTGCAGGAACTCTCTCTCGATCTTGTCGAGTTCTCTTTGAGGACAAAACTCCTCGATCACCAGCTTCTTCAGTTCACTCCACCTCATCCTTCCAATCGCCCTGTTGCCCTCAGCCTGTACAATGTTGTCCACCAGCATAAGGCCGAATCCACAAACGAATAGGTAGCAAACTTCACATTCTATTCCTCCCTGCACTCGCTGATATTCAACACAGCCTCCATCCCTCTTACCCATCGGTGGGCAGCAACAGCATTCCTATTCCCATCTAACGTCAGGGGCTTGCATCTCTGGAATGCCCCATAGTTGCACCCCTTGCAGTTTCCTGCACAGCTCCTCCTCCTCATCCTTACTTGAAACAATCATCTCAGTCTCTGGTTGCTCTCGCTCCCCTGAGCCTCCCTCTTCGCTTCCTCTCTTAACAGTTGAAATTATGTATAACTAATAACTATAAGTAATAAAATAATAATATGAACTTTTAAAAAAATTTCAAAAATAAATTAAACATTTTTTTTTAAATAACGTTTTAAAATTTTTTTATTTTTAAAGATTTCCTTACTATAACTCCCTATTTTAAGTATTTTTGTTTTATAAAAATTTACTTTAAAAAAACCAATTTTAAAATATTACGTAAAAATAGTTTGATTTTAAAAAAAAATCTTTTTATAAAAAACTTTCTCTATAGAAATAACATTAAAAAAAGTTCTCTTACATAATTTATTAAAAATTAATTATAATATAAAAATAAATAAATAATATTATTAGTAATTAATATGGTTATTTAATAGAAGAGAGAAACGGAAAAAGTTTAATTAGAATGAATATGGTGCTGATATGTGGCACCTCCATTTATCCTTTTATTAGAGTAGGAAGATAAGTATAAGCAGTTTAGACATTTCATCTAAGTGTGAGCATGTTTACATATATGCATCTTCGTCGATTGGTTTATGCATCCTATATATATACTTATTAATAAGTTTGAATAATTATATTAAGTAATCTTAAGTCATAATAGTATCTTTGTGTTAATATCATTTGCTTGATGTTTCATTTTTAATTCGGTTTTGGTATCGTATAAGTTACCACATTTCTTTCACATATTTTTAACATTACGAACTCAACCGCTTAACGTTTTAAATCTCTATTTGGGTGCGCGTATTATACCTTTCCACTTATTTGGTTAGATCAACTTGGTTGCCGGTGAAGTTTATTTCGTATTCGGCTTCCTTTCCCCGATTGCCCTTAGTCCATGCTTGACTAGTTGACTAGATTTGACCAAACGTTAGACTTGTACCCAACATCACCATTAAGACCTTGTCACCATGAACTATTACAAATCCCATTGCCATCACCAACCACCATCATCCACCGCTTCTAGCCACCATCGCCACCGCCAGCAGCCGTCATGTTCCTGGAGAAGCTCGCCGGAATTCGCAAACCTCTAGATCTTGTTGATAAACACACATGCAACCACGAGAACATCTATTATCAAATGAAACCTCTCGAAACATTATTACAACTTAAAAACCTCACCTGGAACTCATAGATTGGGACTTTAAGGTGCCATGTAGGTACATATTATGAAGTTTGAGGGTTGCTAGAAGATGGCCGAAACCCTAGCCTCCACTGCTTAAATAGATCGACACCATCGCGGTGGTCACGAGTACACTTAAACCACCTACACCATCGTAATTTGAAAGTCGAGATCAGCCTATTGGTGTGCTTCACTCGCCCCTACTTGCCAATCAAAGGCTCGCAAAAATCTTGCTGGAGTTGCTACTACCATCATCATAACCTCGCCATCATCGTGTTTTGTGAGAACCCGTCTCTACTATCATGTTTTACATCTCAAGACCCGTGGGAATGGGTGGTTCTCACACCGGCCTCCCTCGATCGCACCTCTTCTTCTCTCTACTGCTAGAGTGGCGGCTGCCATCGCACCTCCGTCTTTTATGAAAATTTTAGGTATCCTGCTTCATATACAAATGCGTTTAATAGTTATTATAATAATATTATTTTAACAACGTATGGGTGACGTATAAGTAGGTGTTTACTAGAAATCACGTATTTACTTTATTTTCCAAATCTGATTATTGTTTGCGATTCAAGTGTTCTGATTTTTTATAATTAATAATGTTAAATCTAAAATAACCATTTTGTAATACTTAATGAATTCGAGCTACACATTAATTGGTATGTACACGTTGTCTGTCATAATCGCATTATTGATTCAATAGATTGCTAGTGTTTGCTCGGTTCGCGTAAGATTCTTCGATTAGTTTTGCGTACATAATTGTACATATGTTATCACTTTACTATTCATATATATATATATATATATATATATATATATATATATATATATATATATATATATATATAGATATATATATTATGTCAGGTTTTAGTTATTTTCCATATGTTAGCTCGTATTTATCCATTTAACGAATTTACACGCATAATCCTGCTGCGTGACTCCCTTGACTTCACGTATCTCACGAATATTGATATGCTTTGCTAAATGTATTATAATAATATTTTGGATTTGATATATATATTGGGCCAGATTTTCATATCGAGCCTTGGTTGGGCCGATTCGCTTACAGGGCTTGATTAACATTGAACACCATGCTTTGGGCCAATTAAAGGAAAATTTCTTGCCCGGATTTTGGGGTTATCACAAGTTAGTTTCATGTCTAGTATTGTAAATAGGTTTTATTGCATATGCTTGCTAAGTTGAATGGGCCAAGCCTAGTAATATTTGGCCCAATTGAGTTTCATATGTGCAATTAGTCCAAATTGAACTCTATGATTTCCCGCTTGCGTTTTCTAAATGTATATAGGTCATATTACGTTCAAATAAATAAAAACAAATTAGGGTAAAAAATTGGGGGTGTTACACATGCTCCATACGATAGTCATCAGTTTGCTATCAAATGAATTCTACGTTATCTGAAGGGTACCCTTCATCATGGTATGTTGAGTCGTCACAACTTAAGTTCCTACCTTCACGCCTTTGCTGATATTTATTGCCGGTGAACCTCCAATGTTCTAGCCTTCTATAACGTTGATTGGGCTAGATGTCCAGATGACCGTCGGTCTATAAGGGAATTTGCAATCAATTTAGGATCTAACCTTAAATCCTGAACCGCTCTGACATAGGAAAGAGTTTCCTAGTCATCTATAGCATCATACAAAGCTCTAGTCAATATAATTGCTTAATTAACTTGGAATATTAGAATAATTGTAATTAGATGAATATAGAGGTTACTTAATGTAAATATGATTATTATACATAACCATCTCTACTGTACAAATAAGCTTTTAAATAAATTTTAAATTCATATTAACATAAGCGGGTGAAACCCGCGCGTTGCGGCGGGGGTATAAATAATTTTAGGACTGTGTATTTAGCTAACTCTCTCTTATTGTACTAACTCATATTTTGTTTTTTCATTTGATTAATGTGCGATATTAAACATATCTATATTACTACAAGGATGAACAAATTTGTAAATAACAAGTTGTTTATGCATAATCACTTGTACCAAATATAACAAAATTGTTCCTAAGTAACTTAAAAATGGATTAAAATTACAATATTATTCAAAAAGTTATATTATATAGTAGTATAGGTATAGATATTAAGATAACCTTAATATAATAGTCATAATTTAAATTTAATTAGAAAATAATAAAGTACAAGTATTTAAAGCTTAAAAGGGTATATTAGGAATAAATCTTATGACATTACATATTAAAGTTTGTAACTCTTCATATGTCATCTTAAAAATGATGTAAAATTACAAATCTAGCCATTGTTTATGTATTATATAGTAGTTAAGATAAACAGTCTAAAATGTTATACCAAAACACTCAATTTAATACAAAGTCTATAATGGGTATTTTACAAGTATTTTTATATGCCGTTCAATAAAATTTATATATGGATCACCGACGACTCAATCCAACCTAACACATTACTACTTCATAACATTACTGACTCCATCTACATTATTATTGTATCTTACAAGAATTCGTTATAAAACTAAATTCAGAATATTAAATGTTATGCGTGTATTTTTCTTTGCGTAAACTTTAAAATGTCCAACTATTTTCATAGCATTCCCCGCATCCTTCTTGAGCAATGTCATCGATTTGTACACCAGAATCATACACACCGCCAGTGATCCAATCAGCCGGCAAAACACTCTTGGCCCATATCCACTTTCCATCATAGCCAGACGTTACCACCACTCGGAGTTGTAGTGGTCCTGTCGGAGCTCTACTGGTGTCCCAAACAGCCCCGTAATTTCTAGTCATATAAGTCCAATTTGATGACCCGACCTAAACAAACAGTCAAACTAGAAATTACAGGTCGGCACATCACATGATGTGTAATTTTATATATCAGGTTTTGTGTTTACCTGAGCAATGTCAACGGCCACGATTTCGGTTTGACCACCTTGGTATAAGAACTTTAGTGCCAGATAATTAGGCTACTTGGTGGATTCTTCGACTCTCACAGTCAAGTTCTTACCTTTGTAGTCGCATGGTACTCTGTTTCAATGGCATGTCAATATAATAAATTCCCCAGAAACTTCTTTTAACAATAATACTGCCTATAAAGATCCTTTTCATTGCAAACATGGATGTATTAGGGGTAATGATAAACTTTCTTACTTTTTCTTAAATGGCATGGGACTTGAACCCACTACTGCATAAGTATTAAAACTTTTTTTAAACATATCTTTGTACCTAAACCACAAACCATTTGTTTAATTATAAGTAATATGGAGGTTTGGCCTACCTTCAAGTGATTTGAATAATTTATATTAAGGTTTTGTGACTAAAAGACTAGGAAAAAACCATCAGAATAACCATTCTGAGTATTAGAATAGTCTTTTATTTTGAAAATGATTTAAATTACTATTATCTTTTTAAAAGATCATATCGCCTAATTTATGGGATATGTTTGTACGTCTTAATATATTTGATTCTCAAAATAAAATCATATACTATGGATACATGTCATTATTTTTTAGACTTATTTTTTAGATCCGCTTGAAACCAAGTCGTATGTACAAAAAAAGACTGAATTTTGAATTTTCTCTATATGTACATATTAACCTTATGATATAAAATCATATAATTTATGAGTTTTCTTTTGATGCATGTGTTTCGAAAATTGTTATATAATGTATATGTATGTTTTGATCGATATAGATGGTGAGTCGTAGTTTATGGCAACTATAGTTTACAAGTCATGTATGTGAAGTGAAGTTGTACCTTTTATACTCCACATCAGAAACACCAAGTTTGAGTAAGGTATGGGCCATGCCCTTATTAGCCATGGCCATGAAAGCCCTACCACTCATCACAAAGTCGGTCTCATTGTTTTTATTTAGATCAGTTACTATCACTTGAGTCCCTGCTTTGTTACATAGCTTTGGATCCTTGCATCTCACCTGCAAATTAAATGTCACCCACTCCAATCAACATTTCTACCATAGTCTATATATTGATTAATTGTGTAAATACAACCTTAAAGCATGCCCCGCACCCAGCCCCAAATTTGTAAATGCTAGGAACAGCAGCAGCAAGATGGGTACCATAGAAGCTTGTAGCGGATGCACCATACCCACATGCTCCACCTGCATCAAAAACGCACATTTTCAGAAATATCAAACCCGCAATGTTAATTAGTTCGATCAATGATAAATTAGTAAAAGTTTGATTTCTTACCAGAAAGCTGAGAAGAAGCTGAGGAGAAGAAGGCAGCTTTGCTTTGATGAAGACATCTATCACAAGCATTTGCTGACATGAGAAGAAAGAAGAGGAAACAAAGGTTCAAGAATCCCATCTTTTTTCTTGTTCACAGTGGGTGTGTGTGATTTGAATAGGGTACAGGTGAGATGAATTATATGTCTATTTCTTAGGGTGGAGGACGCGTAAAGAAAATGGATTACACTTCAACACGGTTATCATCCAAAATATATAGAAATTAGAATTTTGTTGGCTACACAACGAGAAAGCACCGCTCCAAATAAACGAGTATTAAAACTTTTATAGTTGTGATAGGACGAAAGACAATAATCTAACTAATATTGAAATGTTGTCACAAACCGAACATTAAAGTAAGAAAATTGAAAATGGATATTTCAAAGAAAACACGTAAAAATTAAAAAAAAAAACATTGAAAACTTTGATAACTTGTCTATCTATAGTTCTATAACGTGTATTATTACACATAACTTTATTTATAGTGAAACGTACTTATATCTATATAAAAATAAAAGTAAGTCCGTCGTAACAATACTAACTCAAAAGTACTTATAGTTATATTATTACACATAACTTTATTTAGAATGAGATGTACTTATAACTTTATTTAGAAAAAAAAAAAAAAAATAAGAAACAGTTAAGAGTAAGACGCTTGTCAGAATGTGATTTGAACAAATAAATAAATAATAAAACATATTCAAACGTATACGGTCCAAATACTAATTCTAGTTAAATGCAACGGGGTGATATTAAAACTTTTAACATGTATATTATAGTTTTGTAGAATCATTCTTTACTTCTAATTTATGCATAACATGTTTGCTAATTATGTATAGAGAAAATTGTATAAATAATCTCTGTGATTTGATCAAATTGCACATTTGGTATCCAGACTTAGAAAATTACAAAATTAGTTCAAATTTTTATGTAGTCATTGCAAATTTGGTCCTTAATTTTTAAAAATTACAAAGTTAGTTCAAACTCTTATGTGAGTGTTGCATTTTTTGTCCCAAAAGTTTTATTTAAAGTTAGTCCAAGTGTTGGGTTCAACAATTGATAAACTGAAGTTTTCCAAACCACAATCAAAACCAACTGAAGATCTCATTGTACAAGTTCAGAGACCAAGTTGATAAACAGAACAAAACAAACACAAGACAAAGTTAACATGACAAAGTCAACATCAAGACCACAAGAATAGTTAAAATTAGGTCATGATGTAATAACATTATAAATAGAACAACTAGTGCCACTTGTAATGTGTGGTTATTGCAAAGTGTGTGAGTGGCTTGTAGTTCTTAAGTGTGTGTATTTCATGATGTAAATCACCACCCAAGGAGAAATTCTCTCCTTTGGGTGGGTTTGATGTTCATCCATATCTGTATATGTTTCTTCATTGTAATTTGTTATTCAATATCAATAAAATCATAACATTATACATTACCCACACGTCCTTGTTCTTCGATTCACACACTTCCACCCATCTTTAATTTTGAATTTTCGGATCTAAAACTGATGAATCCTAAGATCCAAGCTCAACGAATCTGAAATATTGATTCAGCACCAAGCTTTATAAAATATAAAAAAAACCTAAATGAATTAAATGGCAGGGACTAAATGTGGAATAGTTTTACAAAAGTTTGAACGAACTTTACAATTTTCGAAGTCTGGGAACCAAATATACATTTTGATAAAACCACAGGTACTATTTATGTAATTTTCTCTTATGTATATATACAACTAGGTTAGTACTCATATCCTATACGATTAATGAAAATAAAAGACACCATTAATAAGTATGTAAGACAATTTAATTCTTAAAAATTGATTACACGGAAAAAATAGAAGTACAATCGCATTAACAAATAAATAGTTTTCATAAATCTCTAATTATTTATTTGTATACAAAAATTGTTGAATCAGCAACTTTATCATACGTGTCAAATATTAGTAATTCGACTCCATCACTACTCTTCACTGTTGATAATACTACGTTCAATTGTTCGTGGGAGAAAACCGATTCATTTAAATACAAACCAATTTTGAACAATGATTTTCTTTAGCTGTTATTAATTGTTATTGCAAAACATACAACAAGTAGAAATTGTCTTCTTTGGAACTTGAAAAGATTTCTTATCTGATGGTATAAAATTAATTCTTAAAAGAATGTCTAAGTACCAATATTACTTATTTACTTTAAGATATCATCTCGGCTTTTATAACACGTTTAGTTAGTGATATACCTGTAAGCGAGTACCATTACCTAAACTATTTTGTTAGTTAATGTTTCGTAGCAGTGAGGGTATTCAACAAATCGAATTTCAAATTCTAATTAATCGAATTGAATTATTTGAAATTGAATTTTTTAAAACTGGATTGGAATTTCGTAGTAGCTAAGCTTGCACTTATCCATTTAGCCAAATTAAAGAGTTAGCACAGGATATGATTCCAAAATAAAACTCCCAAATTTTATCATTCACACATTTTTTAATAGCTTGCCAAACAACATATTACTTAAAAGTTACTAGAGGAGTTGGTAGAGGGGTGCACATCGTCGAATAACAAAAGACACTAACACACATTATTAAAGAGTATTTTTTTTATCAAAAGAGTGTTGGTGGAAAAATAATATATCAAAATGGATGCTTCTAAAAATATTTATTAATTTGGTTTTTCTTTTTTACTTTTTTTCTCTTACTTATAATTGTATTGGATAAAAAAAAATTTCTATTAAATTTTTTTTCTCTCAACAAAACAGAAGTAAAATGTGGTAAAAAAATTTTCCTAATTAATTTGTCACTGCAAAAATTTTGATGTATTTTTGGTTTTGACTCAGGCTTTAAGTTTAGTTATCCTATTCTTTTTCTAATAGTAAAAATGTAAGAGTCTATTTTAAAGGTTGATGCTAATAAAGATCTCGCAGCATGCTTCTCAAGTATAAGGAAGTTACTTCGAAAGATTTGGCCATGGACAAAGAAAATTAACTAATTGTCAAATCTTTCGAAGCCAAAGACGGAAATCTTCCGAAGCAAAAAATGAAGTCTTCCGAAGCCTAAAAGTTGATTTCTTCCGAATACAGAGAAGACATGCTTCTCTGACATGCTTTTGACAAAAGCAAACCACCTTTCCGCTGCCAGCTCTGAAAACTCACTAACTTATATAAGTTGGTGATTATCTTTTGTTTTTGTCAACTATGGAGTCTTTATTTGTAATTTTCTACTCTTGTATTTTTATCATTTTTATAATACAATATGATGTGAGCTTTGGCATGTAATAGTCACATGTCAAAAATGTCAAAAGGTAATTGCCTTTTGACTTTATATTGATTTTGTTGTCTAGATTAGTGCCCAGCTGGCCTTCAAAGTATGATCGGTTATAGGATGTAGTATAAAGTATCTCATGTAACTAGTCTTAGAACTAACTAATGTAACACTTATAAAATTACTTGAGAGCAATATACATAATTGTTGAAAACCAATCTTTGTGTTCTTAAGTTCATTACTTGTTTGTTCTTTGTTTTTTTTTTCGGTTCCCTATTTGATCTAGTAAATGTGTCCTCTCCAAGTGTGAGACTTTTGCTGAACAAACCATAACCGGTCTTGCAAAAAACTTTCTTGAATTTTTAAATGATTTTAATAATTAATAACTTTTAGCTGTAAACAACCCTTTAAAATTAAAAAGAGTTCTAATTTATTTGATATTCATCGATTTTGTTAGGAGTTGCGGTATAAATGGTATTTGATATAAAGTTTTAAGTTAGTTTTGGTTTTGTTATTTTAATTTAAAAATAAAAATAAAATATTACTTTTAAGATAAGTTAATTTTGAGTTTCAAAAACTTTTAGTATGGAACTATTTATTAATTTATTTATTTAAAGTTTTTTTTTGTGGAATTTCAATTTATTAAATTCTATTTTAAATTTTAGATCTAAGTTTGCAATATAATTTAAAAGTGTATTTAGAAACTAAAGAAACTATTAGAAAAAAACTGGAAGACTAAATTAAATGTTAGAAGACAAAATATTAATATAAAAAAATTTAAAAGTTTTCTGGCAGTACATAACAAAAATTACGACATTTTTTCTTATGTTTTTCTAAAGCATATTTTTGTTTGAAAATTGTTTTTCCAATAGAATTAGAAGTGAGAAAAGAGAAGTTTTTAGAAAATACCCATTTTGATAAATACTTTTCAAAACACCCATTTTGATAAATAATTTTTCCAACAACACCATTTTAAAAAAAAAAACTCCACTATTAAAGTTTATGAATAATTAATTGATGAAATATCATTTTTAAAGGTTTAATAAGAGTTTATAAAATAAGATAAATATGAGTAAAATAAAAAAATTAAAAATTTATTTAAACATAATTTTGATTGTTTACAATATTAGATTTAACAAAGAAAATTGATTGTTTACTTAATTAAATTTCAATTAAAAACAATTCTACTCTCTTTTAAGATTATAAATTTAATGTAAAAATATAATCTTGTTTTTTTTAAATCTATAATCTATAACCTCTAATAAAGCAAGGTTTTCTTTGCCATTTGTCATTTTCTTATCTCATTTTTTTGCCACTTGTCATTCTTCTAGACATGCACATATCAATTTTCCCTCTAAAAGGGTATTATAGTAATTTAAATATCAAATAAATTTCTCTCTTTTATTAAAAATGAATTATAAAAATTGCTATATTTCTCTCTCATTAAAATCAAACTGTCTTTTTTAAAATAGATTTTATTAAAGAAATTGGAAATCACATCTTTTAATTAAAATCTAAATGATAAAAAAGTAAATTTTATATAATATGAAACTTTCTAACACACTAAACCTTTTTTTAAACAAAACATTTTAAATCATTTTGTTTTTAAAAAAGTTATAAACAGGTGAATTCTTTTAAAAAGTTGTCTTATTGAAACAACAAGAATCATTACAAACCAGCATTTTAAAAAACAAGACTTTTATAAAAAAATATTTAAAAAAACTTAAAACGAATGTTTAAATATGTCACTTTTTAGATAAGAGAGTTAAAATTAGTATAATTATTTATTCCTTGAACTATTACGTATATAATTATAATTATATTTTATATTAAAATATTATAGTGTAACTCTTCGTGTTTATTACTAAGTATAATCCGTTTAATTAAAGGTTTTTAACCTATATATCCATCTATCTATAAAAAAAAACTAAAGTAAGCGTGAAACAATTGTAAGACTTGTTATTCTTATTTTCTCATTTTTTTATGTTGTTAATAATAATACTGAATACTAATAATATTACTCGTACCATATTCAAATTAAAAATGTATAATTTAATAAAATAAAAAAACCTGTTTTTTATTAAAAACACACTTTTTAATACCAGGAATTTTATAAAATACAGAATACAACGAACTTTTTTTATCATTTTTCTTAAAACAAAATATTTAAAAATCACAAATTTTTTAAAACAAAAGTTGAAAAAAATATATAATTGTTTATTTACTTAAAATAGCTATTTATACGTAATTATAAACATATTTTATCTTCAATCATGATCTTATAATGCATAATTTTTAGTACTAATTACTTAATATTTTATTTATTCAATCCGTGTAATACACGGAGACTAACCTAGTGTATTATAATATAGTAAATAAATACTAAATTCATTCGGATAAGGCGTTTCCCAGCGGTTTTAGGCAATGTGTAATTGATTGACATCTTAGTTAATAAATTCAACAGTTGTTTTAGACTAATGGTTTATAACCCAAGTAGTTGAGCTGATTAAAAAAAAAAAAAAAAAATTAGAAACAAGAATATTTTGATTTCGGGTGAACAAAAAATGCCTAGTGTTAAGTCAATTTTTCTAGTGATAAGTGTGGGTTTCTTCCTGATGGTGTTGTGGTGCGGTCTGATTGAAAAACGAATAGACAATTCGATTAAAATTATACCTATCATTTAAAGTGAGGTTGTACATTTATTTTTCTTAAACATATATTTTTAAAATATCAATATTCACGAAATCAAACATAATTATGATTAACGATTACTAACTATAAAACAATATCTCCACTTCAAAATACATCACGATTCCATCTTATCAAATCTAAGTATGTTTTACTATCTTACAATCGCATATTCACAATTCGATATTTTCAAATATGATTTTCGTTACTTCAGCCTGTGTAACACAAGTGTATTTAAGGTAGTTTTTGATAAAAAAAAATGAATGCAAATGAAATATTGATTACTAAAAAGAATTGTACACACAATTAATTATTTATATGACATGTGTATTAGTATTCAGTGGTGGTCGATACAGTAATGTAAGTTATGTTAAAAGATATAAGCATAATCAAACTACATAACGTAACTATAAAAAAAGCCATATTCGAAAAATGTGTCTCAAATTATTCAATAATTTCAGTTCTTTTCATTTATTTTATTTTTATTTGGATGCTTTTTCTGCTCATCGATAACCTTCTTGAGCTTTAATTACTAAGTTGACTTCTACCTACCCAATAAGCCATCTATTATTAAACTTTTTAACCAGATCTGTTATTACATGTTAATTTTTTATTAACATTATAGTTTTTTAGGTCGATGAACTGAAAGTTTTATATTATGGTAAGATTTTCAAAATGTTTCTCTTTTCAGCTATTCCCTTAAAATGTTCTATCCCTTAAACAAAAAAATATTCCTCGAAATATACCCTCCGGACAAGATGACAACGTCATTAAAGACAAATGCAGACGCTTGTGCAGCAAAACTGGTCACAAATAGACATGTGTGCCTAAGTAGATGGACGCTCACACCAAGTGTGCCTGTTTCCCATAGCTGGGCGAGACGGGCGCCTGCTCTCATAGGTTGACCGAGTATATAAAAGAATAAGAATTTAGTAGGCACCGGCGACCATAACAGTTATGTTAGAGAGATGTATGCTTAGGACACAAGTTCAATTGTAACTGCTTCTGTTACACAAACGTCCGCTCCTACTAACGGTGATGTCTTGCTTCATAGGAATATTTTGAAGGATAATTATTGGAGGGACAATTATTAGAGGAACATTTTAATGAAAAAGAAAAAAAAGAAAAAATGGACATTTTGAATTTTTTCCTTAAATCATTGTGGTTTTAAACAATTTTTATTCTTACAATATATAGCCTAACTTTGAAAACCAAATAGTTGTATATTTGCATTGTAATCATAGAACTGTCACTGTAAATAGATACACATAATTATATATAATAGGTTTGACCCACGTCACGCAACACACTTTAAATTATATAAAAACATAAATAAAACAAAACCATAAAGCAAATAATTTGGATAGAAAATAAATATTCTTTTTTAGGGTGTCGATGAAGATGAGAACCTTCCATCAACCAATCTGGGATATTTATACTAATGATAAGGTTTGCACTCTAAAACAAGTGGGTTAATTAATAAAAACAAAAGCATTCTTTTTATAGAGTAAGGATGAAGGTGAGAAACCTTTCTTCACCCGGTATGAATGATTATACTAAAGGTTCGGTTTGTATTCTAGACGAAGTGGGTTAATGGAAACTAAAACATCATTTTTATAGGGTGAGGATGAAAGTTATAAACATTCTCTCAACCAGTATAAGATGATTATACTAATGGTTTGGTTTACAATCTAGACTAAGTGGGTTAATGCAAAAACAAACATTCTTTCTCTTTTATAGAGTGAGGATGTAGTTAAGAAACATTCTCTCAACGAATAAAAGATGATAGATGTAAATAAGTGATAGATGTAAACTAGCGTCTTAAAATGTAATAAAATATAATTTTGATTATATAAAAGAGTTTTACCAAAAAAAATTTGAATGATAGATGTCTTATATTGTGATGCAAATATCAAAATTCCCCACGAGAGATCTTTTATAAAATAGAATGCATAAACTTTTCTTATTTTCAATAAAGTCCGCCACATTCAGTTTTGTTGTTTAATTAGTTTTTCTTTAATGTACTCTAAAAGACTATATGTTTTACCATTTACAATAAATGATAAATATTGTATATGCATAAATGCATAAGTGGAGAAGAAAAAATAAGCACTTGGGGGCATTACCCGTGGTGGAGACGATGGACAACAAGGACGAATGGGCCTCACTCTCACCGACCCTTTCTGTTTTCAATGATTAAATCTCCATCTTTTTTTTTCTTCCTAATTTAAAAAATGTCTTTATATAAATTTTATATCAAATTCACAAAAGGATGCATAAACATGAAATCAAGTTTTTGAGTGAGAATGACATGTTTACCCTTGGTTTGTCTCGTAAGTGTAGTTTGGATTTTATTGGTATTAATGCTTTAGGTTGAGGGTAAGGCTAGCACAAAAGAGATGGGAAGTTTGGTCGAAGAGATAAGAACAAAGTAAAAAATGGATACTTCCAAAATAAACCAGCTATTTGTTGGCTCAACTATCCCTACCACAACTCACTCACAACTGTATCTTTGTAAGAAAGTGTTTCACTGAATAATTGTACCACATGACTAAAAACTTGTACGTTTAAGAGACCACGGTCTGTGGATTACTTTGATTTTGAGCCTAAACATGAAGGGTCACCTCACATTCCTAAATATACAAATCCCAAGATGACATCAATCTTTATTAAATAGAGTTCTATGTTACATACAAATGAGTAAATTGTCATTCTCGCTCTGAATTTTGGTACATTTTATTATTTTCATCTAAAAACAATTTTTTTTTCTGTGCATCTCTAACATTTAAAAAACTTGTACTTTTCATTTATTTTCGTTAACCCCGTTTATTTACCTGTTAAGTAGCCATCATGTGCACATCATGTAATGCTAGGTAGCACTGGAACGGGTACGGGACGTGGGTACGGGACGTGGGTACGGGGACGGTACGGGTATGGAGAACGACTAATATAAAAATTTTTAGATACGGGTACGGCTAAGGTACAGTAAAAAAAATATATAAAAAAATAATAATATATCATCAAACTTCAAACTCCCGGTCTCCAGATAATAATATATCATCAAACTTCAAAAAATAATAATATTTAAAATTAAACTCTCTGTATTTAAAGAAGTCTCCGGATGATACCATTTGTCAATCAAGCCGTTCAAACTTCAAACTCCCGGTCTCAAGCCGATTGAAGTAATTCGATGCAAACAATCAATTTGAATGGAAAAACTCCCGGTCGGTGGACGATTGAAGAATTTCGACTTTTCGATCGATCGATGATGATACGATTGAAGAAGCCGATTGAATAAGGCGAGTAGGAGGTGGACGATTGAAGAATTTCGATCGATCGATTGAAGAAGGAGAGTTCAGAGTAGGAGCCGTTTTGTTCGAAGAAGGCGCTTCGTGCTGAGAGGTAACAATGGCAGTTTAAGGGAGTTTAAAGGTTTTTAAAAGGGAAACCCTAAATTTAAGTCGAAACACCACCGAAACTCACCCGAAACGTCCCCATATGTTACCCCCGAAACTGGTACGCCCTCGAAACGCTTCGGAGCCGTTTCTGAGCCGTTTCCGTCCCCGAAAAGTACCCGAAACGGGTACTCCCCTGTTTGGGGCGCTTCGGTGCTTCAGAGATGTGATGAGCATTTAGGTACTTTTGCACCTCACCAGAAAAAAAAAAAACCTAAACAAATATTGTTCAATTTCCCCGAACATTCAAACATTATTAGATTGCTTTTAATATTCAAAGTTGATGTCCAATTAACGAGTGAAACAAACGAAGTTAACGAAAGTTAATGAAAATGACAAGTTTTTAGAATGTTAGGGATACAGAAGAAAATAATAAAATTTTTGCATAAAAACGACAAAAAACATCAAAACTCAGGGACAAAGATGACAATTACCTTTTATAAAAGTAAATTGCAGTTTATCTTTTTTCAGATATATACATGATGTATGAAACTAGAATCCTTTATTAATATAACCAAGTCATTTAATGTATAACAGTTTTTAGTGGTAGGTCTAATCTAATAATCATAAAACTGTAACCAAGCATCAGATTCGTATCAAAGCATATCCTGCGACTTCATTAATTCATTTAACAAACCATTTAAATTAATATTTCTAATCTTTAGTTATTAATTATATATTACTAGTTGAAATCCCAACCCGCGTTGCGCGAGGAACTATACAATGGGGAAACACATTGTAGCGTCTATTATTCCGACACAAACAAAAAAAAGTGAAAAAAACCTCGCTGGTAACAACCGCGTTGTAAAGGAGCAACGCAGTATGTGTGCATGCATACAACAATAAAATAAATTAAATCACTTTTTATAGCAAGTCAGTGCATATATTAATTAGATATCAGTATAGGTGTAAATTCTACAATGTTATAACTCTATAATAAAAAACATTTATCTACTCTTAACATAAACTATTGTACATGTATACAAAGAGCAACCTTTGCTTGGGGACTGATACCTTTTACTGCACATGTATGATGTATACAAGAATAACACTTCACATAAATCGACACTAAATTGCTTTATCAGATGGTGGAAGTGTTTTCAACACGACATGAAGGCAACCATATTCATGAAAAGCGAGTCAATAAAGCAATCTAATTGTTTGATTGGGGATTAAATCGACTTTTTTTTTATGAATAATTCTTATGCAATTTAATGTCGGATATAACGAAAGTACACAACCCAAATTGACCCATTTATAAGTAAATGAGTTGAGAATGCTACCTTTAATCATAATATTAGATATTCCACATTATCTTTCCATTTGTTCAAAATAAACTCCATAACCACTTTTTGAAAAAGGTGTTCCACATTATCTTTCCATTTGTTCAAAATAAACTCCATAACCACTTTTTGAAAAAGGAGCTACAAAATGCATACCTAAAACAAAATATAATGATAATTATCAGAAACATAATGTGAATAGCTTCTCGAACAACAAACAAAAGGCACCCTTTTTAGTTCATACAGGTAGAGATAAGGTGTGTATGTGTGTATAAGAGTATGTGATATCATTACCATATAATGCATGGCTTTGTCTAGATATAGCAGAGCCAACTTAGAAACTGAAACTAACTACTATAATAAACTAAAACTATCAGCTATGTACATATATGTTCGAATAGTACACTATATAGCGATAAAAATTTGGGAGAGTTCAAATGAGAACTCTAGAAACCAATGTGAGCTACTAGTTTTCAATGACAAAATAGTAACTAAGAAAAACATAATAAAAAAGTTATAAAACGAAAAATAACATAAAAATAAAAAAATAAAAAACACAAAAATGTTTCCCTGGTTTCCCTCTTTCATAAAAATATAAAAAAATAAAAAAAATCTCATTTTTTTACGAAATTCGTTTTACACATGTGTAAATCCGGTATTACACATGCGTATAACCAGATGTACTACCAGATTTACACATATGTAAATAACAGGTGGATGGTATATTTTTTTTTAAAATTATATCAATATGGTAGGCGTTGGAAAGATAAAAAATATACTGAAATTAATGATGAAATTTTTTTGAAAAAATAATGTTGTGAAAAAAAGTTACGAACGTTTTTAAGAAAAGATGGAAATAGATGTAACATAGAATTTTTTGACATGGAAAAGGAATCAACCAATTCTAGCAAAAACACTTTTCAAAAGATCTGCTTGAGAATACCCCACACTCACAACATTTACAATTTTCCCATTGTTCAAGAGTTGGATCAATGCTTGTTGGTTTGGCCCATGAAGAAGCACAAACCATCCATATGGAGCTACCAGAATTGCATAAATTCGTTTTTTATTATAAGAATCGGATGCCGATAAATGTAAATCACAAGGGAAATGACTAATCCTATGACAATTATACGGGAAATAAGCATTACTTTTATAGCGTTAATCATCCCTTTAAAATAAAGGAGACTGCTTTTGGATCATAGTATCGATACTCAGACCGAGGAACTCTAGCTAGCATCATTAAAAACATTCTTGTGGTTACCAGCATACATGATTTGTTTTATCAAATAACCAATTTTATAATAAGTAAAAATTTAAAAAGTGAATCAAACACAATATAGAATTTGCGATCTAAATTGAAAATAATATTAGAACTTTTGCTCTGTGAAAGTACATTTTAATCAATGTTGCAGCAACTCGAAGGGACCTAGTAAAGGCCTAGAATGGCGACGACCTGAATTAAACAAAAAAGCTTAAATGGAAACATACATCTTAAATCTTTTTTCATGTAAATTACTCCTAAATCATACTCTTTGTTGATGAAGGACATGATTATCAGCTCCAAACAACATTTTAGCGGTAGGTTTGATGAATTCAGCCAAACCTTTGATTGGAAGACACCGCATTGTAATTAGATGAAAGAAACTTGTTAGACACAAATATAATATTCCTCAAAACAAAATTGTTTCCCACTTTACATAACAACTATACAAACATGGGTCTTAGGTTCTTACTAGATTATTAACGTTTGAAGATGATGATGATAAATAACTATTCTGGTTTTTGTTCCAAACCCATTAGCACTTAAAATATTCTAATAATTATCAAACATTCATTTAAAGCTGTTTCCTTACAAAAACACAATCATAGCCAAACAAATTTGAAAAATTAAGAACACAAACTGGTTAAAAGACAAAATCAAACCTCACCAATTACCTCCAATACCTATGGTTGATGTTAATCTAAACGAATAGTATACATGCACATGAAGTTATGGCTGGCTGGTTCTTCATTAAATAACCTTCTGTTGTCATCTTATGGATTAAAAATTATAGATAAATGGTTAGATTTTGGAGTAGGCTTTGCTAACCACATAATGGAAACTACTATCAATACTTGCACAACCGTTTAGAGACCATATTCAACCACTAAATATTAGGTGAAACTAAAAGCAAGCTCAACACACGTCAATGTATTAAGGGGGAAAAACTAACTGGATAAAAGGCAGCAAGTGCACCTGATGGTGTGAAGAATAAGAGGGCAAACTGATTTCATCTATTAGGGAAGGGTGTGAAGATGAGGTCGGAATAACACACAGGTGAAAAATCGGTCATGCAAGTCTTATGGTTTGAACCAAATTTAATTTTGTTGGTGTTGAATCACAATTTAGGGTGAACTAGAAAGGGCGTACAACATCTGTACTAATTGACCAGTCACTTGAACCCTAGCCACCGCCTGTGGTGGTTTTCTTCCCGAATGTCTGTTGCATGCAACCACAAACACCACTAAACAACCCATCGTCGACATATTAGCCCTAAAATGAAAAGCACAAATGAAGCGATGATTAGATGCGAATCGATGTTACCCGAATCTATAAATAGCAACGATCAGCGGTGCTAGGACTATCAGATGGTGGTGATGGTTTGTCACACCCTCAAAATCCACCGGCGGGGTTCTACTACGAGGCGCGTGACAACCCAGGATCTCAGACACAGTCATATCAAACGACACTATATGTGATTTAAAATAATAATTTGACCTTATATATTTATCAATGTAATCAGTGCGGAAGCGTAAACGTTTATAAAACCATGAGTAATAAATGCGCAACACAAGGCGCCCGGTGAAAGCAGTAAATGTAAATGAACTTGTTTTCAAATAGTACAGATAATGCATGAACCTTAAATGTGCAACCCTAGCCTTAAGCGTGCCTGCAATCTGAGAAGACATGCTAAAATGTGTCAACACAAGGTTGGTGAGTTTATGGCTATTGGAGTAAACAAGACGGTCCTTGATATTCCACCTTAACTTTATAACAGGTTAAACACTTACTTACATGCATAGCAGTATCACCTTTCATATTTTGCCACCGATAAAGAACATCCAAATCATGATACGTCTTTTCCTGAACCTCGATTAATGGGATCTCGAGTCTTATGAGTTTCATTCATTACCAGCTCTAGTAAATTAACTTACAGAAAAATCCATATTCATTCTATGAAATAATGAATTCCTTCGGATTTTATCACTAATTGCTTTTTCATGTCTTGCATGGACTCTACATTCAGATTCTCATCCTTTAAAGCCTCAATTTGAGCATTACAGATTTGATCAGATACTCTGGTGTGAATGGTAAGCTTTAATGCTCATGGTAACCTTTAATGCTCGTACTCGCTTTGGTTTAGGTGTTTACTTTTGACTTAGGGCATCGACTACCACATTAGCCTTACTTAGATGGTATTTCATCACATTGTCATAGTCGTTCAAATGGTCGACCCAACGACGTTGTCTCATGTTTAGCTCCTTTTTTTCAAAGATATTATAAAGGCTCTTGTGATTGGTGTAATGATGCATTTGGTATCATATAAGTAATACCTTTATTCTTACGTGCAAATCAATGACTCTCAACTTTGAATTATGTGTCGTGTAGTTCATCTTATGAACTTTCAACTGAAAGAAAGCGTATTCTGTAACCTTTATGCATTGCGTCAACACACAACCGAGACCTTCACTGGAAACATTGCAATATACCATGAAATCATCTGTTTTCCTCTGATAGGGATAGTATCTGTAGAGTCAGACTTTCTGTTTAATAACCTGAATGCCTCCTTAGATATGTCATCCTCTCAGACCATCAGATGATGATATTCTGACCTCAGGTTTATCTTGGGATATAAACTCGACCCTTGAAGCTGGTGAAGTAAATCTTCGATGCATGGAAGAGAATAATGGTTCTTAATTGTTACTTTGATAAGCACATGGAAATCATTACCCATACAAAAAGTTCTATCCTTTTTCTTGACAAACAGGACTGGAGCTCTACATGGCGATGAGCTCGTTTGGATGAATCCTTTATCTGACAACTCCTGCAGTTACATAGATAATTTTGGTAGTTCATTTGAAGCTGATATGTAAGGTGCTCTAGAAGTAGGTGCGACTCCATATGTCAAATTGATCTGAAACTCTATCTGTCTATGTCGGGAAAAACCAGGTAAATCTTTTAGGAAAACTTTGGGAAGGTAAAGAACGATAGGGATCTCTTCGATCATCTTTTCCTCAGTTGCTTTCTTGGTGATCGTGGCTAAAATGGTAGTATGACCCTTGCGTAAGTACTTGTGGGCCCTCATACAAGATATGGTGCCTGAGACTACAACACTCTTCTCGCCCTAAACAGATAAGACTTCACCACTAGAAAGTGGTAAGTGGTATGTAATTGACCTTTCAAGACAGATAAATTTAGCTTGGTTCTAGGACAACCAATCCATGCTGACAACCATATTGAACTATCAAGCGTAATAGGCATAAGATCTACACCTGTCTTATGTCAACACAATCCCAATGTACATCCCTTTCGAATGTAAGTTGATTCAATTAGTTTACCATCAGCTAATTGTATGGTGTAACTAGGTTCCATTCTAGTTGAAGCTACATCTATAAGCTTGCTAAATGGTAACCACATTCTAGCCATTTCTTGCCTTACCAGGCCTAATCACAAAGGTTCGACCCTTAGCACTCTATCCATCATTCCTTTATATTGTTACTGTCCTTATTGCTATTTTTCAGTTGAGGGTAATATCTCTTGATTTGCCTAACTTTGTTCCATTCAAAGCAACCCAATGATGCTTCAGCTTGTCATTGCTACTGGGGTTTGTTGCTGCTTGATCGTTGACTCTCCCTTAAAATCTTTGGCTACATGATCCGTACTGCCACATCTTTGGCAACAATAATGATCACACAGGCCATGATGGTGAATGAATTACTCTACGTGCCATTCTATTACTGCTTACTATAAGATGAACCATAAACAATGTCACGCTTAGTCAGAGTGCTCTACGCCATAACCAAGTCAGTGAGCTTGTGAGATAACCTCATAACGTGTTGAATGGTTATAGAATCAATGACGATGACCCTTGCTTAAATCTAAGGTGCTATCCCTTTGATTGACTTCTCGGTACGCTTAGAGGTTGGAGTTACCATTACATAAAGCAACCAACTCATGAAGACGGGTTGTATATTCCTCAATATCTAACGCTATCATCTTAATGTTCCAGAATTCCTTTTCAAGCTTCTAGTCTTCATTCCAAGTACAGTACTCCTCCTCCAGATCTTCCTCAGATGCAGTAGCAACTACAGCTTAGGCTTCTAGCCTTCTCTTATGAGCACTTTTCCCTTGCTAATAAAAATGCCTTCTAGCCACAGCTACTCTTAATTTTGATAATACTAGTCTCTGCTGCATATCCTACAGTGTAGCCTCGAGGGTTTTTTCCTATCTAGTGCTCCCTCAACTATGCCATCTAGGGAATTATGCTTGTTTGTCTTTTCCTCGAATACATTAACAAAAGTATTGTGTTTTCGGCCAGTCTCTACCATGCCTTCCTTGAGTGTTTCCACATATTCACTAATGGTGGTCTGATGCTCCGGTATCTCAATGATCTCACCAGGTGCTTCATATACATTGTGAATCTTTTGATCTAACCTTGCCACAAGGGCGGAAAATGACTGCTTAGTCGGATGAGGTATAAATGATGATGCAGGAGTACAATCAGTTATGCTTGCAGTAAGGAGAAGGGGTATGTGCTCTCCTGAATTCAACTAATAATCATATCAGGTAAACATTCCTAGTATTATGTATCTCCCCTAACTCGAATATTAAACAACACTCCATGTTGGTTGAAGTTATCAGCAGGCACCAGCTGATGCTTATTCGGCTTCGATGGTGAGGCTATTAGTGTAGACGAAGAAGGTATGAGCGAGATCCTTAGTCTCCTCATTGATTGGGGGTGATGCTAGTGACATGGTAGGGTAGATGATGATGTGGACATCCAATGTCATTAGGCGTGCGGGAAATTATACGTATGCTTGAAAAATAAAAACAGATAAGAGTATGTGCAATGGTAGTGTGTGTCTAAGGCGATAGTCTAGATGCAAATTCAATCCTAGTTCTCTATAACCAGTTGCTCTGATACCAATCTGTCACACCCTCAAAATCCACCAGCGGGGTTCTACCGCGAGGCGCGTGACAAACCAGGATCTCAGACACAGTCATATCAAACGACACTCTATGTGATTTAAAATAATAATTTGACCTTATATAGTTATCAATGTAATCAGTGCGGAAGCGTAAACGTTTATAAAACCATGAGTAATAAATGCGCAAAACAAGGTGCCCAGTGAAAGTAGTAAATGTAAATGAACTTGTTTTCAAATAGTACAGATAATGCATGAACCTTAAATGTGCAACCCTAGCCTTAAGCGTGCCTGCAATCTGAGAAGACATGCTAAAATGTGTCAACACAAGGTTGGTGAGTTTACAGGTTTAAATCAGTAAATATGTTTTTTTTTGGTAAAAGTAAACAAAGGTATACCATAGGTAGCTAGCCTATATATCGAGTTACTTAGCATTTCAAACCGAAGCTGACTGTTTGTGAGTTGTTTTGCCTTCCGCCATGTCTTATCACAGAACAATGGCAAGTGTCTAGGTCAATTAAACGCCCATTCAACCTCCAATCAAGTTAGTGCGACTAACTCAGGTGGGGTTTGTCAAACCCAGTAGTACTACTTAATATTACCTCGCTAGCTTGTTATTAACTGTTCGAGTGTGTAAGGACTTGCGTGATAATGTTTTCACCATAGTAACAGGAGATATACTAATAACACCAAAACCAGATAAAAATAGTTTGCATGCTTATCCCCAAAAAGGAAAGTAAGTAAAAGTGGGGCCGTGAAGACTCAGCTTAGATGTGTAGGAAAAACATGAAGTGTAAAAGCCAAAAGCTAATCATTACCTAACAATGTAGGTCCATGAGTACATGTACATAATGGTCAAGATGAACCCCGTTGTATCCAAACAACGTAATTGTTAGCGTGTTCGAGAAATGTTTGACAAGTTTAACTTTTTGACAAAAGTTGACTTTTGTTTACCAAAGTAGGACCCGTTGGTGACTCAAATAAGTAAAAACATGTTTAGTCATGCTCAAATAATGATTCACATTAAGTTTCATGTTGGAAATCTTTTTTTAGAAAGTTTCTATTTTTGGAAAGTATGATATCGTTACACATGTGTAACCCATTTCAAGATTATAAAGCATATCTCAACAAACATCTCAAATATAAATGTAACACATCCGACAATAATCCATAACATGTTAACATAACGAAGAAACTTTAGCGTTCATAAAGTTTTCTAATTAAAACGTAAGAACATATGGTGTGCAACATTCATCCAAATCTCCTAACATGTTCCTATGATCATTTCCACATCAATCACATCACCATAACATGTTCTATACATATCAAATTCATCATATAACACATCAAGTCACGAAAGTTTTCATAAATAGTTAGCATGTTCATACGAGGCGTTTTTCACCATTCGATTATTCCTAATCCATTCTTATGCCCTAAACATCATATAACAATTATCACATCTCATCACACATGAATAAATTATCATCTATAAACTAACTTACCCAAAAAGATTCCTATAATGGAAAGTACTCAAAAACTAAGCCAAAATCAAAAGTTCAAAACATGAATTTTCTCTCACAATCATCCACGAAACATGAATTTTCATCCACGATCATCAAAAGTTTCCATTCGTATGCCCTAAACATCATATAAAAATTATCACATCTCATCACACATGCATAAATTATCATCTATAAACTAACTTACCCAAAAGATTTCCTATAATGGAAAGTACTCGAAAACTAAGCCATAATCAAAAGTTCAAACATGAATTTTCATCCACGATCATCAACTAACATCCTAGAACAATCAATTCAATCCAATTTCATCAAAATCATATGATTTCTACAAAGGCCCCAAATTAAAGTTTCCTTAATAAGTAAGCCTCGGTTTTTGATCAAAACAACACAATTTCACAAAACCAATCCGTACAAACATCATTGTATTGAATACTAATACATAATCCATCATCAATTTCAATCAATTTCAAGTTTTAACTTGTTTGGATCATCTAGGGTTCATGTTCATCATGAAGATCAAAGAACATGAAATCAAACATAAAAACTTACTTAAAATCCTTAGATGATGATCCCTAGTACGCGTTTGATGCAAGAAACGTTGAAAATCACCAGCAATACGCAAGAACAAGATCAAAGAAGGTGTGCTTTGTGTGTGTGTTTAATTTGTTATGAAAAATCTGAAGGGAAAGGGGAAGGGGATGTCCAAATGGTGATCAGGGTTGGGTGGTTGGGTTTTATACTTTTATTTTACAAGAAAAGCCCCCGTCTTTTATAAAAATCGTTTTACCGCTACGCGAATGAGCTTTTTCCACACTGAAACCTCCAAATGCTCATATAATATCAAACAAACATTAATAACATGATAATAATATTCATTTTTCTAGTTAAAAGGCATATTTATAATAATTAGGCATTAAAAGCCGAAAATGCGCGAAAACGCATAAATGCCAGAAAATTCCCAATTTTCACAATCAAGTTACACATTTGTTGGGTTCAACAATTGAATAAACTGAAGCTTACCAAATGATAATCATCACTGATTGAAGATCTCATTGTACAAGTTCAGAGACCATGTTGATCACAACAAGAACAACAATACAAGACAATTTAATAATGACAAAGTCAACATCAAGACAAAAAGAAAAGTTAAAATTAGGTCATGATGTAACAATAGTATAAATAGACCCACTAGTGCTTTTTTGCAAGTGTGGTTCTTGTGTGTGTGTTTCTTATGGTGTGAACCACCATCCAAGGAGAATTCCTCCTTTGGGTGGGTTTGATTCCATCTTTCATCTATAATTTTCATTGTAATTTGTTCATCAACATCAATGAAATTATAACATTAATATTATCCATCTTTTTGTTCTGCGAATCACACACCTCCACCCGTCTTAATTTTGATTTCTAGATCTGAACATGATAAATCCTAAGATCCAGGCTCGATGAATTTGAAATTTTGATTCAGCAAAATGGTATCAGAGCTGTTGGTTGCTGGATTCATCTAAGTTCAGATCTAGTTTCAAGTTTATGATGTTAAAAACAAAGAAAAAAATCAAGAAAAGGGAAAATAAAGTCACTGTTCTTCACAAAAAAGAAAACCCATCTGTTCATCTCAAAATCAAGAAGGAAATCATCAGATCTATTCTAATATGGTACGATTTGAAGATGTTTTATCATTCCCCTGATTATTTCTTCAAAAATCGATGCAATGGAACAAGATTCTACTAAAAAGAAGAAGAAAACAAAAAAAGTGCTGAGTTTTGCCGAGTTTCGGGCTGCTGTTCGTCAAAGACAAAATGGAGCAATTCAAATGGGTTTCAATCAAATCAGTGTTAAAATCAAATTGATGGTTCATAATCAAAGATTATTCATCAATTATGTATTCTTGACATCAAGCGATTAAATGAATTGTAGGTCAGATTGCATCAGGTTTGTTCAATAGCTTTGAAAACCATGTCCGGATTTGTTCACGATTAAATGCTGATGCGGCTGTGAACTTTATTAATGCGGATTTACATGTGCATTATTAAAGAAATGCGGCTGCCCATGTGAATATCCATGGATGAAATGCAAGATATTCATATGAATCAAGAAATGCGGATGGCATGGTGGTATGTGGATTATACATGTAAATTATCCAAAACAAATGCGAATGCATTTGATAAAGAATGTAAGTAATGAGAATGATTCATCATGGCTGTGCATGTATCATGAAATGCAAATTCCAACTGATCCATGTGAAACAGCAATAACTAATACGGCTGCCCATGTGAACCATGCATGACAAATGCGAACATCCATGCCATGCATGACAAATGCGGGTGCCATGCATGGAGAACACCGAATGCAGATGGTATACAACATGAAATGCGGCTGTTTTTGTCTTTCTTGAAGCATGGTAGTGCAAAGTTAATTATTACGGCTTAATGTGTACCATTAAAATGCTCCATGTGCATGTGATGCTACTGCTTTTAAGTTGCATATAAAGAAAAAAACTACCAATTGATTTAATGCAGATGCTTGTTTGATTCATTCAACAAATGAGGCTAATCATGTATGCAAATAAGACAAAACAACCGACTAACAATGTCCATGTTGCTGTACTATGATGAATGCTGCTGTGATTTTTTAATAATCACAAGCTTGTTCAGGATGAAATTCGGATGAAACTCAAAGAAATGTGGCTGCTTTGTTATTCAAATACGGGTTTGTGAATCCACGGATCGAAGCAGGAATTATCATTTGATTTTAACAAGTAATAATCGCGGAACTATCAATACTTATTGTTTAATGGATTGTTTATAAATTGAAATCGATGAACAAGATAAAACAACTTGAAAACACTATGTAATAAAGTAACACAAGGATGATTTTCAACTGCTTTTCATTCACAATGAACCGATTACATGTAACACCCGAAAATCTGTTTAAAATAAAGGAAAAGAAAAGTATCTTGAAAGAAAGGATAATGGGCACAAGGGAGTGGGGGGTAAATTGTACATAGTACAAAACCTTATTATTATATGTCTTAAAAGGCATGGCCGCCCATGCCACCACTTTTTCACTTCTGCTTTTCGGTTGGAGCAAGAAAGAAGAAAGAAGAGCTGAAGTTTCATCGGTTTCTTGAAGAGAAGCTGTGATTTTGCATAAGTGAGTATTTTCTTGTGTAATTGGTTCGGTTTCTGCTGAATTTTCATCTTGTGAACCGATTCTTATGTGTTCTTTGTGCTTGGCTTTGTGTTTTGGTTTGTTTAGGCGTTTGAACTCCAGGTTGCTCTCGGGTTTGGTGGAGTTTTACTCGAAGGCAGTAGAGGTGAGTTCTAGGTCCCCTCTTTTAAATGTTTTCTGCTATTTTGGGGGCTGATTTGCATATTTGACTGATGTTTTCAAAACCAGTTATAAATTTTCATGTATGATGTGAACGATGATTGATGTTATGGTGTGTTATGTGCTTCTCTTGCTGATCTTTTAAGTTATGAGGTTCTAAGTGTTAAACAGGTAGATCTAAGCTGTGTTCATGATTAGAATGATGATTGGGTTCTGGTAATAGTATAAGTTGCATTTCAGATTAGTTCCAGGACCATCCGCATCTGATAGTTAAGTCTTTTGTTCATGCGTATTTGTTATGTATTCAGGAGCATATACTAAGTTTTCATCCGCATTTGTTTTGTTCATGCGCATTTGTTATGTATTCAGCCGCATTTACTATGTGTTCATCCGCATTTGTTTTGTTCATGTGCATTTACTAAGTCTTTAGGCACATTTACTATGTGTTCATCCGCATTTGTTTTGCCCATGCGCATTTGCTACAGTGTCCATGTGAATTGCTTTAGTTCATCCGCATTTGTCTGAAGACTTAGAATTATTCTAAAATTTTGGGATAGGATCTAAGTATTAAGTATTGATGAATAACGAAAGATTATACTTGTTTAAAGGTTATCATGTTTGGTTCTTTCTTATGTGCTGCTTCTTCTATGTCTATAATATTTTCATGTTATGTGATTATGCTATGTGCGTCTTAATAAGTATTATACATAACAAGTGGACACGAAAGAATAAAAGAAGAACAGTGAAACCTAACAAATGTTACCCCGGGTCCATACGATGAATGAAAAAGCCTTGCAAGCAAAATGAATGGAGGTGCATGGCCTTGTTGTCGTTAGCTCAACTGATGTGCGGCTGTATAGCCCATGAGGATGCACATCTGGGGTCAATCCTAGGGGTTGACCAGTAAATGAATGGGATCCTAGTTCATGAGCATGCCTAGCAGTGTAGATCAACTGTCGAAGGGTTAGCTACCATGATAAACGCTTGCCGACAGGGGTTCGGCATCTATTGCCAACCAACAATGTAGGCTCTTGCTTTGTGCAATCCTAGTTAATGAAAGAGAAAGATAAAGAAAGGAAGATAATGAATCATTTTATGATGGATTATGTATTTTGTTTAATGATCACCAAATGAAGTTTACAAAGTGTATATTTTTATATTATTAAACTAGAACTCACTCAGCAACACTGACTTTTTATATACATATCAGTTGGCAGGTAAGGATGTTGCTGAGGATGGCACGCGGGTGAGGCTACTTGGCGGCAAAGACTGGCATCCATTTGTGTATAATAATATGGTTGCTTTGTAATACCACTGAATGAATTCTTTTGTAATCGTAAAAATACAATGATGTATTATTTAGAAACATCTAATATTAATGCAAGAATGGTTTTTGACAACTTAATCCGCTACGATATTTCTTTGAAATGTATTCATCTGATATGAAACATGTTGTGATTTTCCAACTGTGAGGTCTCCAGAAACGGGGCCTTACAAGTTGGTATCAGAGCCAAAGTTTAAGAGAAATAGGTAAATATTTTTAAAACGTAAACTTAAACTGAAAATGGGACCGAATGGAGGGATGCCAGCTCAAGTAGCTACGTGCCATTAGGTAATCTTTCGTAAGTAATCGGTATTACGTGCATGTGCTATTTGATTTATGTGCTTAGTAGATTTGGACACTGATGTAGTTTGGATAGGAATGCTTAGGGGATGAAGACTAAAGTAAGTGGCTAATCACAACTGGCCATTGTAATTAGGGACTTACTATACTTGACATAATCTGAGCTATTACCTTGAATGACCTTGTTAGTTCTTGAATCTTATAGAAGGTAGATCTTATGGCGGGTAGGAAACCTGGGAAGGCAACCTGAGGAGGTGCTAGTGGCGGGCGTACTACTGGGCCACATGTCACCCGAAGTAAAGCTAAGGCTCCCGAGATAGTTCATGAGGACTCGGGTATTCATAGCCACCAAGAGGGTGAAGGATCAGCCACCCTCAAGTCTATGGTAAAGGAAGTTATCGCTAACGAAGTCTACAATGTCATACAAAATGTGTTACCTTCAGTGGTGACCAGGGTACTGAGGGCACTAAAGGATGGTGAAAAGACCAAAGATACAGAGGAGAAGGAGAAGCTGAGGAGGAGCCATCTAGCCCCAAGGTGGTAATCCCTGACGATGATAACGAGGGGGAGAAGGAGGCCGCTAAGGGGTGCACCTATGGGGAGTTTCAGAGATGCAAACCCCCGACCTTTGATGGTAATGACAATGCTACTGCTGCACATCATTGGGTTCGAGAGATGGAGCCAGTCCTAGACATCAGCGAATGTCGGGAAGATCAAAAGGTGAAGTTTGCCTCCCATTCTTTTGTTGACTTGGCATTATGTTGGTGGGGCAACATTGTCCAAGCTGAGGGGAAACGGTCTGTTGCAAGGATGAGGTGGTCGGATTTGAAGGAACTGGTACTGGTGGAGTATTGTCCACATCGGGAGTTGGACAAAATTCAGAAGGAGTTCTTGCATTTGGAGGCTGGAAACATGACTCATCAAGGGTATACCTCCAAGTTCAATGAGCTTGTAAGACTCGTGCTGGATCTAGTAACCCTAGAGTCCAAGAAGATCAAGAGATACATGCAGGGTCTGCCCATGGATATCAGGAGGAATATGATAGCTGCCAGACTGAGCACTTTCAGGTCTGTAGTAGATTTGGCCGGAAGGTTGTATGATGAGAGGGATCCGGTGCCAATTCAGAGGAAGGTTGAAAAGAGTTGGAACAAGAATGGTAATAGGAAGCGATTCAGGGGTGACCATTATGGGATCGGGGAAAAGAAGATGAGGATTAACGATCGCTGCCTAGGATCGAGTAAAGAGGATGACAAGAGAGAATGTAAGAAGTGTGGGAAGGTTCACTTGGGTGAATGTAGAGTGGGGACGAACCAGTGTTCTAAGTGTGGAGGAGAAGGCCACTATGTTAGAGAGTGTGGGGTACCACGGTGTTATAGGTGGGGGAGGTAGGCCACTCGGGCCGAGATTGCAAGAAGGGTGGAGCAGGGTGCTCAGGGACTCAGACTATAGGTGAGAAAGGGAGAAGTGAGAACACTAAAGCCAAGGCAAGGGCATTCAACATGACCCGGGAAAGCTAGAGTGGACTCTGAAGTAGTTTCAGGTAAACCAACTGTATGCTTTTGTGCTCCTCGATTCGGGTGCTAGTAGAAGTTTTGTATCTGCTACCTTTAGTCATGAAATGCATGGTAGGAATAAGAAGATAGACATGCCCTTCTATGTAGAGACTAAGATAGGAAAGTCTACCAAGGTGACTGATGTGATAGACGATTGCCTCGTAGAGTTGGACGATCGTAAGTTTCCTACTAGATTGTACGTGATGGCCCTAGGAGGTTTTGATGTGGTGTTAGGGATAGATTGGTTGGCGGCCTACGAAGCGAAGCGAAAGAAGATGATTTGTCTGACTGAGCTCGATGGCAGTTTGGTTACGATACATGGAGACAAGGAGTGCATTACACCGCGAGTAATCTCGATGATCACGGCCGAGAAGTTTATGACACGTGGGTATGGTGCTTACTTGGCCTTTGTGAAGGATATGGATGATACCGTGCCTCAATTGTCAGGTGTGCGGTAGTATGCAATTTCCCTGATGTGTTTCCCGAAGACCTACCAGGGGTACCACCTGACCGCGAGATCGAGTTCCAGATTGATCTGATACCTGGTGCCTAACCTGTTGTAAATGCGCCATATCGTCTTGCTCCCTCCGAGATGAAGAATTGATGTCCCAGTTGCAAGAGTTGCTGGATAAGGGGTTCATCTGACCGAGTATCTCTCCCTGGGGTGCCCCTGTCTTGTTTGTTAAGAAGAAGGACGGTAGCATGAGGATGTGCATCGACTACCGAGAGTTGAACAAGTTAACGGTGAAGAACATGTACCCACTACGAGAATTGATGACTTGTTTGATTAGCTCCAGGGAGCCAGTTGGTTCTCAAGGATAGATCTCCGATTTGGTTACCATAAGCTAAAGGTCAAAAAACAGCATATCCTGAAAACCGCGTTTCAAACTCGATATGGGCATAACGAATTCCTTGTTATGTCTTTCGGTCTAACCAATGCGCCAGCTGTTTTATGGATTTGATGAATCGGGTGTGCCGATCGATGTTAGATAAATCAGTGATTGTGTTTATTGATGATATCCTGATTTATTCGAGGAGTGAAGAAGAGCACGCCGGTCACATTTGCTAGGTTTGGAGACGCTTAGAAGAGAGAAGCTGTATGCCAAGTTCTCCAAATACGCGTTCTAGTTACGGGAAGTTTAGTTTTTGGGTCACGTGGTTAATGCCAAAGGGATTATGGTGGACCCAGCGAAGGTGAGGCGGTTATACAATGGAAAACCCCAAGACACCATCCGAGATCCGTAGTTTCTTGGGTTTGGCGGGCTACTACAGACGGTTCATCCAAGACTTCTCCAAGATAGCTTCACCATTGACCAAATTGACCTTAAGGATGTGAGGTTCGTATGAGGTCAAGTGCAGGAGAATGCTTTCAAAGAGTTGAAGATGAGGTTGACTCAAGCTCCTGTCTTGACGTTACCAGAAGGGAATGAAGACTTGGTGGTCTATTCCAATGCTTCTTATTCGGGATTGGGTTGTGTGCTGATGCAACGAGGAGGGTTATAGCCTATGCGTCCTGACAATTGAAGATCTATGAGGCTAACTATCCCACTCATGACCTGGAGTTGGCGGCTGTGGTTTTTGCATTAAAGATTTGGAGGCACTATTTGTACGGGACGAGGTGAACCATCTTCACTGATCACAAAAGTTTGAAGTACTTTTTTGAGCAGAAGGATCTAAACATGAGACAGAGAAGATGGTTAGAGTTGATTAAGGATTACGACCGCAAAATCAACTATCATCCGGGTAAGGCGAATGTGGTAGCCGATGCCCTCAGTCGAAAGGAGAGGCCGGAGCCGGGTTCGGGTAAAGGCTTGCCAGCTGGTTGTGACGCCGGATGTTATGGGTCAAATCAGGGAATTTCAAGATGAGGAATTAAAGGATGATAAGATCAAATGCGAACGAATGAAGGGGCAGGCAACGAAATTGGGGGAAAACACCCTTGGCGTGAAAACCCGCTTCGGGCGGATGTGGATTCCTTATTATGGGAACTGAGGGGAAGGATCATGGATGAGGCTCGCAAAATGCGGTATTCATCCATCCTGGTGCTATAAAAATTTATCATGATCTGAAGAAGTATTATTGGTGGCCAGGGATGAAGCGTGACGTGATGGAATACGTGAGTAAGTGCCTGACCTGTTTGCAAGTGAAGGCGGAACATCAGAAGCCATATGGTAAGATACAACCTTTGGATGTACCCGAATGGAAGTGGGAACACATCACCATGGATTTCATCACAAAGTTGCCTCGCACTGCGAGAGGATGTGATACCATTTGGGTGATCGTAGACCGCCTGACGAAGAGTGCACACTTTTTGCCGATCCGAGAGACGTACTCGTTGAAAGGCTGGCAGAGCTGTTCATCAAGGAGATCGTAACTTGTCATGGTGTACCGGTGTCTATTGTTTCCGATAAGGACACCCGGTTCATGTCCAAGTTCTGGAAGAGATTTCATGACGCCATGGGGAAGAGGTTACACATTTGCACAGCTTATCACCCTCAGACAGACGGTCAATCAGAATGGACCATTCAAACCTTGGAGGATATGATCCGGGCATGCATTATTGACTTTGGTGGAAGTTGGGATGAACACCTACCGTTGGCAGAGTTCTCCTACAACAACAGTTATCATGTCAGTATAGGCATGCCACCATTCGAATATGTATGGGAGGAGATGCAGAACCCCGGTGTGTTGGGGTGACATTGTACAGAAAGAGTTGGGAGGCACCGAGATCATTGAAGCCACGTCGGAAAAGCTAGAAAAGATCAAGGCTTTATGAAGGCGGCCAAGGATAGGCAAAAGTCGTACGCTGAAAAAAGCGTAGGCCGATCGAATTCCAGGTGGGTGATAAAGTGATGCTGAAGGTTTCACCCTGGAAGGGGATCATTCATTTTAGAAAGAGGGGTAAGCTGAGCCCGAGATATATAGGACCTTTCCGAATCGTTGCACGTGTAGGAGAGGTGGCCTATAGATTAGAGCTACCCGATGAGTTAAGTGGAATTCATCCAACATTTCATGTGTCTCATCTGAGAAAGTGCTGATGAAGATATGATTGTACCACTGGAAGACATTGAAGTGGATGAACGGCTCAACTATGTAGAGCAACCAGTGGCAATCATGACCGAAAGGAGAAGAGAATACGAAATAAAGTGGTTCCACTGGTACAAGTGCAGTGGAGGCACAGGAAGGGATCTGAGTCTACGTGGGAGACTGAGGATGAGATGAGACAACATTACCCATAGCTGTTTGAAGAATGATAGGTTTCGGGGACAAAACCTCTATAAAGGGGGTGGACTTGTAACACCCGAAAATCTGTTTAAAATAAAGGAAAAGAAATTATCTTGAAAGAAAGGATAATGGGCACAAGGGAGTGGGGGGTAAATTGTACATAGTACAAAACCTTATTATTATATGTCTAAAAGGCATGGCCGCCATGCCACCACTTTTTCACTTCTGCTTTTCGGTTGGAGCAAGAAAGAAGAAAGAAGAGCTGAAGTTTCATTGGTTTCTTGAAGAGAAGCTGTGATTTTGCTTAGGTGAGTATTTTCTTGTGTAATTGGTTCGGTTTCTGCTGAATTTTCAGCTTGTGAACCGATTCTTATGTGTTCTTTGTGCTTGGCTTTATGTTTTGGTATGTTTAGGCGTTTGAAATCCAGGTTGCTCTCAGGTTTGATGGAGTTTTACTCGAAGGTAGTAGAGGTGAGTTCTAGGTCTCCTCTTTTAAATGTTTTCTGCTATTTCGGGGGCTGATTTGCATATTTGACTGATGTTTTCAAAACCAGTTATAAATTTTCATGTATGATACGAACGATGATGTTATGGTGTGTTTTGTGCTTCTCTTGCTGATCGTTTAAGTTATGAGGTTCTAAGTGTTAAACAGGTAGATCTAAGCTATGTTCATGATTAGAATGATGATCGGGTTTTGGTAATAGTATAAGTTGCATTTCAGATTAGTTCCAGGACCATCCGCATCTGATAGTTAAGTCTTTTGTTCATGTGCATTTGTTATGTATTCAGGCGCATTTACTAAGTGTTCATCCGCATTTGTTTTGTTCATGCGCATTTGTTATGTATTCAGCCGCATTTACTATGTGTTCATCTGCATTTGTTTTGTTCATGTGCATTTACTAAGTCTTCAGGCACATTTACTATGTGTTCATCCGCATTTGTTTTGCCCATGCGCATTTGCTACAGTGTCCATGTGAATTGCTTTAGTTCATCCGTATTTGTCTAAAGACTTAGAATTATTCTGAAATTTTGGGAATAGGATCTAAGTGTTAAGTATTGATGAATAAGGAAAGATTATACTTGTGTAAAGGTTATCATGCTTGGTTCTTTCTTATGTGCTGCTTTTTCTATGTGTATAATATTTCATGTTATGTGATTATGCTATGTGCGTCTTAATAAGTATTATACATAACAAGTGGACACGAAAGAATAAAAGAATAACAGTGAAACCTAACAAATGTTACCCCGGGCCCATACAATGAATGAAAAAGCCTTGCAAGCAAAATGAATGGAGGTGCATGGCCTTGCTGTCGTTAGCTCAACTGATGTGCGGCTGTATAGCCCATGAGGATGCACATCTGGGGTCAATCCTGGTGGTTGACCAGTAAATGAATAGGATCCTAGTTCACGAGCGTGCCTAGCAGTGTGGATCAACAATCGAAGGGTTAGCTACCATGATAAACGTTTGCCGACAGGGGTTCGGCATCTGTTGCCAACCAACAATGTAGGCTCTTGCTTTGTGCAATCCTAGTTAATGAAAAAGAAAGATAAAGAAAGGAAGATACTGAATCATTTTATGATGGATTTGTATTTGTTGAGTGATCACCAAATGAAGTTTGCAAAGTGTATATTTTTATATTATTAAACTAGAACTCACTCAGCAACACTGACTTTTTATATGCATATCAGTTAGCAGGTAAGGATGTTGCTGAGGATGGCACGCGGGTGAGGCTACTTGGCGGCAAAGACTGGCATCCATTCGTGTATAATAATATGGTTGTTTTGTAATACCACTGAATGAATTCTTTTTTAATCGTAAAAATACAATGATGTATTATTTAGCAACATCAAATATTAATGCATGAATGGTTTTTGACAACTTAATCCGCTGTGATATTTCTTTGAAATGTATTGATCTGATATGAAAATTGTTGTGATTGTCCAACTGTAAGGTTTCCGGGAACGGGGCCTTACATTACAACTGATGTTGATGCTCTTGATGCTATATTGTTGTTTTTCTCTGTTCTTGTTGTATTGCTAATTTTCTTGAGTGATTGATTGATTGATATCATTTCTATCAATATATACACCTATTTGAGTATCGATATCTCTCAATCTCTTTCTATTATGTTCCTATTTTCTTGCTAATATCTCACTATTCTGTTTCGCGATTCTGTTTCTATATGTGTGCATCCTTGCCTTGTTTATCAGCATAGGAGTTTTCAATTTACATTAAAATTGTAAATTACAAAAAGAATGTTATTGATGTGACATGGAATATTGCTTGACTTTATTATCTTCTGCAGTCATTGATTTGATGATGTTGCTTTGACATGTTGACTTGTTGACTTTTTGATATTCCGTGGGAATTTGTCTTCCGTAGGAAGTTCTTCTTCCGCAGCAAACTCTTCAGCAGCTCCACTTGATCTTGGATTTGTTCAACATTTGTTGTTCTTTCGTAGGAGATCTACGGAAGCATAGACTTTAGTTATGCTCCGGAGAACATCTACGGAAGAACAAAATTGCTCATCCGCAGTTGTTCTTTCACTTGGTCAATTTTCCAAATTTACCAAGTCTGATGTTTCCTGCAATGACACATAAACCAACACACACAATAATATGGGTTAACATATAATTCATGTAGTACATTATGTTAAAGAGAATTACAATTAGTTATTACAAGAGTTGATTTATTATCTAAACCTATACAAAGGATATAGACCTAAAAGGGTTAAGCTTCGATACTAATGCGGATGACATCAAAACAAATGCGGATAACTTTTGATGAAAAAAAATGCGGATACAACGTGAATATAAATTCCGCTATTATAAATTGAAATGCGGATAAACAGATGAGGAAAAAGAAAAAGTAAAACATGAATGCGGATGATTGCAACCAACAAGCACATCCATTTTGAGCATTCAAAACAAAAGAAGAAATCAACTTTGGTCACATAATCATTGATTTACTCAGGGATTTGTACAACAGTCAGATACTCATTCTGAAATACTTGGATTCATATTCTATGATGATGTTGTTTACCCGTGTCTATCTACTGACCAGAACAATTAGACAGACTTTAATAAAGGGAAATGACAGCCAACTCAAGAATGAAATTATCAAGTTATTTCAGAGATTCAAAGAGTGGAAGTGTTTTTAAGATTGATTTATGTTCCTAATGCTGCTTATTGAATTTCAAAACCTCATCATATGCCTAATACATTCAAATTGTAAGGCCCCGTTCCCGGGACGCTTACAATTGGACCGTCATCGCATAAAATATTTACAACACATCATTTGCAGAGGAATTAAACTTTTCATTAATAATTAAATTGTGACAAAACATCATGTTAATCATTTACATCTCAAAAATTTGTATCATTACAAATATCATTCTCCAAAAATGTGGATGCCAGACTTAAATCATTTTTGGTAGCTTATGCATCCATGCCTGCACCTCCTCAGCATCAAACGATTACCTGCCAACTATCATGCATACAAAAGTCAGCTACACTAAGTGAGTTCTAGTTTATAATTAAAGTACTTTACTTTTCGTTAAAACATATCCTTTACTTTCGTTCATGATCACACATCGTACGTACATCTTGATAATAATTATTATTATCTTATCATCATCGTTCATAATCTTTCATTTTTGTACTTTCTTTCGTTCTTTCACTTTAATCTAGATCATGTCATAGGCTACGCCCCATCATTGTGCACGAAGCAACTTCTGTCTTGGGGTCAAGCGACAAGGATCCCATTTTTGTATGTCCTGATCAGTCACAAAGACTGACCCCCCTGTGTGCATCCTCATGGGTTAGCTAAACTGCACACATTGAGCTAACAACCCCTCAATGAGTTGTGAACCTCCTTTCAATTTGCTTGCAAGACTTTCATTCATTCATTACATTCCACTTCCATCATCGTTATCTAACTTTCGTTACGTAATACTTTACTTACATAATCATACATATCAAGTAAAGTCACATCATAAAGCATATAGTTTTAAAAAGTCGCTTAACGTGAAAAGATAACACATCACATATAACAGCATAACATATGAAAGCCATAAGCAACAGCAACTTTCTCACGTGAGAGCTCCCTTTCACGCGAGTACCTCAAGTAGGCAACCCTGCACATCACATCATCCTCATTCGCGTGAGAACCACCTGTCGCGCAAAAGCATACATGTCGCGCCAAAACTTCCCATCCGCGAGAACAACCTGTAGAGCGAGAGCATCTCTTCGCATGAGAACTTTCTCTTTCGTTTGAGAACTTCCTAGATTTGAATTCCATAACATACAACTGAACTGTTCGCGCAGAAACTTCTTACTTTACCCGCCCAGTCACAACTTATCGCGTCTAAGGCTGTTCTAACATGCACACATCCTAAACATCAACAAACCAAGCATAAACAGGTATTTAAAACGTTCTAGTATGCATAATATCCCCAAAACATAAAACTTGCGTAAAAAGGGGACTAGAGACTCACCTCTTGAAGTTCTAGTATGCAAACAACCTTTCTGGAGCCTTGACGAACAAAAACTACCTAACCATGCATTATATATATCAATAATCCATTCTTGGTACATAACACGGGTTACTACACGAGTTACATACCATAAACACTTGGATTCTTCACTTTCTCTCTCTACGCAGCCGATTTCTCTCTCTAGCAGCAGTACTTCTCGCGTGAACTAGAGTTTGGCTGGGTGTTATCAGCTATTTATACCAGTAACAATTTTCGCCCAGGGTTCTCGCTTGAGAACTCCCTTTTTGCACGAAAACTTTTTTTCTCATGAACTTCACGCGCGACAGCCTCCTTTCGAGCGAGAACTTCTACATGCCTTCTTTTCTCTAGATTTTCGGGAGTTACAAGTCCACCCCCTTATTGAGGTTTCATCTCTGAAACCTGTCAGCTCTCGAACAGCTACTGGTAATGCTGTCTCATGTCTTCCTCGGTTTCCCATGTAGACTCAGACCCCTTTCGGTGTTTCCACTGTACACGCACAAGTGGAACCACTTTGTTCCTTAACCTCTTCTCCTTCCTATCAATGATGGCCACCGGTTGCTCCACATAATGAGCCATTCATCTACCTTAATATCTTCCAATGGCATAATCATATCCTCGTCAGCTAAGCACTTTCTCAGATGAAATACATGGAACGTCGGGTGAGTTCCACTTAACTCACTGGGTAGCTCCAATCGATAGGCCACCTCTCCTACCCAGGCAATAATTTGGAAAGGCCCTATATACCTCGGGCTTAGCTTTCCTTGCTTTCTAAACTGGATGATCCCCTTCTAAGGCGAAACCTTCAACCTGACTCTATCAACCACTTTGAATTCAATTGGTCTACGCCTTTTTTCAGCATACGACTTCTGTCTATCTTTTGCTGCCTTCATAAAGGCCTTTATTTTCTCTAGCTTTTTAGCCGTAGCCTCGATCACCTCAATGGTTCCCAACTCCTTCTGCCCGATGTCACCCCAACATACGGGCGTTCTACACTTCCTACCGTATAGCATTTCATAAGGAGGCATACCAATACTGGCATGATAACTGTTGTTATATGAGAACTCGGATAACGGTAAGTGCTCATCCCAACTTCCTCCAAAATCGATCACGCATGCCCGTAGCATATCTTCCTGCGTCTGGATCATCCTCTCCCGACTGTCCATCTATCTAAGGATGGTACGCCGTATTGATATGTAGCCTCGTCCCATCACATCTTGGAATCTCTTCCAAACTTTGATGTAAACTGAGTGTCACAGTCCGACACGATTGAAACCGGTACGCCATGACGAGCTACGATCTCCTTAATGAACACACCTCTCAGATGAATACGTCTTACGGATTGGCAAGAGATGAGCACTCTTCGTCAGACGGTCTACTATCACCCATATGGCATCATACCCTCTTGCCGTACGTGGCAACTTCGTAATGAAGTCCATGGTCACGTGCTCCCATTTCCACTCGGGTATATCCACGGGTTGAATCTTCCCGTATGGCTTTTGATGCTCCACCTTCACTTGCAGGCAAGTAAGGCACTTACTCACATACTCTGCTATGTCGCGCTTCATTCCTAGCCACCAGTAATCTTTCTTCATATCCTGATACATCTTCGTGGCACCGGGGTGAATCAAGTATCGAGTCTTATGGGCCACATCCATGATCTTTCCCCGTAGATCCCCATAGTGAGGAATCCACATCTACCCAAATCGGGTTCTGAAACCGAAAGTGTTCTCACCCAACTCCGCGAATAGCCTTTCATCCTTTCGGAGTTGATTTGATCCGCTTTCACACACCTCGTCCTGAAATTTCTTGACCTGCTTCATCACGTCAGAGGTCATTACCAACTGATAAGCCTTTACCGGAATCGGCTTGGGTCTCTCTTTAGGCTAAGGGCATCTGCCGCTATGTTGGCCTTGCCCGGATGGTAGTGGATCTCCCAATCATAATCTGTGATCAACTCTAACCACCTCCTTTGCCTCATATTGAGATCCCTTTTGCTCGAAGAAGTACTTCAAACTTTTATGGTCAGTGAAGATAGTGCACTTCGTCCCGTACAAGTAGTGCCTCCAAATCTTCAATGCAGAGACCACCGCCGCCAATTCCAAATCATGGGTAGGATAATAGCCTCATGTGTTTCAATTTTCGGGATGTGTAGGCTATTATCCTCCCCGGCAGGCAGCACGCAACCCAACCCCGAATAAGAAGCGTCCGAATAGACCATTAAGTCTTCGCTCCCTTCGGTAACGTTAGGACATGAGCTTGGATCATTCTCGTCTTAGCTCTTCAAAAGCATTCTCCTGTTCTAGACCCATACCAACTTTACCCCTTGCGGGTCAAGTTGGTCAATGGTGAAAGCTATCTTGGAAAAGCCTGGATAAACCTTCTGTAATAGTCCCCAAACCCAAGAAAACTACGAATCTCGAATGGCGTCTTTGGAGACTTCCATTGCATCACCGCCTCAACTTTTGCCGGGTCCACCATGATCCTTCTGGGTTGACTACATGACCCAGAACTGAACCTCGCGTAGCCAGAATGCGCACTTGAGAACTTGGAATACAACTTCTCCCTTCTGAGCATTTCCAGCACCTCCCGAATGTGACCGACGTGTTCCTCTTCGCTTTCGAATAAATCAGGATATCATCAATGACACAATCACCTCTTTATCCAACATCGGCCGGCTCACCCTATTCATCAAATCCATAAAAGCAGCTGGGGCGTTGGTTAAACCAAAGGACATACAAGAAACTCGTAGTGTCCATAATGCATGCAAAAGCGTCTTAGGAATATCCTGCTCCTTTACCTTCAACTGATGGTAACCAGATCGGATATCTATCCTCGAGAACCACTGGCACCTTGGAGCTGATCGAACAAGTCACAATCCTTAGTAACGGATACCGATTCTTCACAGTCAACTTGTTTTAACTCACGGTAGTCGATGCACATCCTCATGCTACCGTCCTTCTTCTTCACAAACAAGACCGGAGCACCCCATGGAGAGATACTCGATTGAATGATCCCTTATCCACAGCTCTTTGTAGCTGATTCATCACTCTTTCATCTTGGAGGGAGCTAGGCGATACGGTGCCTTAGTAACTGGTTGGGCACCAGGTATAGCGTCAATCTGGAACTCGATCTCATGGTCAGGTGGCATACCTGATAAGTCTTCCGGGAATACTCAGGGAAGTCGCACACTACTAGCACTTCCGATAATCTTGGTACCGACGCATCCACATCCTTCACATAGGCTAGATAGGTGCCACATCCACGCCGCATACACTTCTCAGCCACAACCATCGAATCACCTTGGAACCGTAGTAACCCTATCGCAATAGTCGTCACTGAATCCCATCCGACGTAGTCAATCGAATCATCTTCTTGTGACATACAATATTTTCCTCATAGGCTGCTAGCCAATCCATCCCTAGACTACATCGAATCCGCCTAAGGGCATCACAAACAACCTAGTAGAGAACCTATGGCATTCTAATTCTTTGTCACAATCCTCTACCAGATCAGAATTCCTGGTAGACTTACCAATAGCAGTTTCTATATCGAAGGGCTCATCAATCTTCTACTCCTAGCGGGCAACTTATCGTAGAAGGTAGCAGAAATAAAATTCCTACCAGCACCGAATCAAAAAGTACAGAGGCACAAATCTATTTACTAGGAATGTACCTTACACAACATCGGGGTCCATTCTAGCCTCCTCCCGGGTCAAAGTGAATGCCAGTTTGCCCTCTGCCCCTCCTTCTCAATTCCCCTTCTTGCCCCGGAGTTCTCGGCCCTCGCTTCTTGTAATCCCTGCTCAAATGGCCCTCTTCTCCACAGTTATAACACTTTAACACCCCACAATCTCTCGCCATATGCCCTGCCTTCCCACACTTGAAGCAGAGATTTGATCCCCACTTACATTCCCCCACATGCTCTTTCCTACACTTCCCACATGCCTTACCTCCCCCCATTAGCACCTTTTGATCATCCACCCTCACCTTCTTACCACCAGCCCCAAAACACCACCCGTAGTTTTGCTTCCTATTCCCATTCTTGTCACCGACCCACTTCCTCTTCAAATACCGCACCGTCACCACCTCCCGTTCATCATACAACCTCCGCAGATCGACCACTGACCTAAACGTACTCCGTCGGGCGTGATCATGTGTCTGCGGATATCCGCCAGCAGACCCTGGATGTACCTCTTAATACTTCGTGACACAGGCGTCACCTGATCTGGCACCAACTTCGCCATCTCATTAAATTTCGTAGTGTATTGTTGGTGCGTCATATTGCTCTCTCCAACTGCAGGAACTCTCTCTCAACTTAACGAGCTCCCTGTGAGGACAAACTTCTCTATCCCAACTTCTTCATCTCACTCCACTTCATCCTCCCGATCGCCCTACTACCCTCGTCCTGGATAATATTGTCCCCCACCAACACAAGGTCGAATCCACAAATGAGTGGGTAGCAAACTTCACCTTCTGATCCTCTCAGCACTTGCTGATATCAAGTACCCGCCTCAAAAGTTAGGGGCCTGCACCTTTGGAATGCCCTATAGTTGCACCCTTTTGTTGTTTCCTGCACAGCCCTACCTCCTCGTCGTCATTGGAGACAACCATCTCAGTATCTGGTTGCTCTATCTCCCCAGAACCTCCACCTTCACCTCCATGCTTAGCGTTCTTGTTTTCTCCTCCTTCTCCTTCGTTTCATCCCTCCCTCATAGTACGAATAACTCCAGTCACTACAGATGGCAGAATCGTCTGCATGACCTGATGAACCTCCTCCACCACTGCCTCCTTCACTGAGGCCCTAATTAACGCTCATCACCTCCCTCATTGTGATGAACCTCGGGATCTACAGGGCCATCTCGGCAGTCCTACCCTTTCATCATGGTACGTGTTCCAGTGCCACGTTCCACCATGCACTCCCACCTAGGGAAGCCTTTGAAGATCAACCTCCAGCCATCTCTTAGCGCTATAAGATTCAACCACCAACACGGTCATTCAAGGTAATAGCTCAGATCATGTCAAGTATAGTAAGTCCCTAATACAGTGGCCAGTTGTGATTAGCCATTACTTTACTCTCTTTTCCCCAGCATTCCTATCTCGACTACATTAGTGTCCAATCTACTAGGGCAAATAAACCACATAACATGCTCACATAATTCCTTTTTATTATCTTACATAAACATTTACATAAAACCTTTACCTGCAGACATGAGCTACTAGGACTGGCACCTTTCCCTTTCGTGTCCCATTCTCAATTAAGTTTAGGTTTTTGAAAATATTTTACCCAATTCTCTTAAACTTTGGCTCTAGGACTGGCATTCCTTTCCTTTTTGTGTCCCATTCTCGTTTAAGTTAGGTTTTTGAAAATATTTTACCCAATTCTCTTAAACTTTGGCTCTGATACCAACTTGTAAGGCATGTTCCCTAGGGACTCTTACAATTGGACCGTCATCGCATAAAATATTTACAACACATCATTTGAAACGAAATTAAACTTTTCATTAATAATTAAATTGTGACAAAACATCATGTTAATAATTTACATTCAAAAATTTGTATCATTACAAATATCGTTCTCCAAAAATATGGATGCCAGACTTAAATCATTTCCGGTAGCTATGCATCCATGCCTGCACCTCCTCAGCATCAAACGATTACCTGCTAACTATTATGCATACAAAAGTCAGCTACGCTGAGTGAGTTCTAGTTATAATTAAAATACTTTATGTTTCGTTAAAACATATCCTTTAGTTTCGTTCATGATCACCATCGTATGTATATCTTGATAATAATTATTATTATCTTATCATCATCATTCATAATCGTTCATTTTCGTACTCTTTCGTTCTTCACTTTTAATCTAGATCCTGACATAGGCTACGCCCCATCATTGTGCATGAAGCAACTTCTGTCTTGGGTTTAAGCGACAAGGATCCCGTTTTCGTAGTCTTGATCATCACAAAGACTGGCCCCACTGTGTGCATCCTCATGGGTTAGCTAAACCGCACATAGTTGAGCTAACAACCCCTCAATGAGTTGTGAACCTCCTTTCAATTTGCTTGCAAGACTTTCATTCATCATTACGTTCCACCTTCATCATCGTTATCTTTCACATTCGTTACGTAATACTTTACTTACACAATCATACATATCAAGTAAAGTCACATCATAAAGCATATAGTTTTAAAAGTCATTTAACGTCAAAAGATAACACATCACACATAACAGCATAACATACGAAACCCATAAGCAACAACAACTTTCTCATGCAAGAGCTCCCTTTCATGCGAGAACCTCACGTAGGCAAAACCTGGACATCACATCATCCTCATTCACGGACAACCACCTGTCGCGCGAAACATACTTGTCGCGTGAAAACTTCCCATCCACGAGAACAACCTGTCGCACGAGAACCTCTCCTCGCGCGAGAACTTCCTCTTTCAAGCGAGAACTTCCCAGATTCGATTCTATAACGTACAACTAAACTGTTCCCACGCGAAAACTTCTTACGACCCGTCCAGTCACAACTTATCGCGTCTAAGGCTGTTCTAAAATGCACACATCCTAAACATCATCAAACCAAGCATAAACATGCATTTAAAATGTTCTAGTATGCATATAGCCCCAAAACATATGAAACTTGCGTAAAAATTGGACTAGAGGCTGTAACACCCTGAATTTTCATTTAAAAGAAGTGGAATGGAAAGTAAATAGACAGAAAGGAAAACAAGCTCAAAGTGGAGGGGCCAAAGTGTAAAAAGGACAAAACTTTAATATTTTTATATAAATGGGTATGGCCGCCATTTTGGGTTCTTCAACCTGCTTCTCGGCTGAAAAGGAATAAGAAGAAGAAGCTTTTGGTTTTAGAGAGAGAAAGAGGAAGAGGAAGCTTCAAAGGAGTTTTTTCTTGTATATGAGCTTGTTTCAGCTGGGTTTTGAGTTCTAACCGAAGTTCTTGGTGTTTGGTGCTTGTTTTTGGAGTTTTTAGTGTTGAAACCGTGGGGGAGCTCAGATCCGAAGTGAAGTGCTCAAGGTTGTTCAAGGTGAGTTTCTAGAACCCCTCTTTACTGATTTTTAAAGTTTTGGGGCCGTTATGCATACTAAGGCAAACATTTTTAAAAAGGAACCGAATGTTTATGCTTGTTGTTGTACGATGGTGTTCTGTGGTTTTAGCTTTGATGATGTTATAGAGGTTAGAATATTGTTAGCATGTTTTAAGGGCCTTAGAATGTTTAGATCTGTGTTTGGGTAGTGTTGAGATGATTATCGGGTGTTTTGGGTAGTTAGAAATATGTTCAGATGTTCCCATGCGCCTAACTGATATGTGGCTAAGTGTCCGATGCGCCCAAAGGGGGAGGACATGTGCCCAAACAGTACCCTCATGCACCCAGAATGTTACTTAGATGACTAAGTGTTGCTCCTGCGCTCAAGTTACCTCATGCGCCCAAGGTCATGCGCCCCAAATAGTGGACATGCACCTGAACAGTGGTTCTGCACCTAGAATAAGTGTTGATGAGCCTAAGTATTGGTCATGAGCCCAAATAGTGCCCATGCACCCAGAGTTGTCCATACGCCCAAGTATTGAAAGCTCCCGCATAATGGTAATGGGCCTAGGCAGTGCTCTTGCACCTGTATAGTTGTAATGCGCCCAGACTGTTTTATACTTAGAATTTTATTGCTGATGCGCCTAGAATGTTTAATGTGCCTCGTTTTAGACTTAGGGTTTTCTAAGGGCTTAAGAGGTGGTGTTTGAGATAGGTTCCTTGGTGATATATTGGCTTATGCTTGATGTATGTATGATCTTGTGATGTGGTTTTGTGTGTGTGTGTGATGTGATCTTGTTCGTTTAAACGGTTTTCAAAATATAGGTATTATGTTATATTACGGTAGTATGATGTTATGACTTTACGTGGTATGATGTATGAATGAACGTAAAGTATTATGTAACGAAGTGAAAGATAACGATAATGAAAAGTGGAAAGTAATGAATGAATGAAAAGTCTTGCAAGCAATGAATAAGGTGAGCGACCATGTTGTCGCAACAGACTTGTAAGGGGTTTAATCCATGAGATTGACCGAAGGAGGTCATGATGCTCGCCCCGGTATTGTGTCGGTCTTTGGACATGAGTCGGGGTTTGTTTAAAGACCCCGGCACAGTACCAGTCTTCGGACAATGAGTCGGGGGTGTTGCAAACAGAGATGAGTCCTTGTCACGTACCCCGGTACTGTGTCGGTCTTCGGACATGAGTCGGGGGTTTGTGTTACAGGCCTGGCATAGTATCAGTCTTCGGGCATGAGTCGGGGGTATTGCATGAGACAGATCCTGATAGAAGTGAAAGATAATGATAAAAGTTCAAACGTACGAAATGAACGATGATGAAGATATAAGAAATATTACCAATGTGTACGTATGATGTGTGATCGCGTACGATTGTGAAGGTTATGTTTAACGAAATTAAAGTATTTATTTATAAACTAGAACTCACTAGCGTTGCTGACTTTTTGTATGCATGATAGTTGGCTGTATTTTGTTGATACTGAGGAGTTGCAGGCATGGATGCATACGTATTGGGAATGTTTTGAGATTGGCATCCATATTTTGATATGATGTTGTAATCTGATATGCTTTTAAATTTAATGAAAGTTTTTAAATTCCGCTACAAAAGTAATGTCTGTTTTAAATAATTATGCGATGAGGGTCCAGCTGTAAGCGTCCCGGGAATAGGCCTTACAAGTTGGGTATTAGAGCGAAAGTTTAGAGAATTGGGTAAATATTTTCAAAAACCAATCTTAAACTGAGAATGGGATGAAAGGGAAGGGATGCCAGTCCTAGTAGCTACAGCCTGCAGGTAAAGTTTTACCTAAAAGTTTTATGTAAGTTAATGTTAACCGGTATTATGTGCGCATGTTATGTGCTTGTGTGCTCTATGTTATTTAATACTGATGTAGTCAGGATAGGAAATGCTGGGGGAATGAAGAGTAAAGTAAGTGGCTAATCACAACTGGTCACTGTGATTAGGGACTTACTATATTCGACATAATCGAGCTATTACCTTGATTGACCGTGTTGGTGTTTTAATATTGTAGTGTTTTTAGTGGCTGGTGATAGGTCTTCGAAGGCTTTCCAAGGTGGAGTGCGTGGTGGACGTGGTGCTAGAAACACGTGCCAAAAGGAGAGGGGTTAGGGCTGCTGAAACGACCCCTGTAGATCCCGAGGTTCATCAGCACGAGGGCGTTGATGAGAGCGCCAATCTGAGAGCCTTAGTGAAGGAGGCGGGTGTTTTTGAGGAGGTTCATCAGGTCCTGCAGACGATTTTGCCGTCTGTATGGTGACCGAAGTTATTCATGCTGTGAGGGATGACGAGAAGATGGAGAGGAGGAAAACCGCACGACAAGGAGGTAAAGCTGGAGGTTCTGGGGATATGGAGCAACCCAATGCTGATGTGGTTGTCTCCAGTGGCCAATGATGAGGAGGAGGAGTTGTGGAGGAGACTGTTAGACCTGGAAGGATCATACTTGCCAACTTAAGAGGTGGTTGGAGGTTGTTCGGTGGATAACATCATTAACAGAAGACAACAGAAGATTACAGAAGACATTATTTACAGAAGACCAAGAAGACAGAAAAAAACTAAGTATAGACTACCCGCATTTGTTAATGCGAATAACTTGTGAACAAATGCTGACAAGTGTTTGTTCACAGCATTAACAAATGCGGATGAAGACAAGAAATGCTGAACAAGAAGTGTTCACCCGCATTTGTCATGCGGATGATGACTGAAGAAATGCTGACAAGAAGTGTTCACCCGCATTAGTTTATGCGGATGAACAAAAGGAAATGCGGCCAAGACTTGTTCATCCACATAAACTAATGTGGGTGAGCAAACACATGCTTATCAAATGCTGCTGGACAAGACTTGTTCACCCGTATAAACTAATGCAGAGGAACTAAGTTAATGCTGATCACAAGACAACTAATGCTGATGAAGGCTTGTTCATCCGCATGAACTAATGCGGATGAACAACTTACAATGTTTTTACTATTTTGTACTTAGACTAGATTCTCTTGTATAGATTAGGGTAGTTTAGTTTTTGTACAGATTATGTGTATGCTATAAATAGGATGCATACCGTAACTTGGTAAGTTTTTGGTCTTCAACAGTTATAACATCAATATTATACATCTGTGACTTCTATGTTCATGTACTGCATTTACTCAAACATTTATTTCAGGTTCGTCTGTTCTGTAATATAGTGATTCCGCAACTATTACTGACTTAGTCTGCAGATTTGATCCTAGGTTGAGTCACATCAACTGAGAATATCAGTCTCAAAACCAGTCAATTGGTATCTATCAGGCCTCGGCTCTTGAATTCATCACAGAATCTCTCAGATTTTGTGTGAAAATCGATTGAACTGTAGACTGAGTTGTTTTCAGCAAGATCTATACTTCTGATAAACATACACCTGAAATCAAACACAAAAAGTGGTACCATACAGGTTGACAAACCTTCACACTCACACAACAACAAAACATAGAACCCTTTCGGCTAACAGATCTGAACTTAATAGATATCGTAAAGTGTTAATAGAAAATTCAGAGAACAACTCACTGCTCAAACTTAAAATCAACTTAAAACCTTACTTAACCAAGTTAAAATCAGTTTATTAACATGGACTCTTACAATCTTTCTGAAATTGGGCATGCTTCTAAACCTCCTATGCTTAAACACAAATATGAGTTTAAGCAGTGGGACTACATTATAGGTGTAGATCTTGACTACTGGATATCTATTTGCAAGGTCCCTACATTCCACTGTCTCTAAATGCTGATCAAGCTGCTCAGTACAATACTGCAAGAGATTCCCATTGAGGATCCCAATTTAACTCTTGATGATGAAGAATATAAGAAAATCAAGATTGATCTTAGAGCATATTCCGTCCTACACAAACATTGAAAATGGATGTTCTGAAAAGATTAGAAAAAATAGGAACAGTTAAGGGGTGTGGGATGCTCTACAGATCATGTGTGTAGGAAGTAGTGAAGTGACTGAAATTAACAAAGATAAACTGATAAACAAATATGAAACTTTTCATCACACCAAATGAGAGTCAATCTCAAGACAACTTCATAGATTAGTTCAACTTGTAAATGATCTTGAAATCATGGGGGTCACTTACAAAGAAAAGAATTGAACAAGAAAATTCTACACAGTTTACCTGAAAGCCGGAAACAAAATGTCACTATGTTAAGAATACCCTTGATTTGGAGAGTACAAGCTTAGATATCATGATTGCCAAAATGAGGCTTTGGAGTTGGATGAAAGGAGTAGAAATCTCAGTGGACCACAAGTCATTGAGGCTTACAAAATTTCCATCAGAAATCATTCTGTTGAGAATGCATTTGTGATTGAAGAAGATGACTTTCTCTCAACTGGTGACCATTCAAAGACAACTGGATTCTGTGCTGCTCAACAACATAAACCCTCATCTTCTGCTCAACCCACTACAACACCCTGCAGTATGCCTAATGAGCAAAAATTTGAAGAACAGAAGGCTACTTACAATGCCTTTGTTACTAGCTTTGAAGCTTATCTTGGTGGAAGACTCACATCAGCTCACTTGATTCAAGAGGATCTGGAAGAGATGGATCCTGATGATGTTGAAGAAATGGATTTACAATGGCAGATGGCCATGATTGCCATGAGAGCAAAGAAGTTCTTTCGTAAAGGGAAGAAACTGAGTCTTAATGAGAATACCAAGCTGGGGTATGACAAATCCAAGGTTAAATGCTAACTGTGGAATGACTGGTCATTTCTCTCGAGAATGTAATTCTCCTAGGAGAAGCAACACCAACTTTCAAAGACCCACACATGGTCAGCATTCATCTCACTAAAATGCCAACGTTCAATCAAGCAACTCATAGCAGAATCAGCAACACCAATCCAGTAAAAGACAACCTCTGCTGACTCATTAATCTAAAGGAAGCAATCAACAAACTTCAAATGCACTTGTCATCAGACAAGATGGAGTTTGTGATTGGAGCCTGTATGCTGAGGAAGTACAAACATAGTTTTTAGAATCATGCACTTATGGCTCATATCAATGATGGACCAAAACCCAATGCCATCTGAGGGTCATTCATACAGGTCCAATAGCTTATGGTACGTGGACAGTGGATGCTCCCGACACATGACTGGAGACAGTTCCCTCCTTCATGACTTCAAGTATATTCAAGGAACTACTGTAGCATTTGCAGGAGATTCACAAGGTGGTAGAATTACAGGAGAAGGTTCTGTGATAAACGGACTGCTGAGCTTTGATAAAGTGAACTACTGCGAGCAACTGAACTTCAATCTGCTCAGCGTGTCTCAGATCTGTGACAAGAAATATTCCACTCACTTCACAGACTCTCATTGCTACTTTGAAACCAGGATTTTCCATTCCTGAAGAATGGGTTGTCTTGAAGACACCGAGGAAGAATAACACCTATGTTTTGAACCTTAATTCTGCTCATCCTTCTAAAGAGACATGTCTTTGTCTAAAGCATCTTTTGATGAGTCACAACTTTGGCATAGGCGTTTAGGGCACACAAACTTTAAAAACATGAACAGATTGGTCAAAGGAAACCATGTCATTGGTTACCTCAAAAAGAATTTCATTTTGTTGATAACTGTACTGCATGTCTTAAAGGAAAACATCATAAATCCTCACATAAGCCAAAACTTGTGAACACAAACAATTCTCTTTGAAGTTACTTCATATGGATCTCTTCGGTCCAACTCATGTCATGAGTATCGGAAAGAAACACTATTGTTTGGTGATCATAGATGACTTTACACGATTTACATGGGGTCTTCTTTTTACTTCATAAAACGAGGCGTCCCAAATAATAAAAGATTTATCACAAAAATAGAAAATCAACTTGATTTAAAAGTAAAATCAATCAGAAGTGATAACGGGACAAAATTCAAAAATGAGGATCTTAGTTCATTTTGCACACACAAAGGCATGTCATCAATTCAGTGCTCCTCGGACTCCACAATAAAATGGAGTGACTGAAAGGAGGAATAGAACTCTAATTGAAGCAGCACGAAACAATGCTGGCAGATGTAAAACTGCCATTACGTTTTGGGCAGAAGCTGTCAACACTGCATGCTTTGTGCAAAATCGAACTCTGATAATTAAAGAACACAGTAAAACTCCTTATGAACTTCTTTTTCAAAGAAAACCATTTATTGGATTTTTGAAGTCATTTGGATGTCCCGGTCTCAATATTGAACACCAGGGATCATTTAGGAAAGTTTGCTCCTAAGTCTGATGAGGGATTCTTTGTGGGATATTCCTCTGTTTCCAAGGCTTTTAGGGTGTTTAATCCTAGATTAAACATCATTGATGATTAACAAATATTCAGTTCATGAGCACTCTTTTCCCAAATCATCAATGGTCCTGATGGTTGTTTGATATTGACTCGTTTACAAGATCGTTTGATCAGTTTAACTTGTCAAATGCAGGATCCTCTGGCTCAGTGGATAGAAAAACTGATTTTCTATGATTCCACCTTCTTATGATGATCAAGCTAATGAAGAAGTGCCACAACAAGCTGATCCTGTGAGACTGTTACACAACATCAAAGTATTTCAACTGAGGCTAATCATAGCTCAATGCCTTCCTTCAGCTGACCCATCAACTGAAGTGAGAAACCCTGAACCAGCTTGTGCACCAGTTGAAAACAACAGAAACAATAATGATGAAAGTATCCAAAGTGCTGCTGAAGCTAAGAGATGCTGAACCTTCTGATTCCTTTCATCATTCTCCTACAACTCCACCATAAGATGCCCTCACCAAGATGATCTGAATGTCTCTAATCTTGATGTGTCTTACTGGTGATTGATTCCAGTTACCAAGAATCATCCAGTGTCCAACATTATTGGTGATTTAGACGAGCGGGTGACACAAAGCAAGTCAAGTATTGCAAACATCTGTTTGTTTTCTTGCTTTCTGTGTCAAACTGTACCCAAAAACATCAAAGAGGCTCTTCAAGACAATAGCTGGATTGAGGCAATGCAGGAAGAATTGCTACAATTCAAAAACAAGAAGTATGGCAACTATTGGATCTTCTCGAAGGTCAATACCCTATCGACACTAGATGGCTATACAGAAACAAGACTGATGACAGAAGGATCGTCATCAGAAACAAAGCAAGGTTGATAGCACAGGGCTATATACAAGAAGAAGGAATAGATTATGATGAGGTGTTTGCTCCTGTTGCCAGATTAGAAGCCATACGACTCTTTCTTACGTACTCTGCATCCATGAAATTCACAGTTTATCAAATGGATGTAAAATGTGCATTTTTGTATGGAAAGATCTTTGAAGAAGTCTACTTGAGTCAACCTCCAGGCTTTGAGGATCCTGATTTCCCTCACAGGGTATACAAGCTTGATAAAGTTTTGTATGGCTTACATCAAGCCCCTCGAAATGGTATGAGACTCTATCATCTTTCTTCTTGACAATGGTTATAAAAGAGGAAAGATTGATCAGACTTTATTCAGAAAAGAGAAAAGGAAATGAGATGCTGCTTGTCCAGATTTATGTGGACGATATCATCTTTGGCTCCACCAACAAAACACTCTACAAGACTTTGAAGATCTTATGCATTTAAAATTTCAGATGAGTGCTATGGGAGAACTCATATTCTTCCTAGGTCTTCAAGTACAACAAACATCCTGTGGAATCTTCATCAACAAGTCAAAATATGTGGAATCCACGTTAAAGAAGTTCACTTTGTAGACTGTCAGTCCATCAAAACACCTGTTGATACAAAAGTGAAGATTGGTCCAGACACAGATGGCAAATCTGTGGATCAGACTCTTTATCAATCATGATTGGTTCACTCATGTATTTAACAGCCAGTAGACCTGACATTATGTTTGGTGTTTGTGTTTGCAGGTATCAGGCAGATCCCAAGGAATCTCATGTGAATGCAGTCAAGAGGATATTCAGATATTTAAGGGCAAACCTGCTCTTGGATTATGGTATCCTAAGGAAGGAGACTTCAATCTCTATGCATACACAGACAGTGACTACGGGGGATGCAATTTCAACAGAAAGTCCACATCTGGCGGTTGTCAATTTCTTGGTCCCAGACTGGTGTCATGGTAGTGCAAGAAACAGACCAATGTTCTGTATCAATAGCTGAAGCTGAATATATTGCAACATCAGCTGCTGTTCTCAAGTTCTCTGGATTCAAAACCAGATGCTTGATTATGGTTATAATTTCTTGTAAACCCAATCCATATAACAACACTGCTGCATCTTCATAACAAACAATCCAGTTCAGCACTCAAAAACAAAACATATTGAAATTAAATATCACTTTTTGAGAGACTGTGCTAAAAAAGGTTTAATCAAGCTGATTCAGGTTAACACAACAATCAGCTAGCTGATTTGTTTACTAAGGCATTTGACCCAAGTCGGTTTGAATTCTTAGTCCAATCAATCGGCATGATTAACCTTGAGTAAAAATCAAAAATTTACAAAAACATCCAAAACTCTCAAAATTACAAAAGGAATCTTCTTTTGTTGAAGTTCATGTTTTGTACTTCATGGGAAATGATATAATTACAGTCGTTATATCATTCACTGTGCTTAATTCAATATCTTGAAAGACTGACATGACTTACCTGATATGAGGGTAGGCTCAACTTGGAACAGAAGATAAATGCTGTGATAACTAAAGATCACATTCAACTATGAATGCATCATCTCAGAGCATGTAAGTATCTAATATCCAAGTGTATGTATGTGTAGTAACCTAAACACACCAGGTCATGATATTAAGAATCTATTCACATTAGTTTCTCCTTTGTTTTGCTGAGCAAAGACCGGGGAAACAAGCATATAGTGCTGATGTCTAGATCCAAAAAGGTCCCAATGAGGAACACATCCAATACGGGTGACAAATAAAACAAAATATAACAAAAAGAATCCCAAAGTGGATCACCTTCCAAAGTGAAGAGCAAAAAGAATCCCAATGAGGATCAAACAAAATAAGGATCAAGTAAAAGAATCCCAAGTGGATCCCCATTACCAAAATGAATGAGGTTTCATAATTTAAATGACCAGGTATTGAAAGTTATGAAAAAGTTCTACCATATAGTACATGAGGATAGTTGATCTTGCTATGCTTATGAGTGTGAGGTTCATGTGAATGTTTAATAAATCAAAAAATGATAAAAATCACATGCATTACAATATGACCAAGCATGAGTTTAAGAGGATAAACATACCTTCAATCAATAAGTTCAATGATAACTTGCACTTATGAAAGATAAGATTGATATGATCCTAAAATTCAAAAAATAGTACAAAATCTCTTCATTTACAGATATGCTAAACAATCAAAATTCAGAAATATTTTCCTTAAATTTTATAAATTGTTTAAGTTTTTATCCCATATGGATATAAACTTTAGGGGGAGTAACAAAATTTACAAGGGAATATTTACAAAACCACAACAAAACATTAACTGGCAATATTGTTTGAAGTGATTGTGTCTGTATGGAAATTATACCATAATTGCTTCAGAAGATGCACAAGGCCCAAAATCAGTCATATTAGGAAACATGTCTCATCAAGGATACAAGTCAATCCAAGCAAGAATGACAATCTCAAAATTTGCTAAATCTTCATAAAGCACCAATGATGCAGACTCATCTTCATAAAAAAATCAGAAACAGCTGTGTGCCAAAACCAGTAAGAACCATCCACTGTAACAACATTAATTTTTGACAAGTTAAAATTTAATGCTAGTAAGAGCATGGGTTAATGCGGTGAAGGTAACCCTGGTTGAACCATGCGGGTAACTGTTTTGGATACAAAAAAAAAAGTGTTCTTCCGCATTTGCTACAGTAAATGCGGACAGTCCAACTCAGCAGCATGGTACAAAGTGTTCTTCCGCATTTGTCATAGTAAATGCGGACAAGTCATTTGATAAGTTAACTTGTCTATCCGCATTTGCTATAGTGAATACGGATAGGTAAATTAACTCTTCCGCATTTATTACGGTAAATGCTGACAAGCTTAATATGTTCATCAGCATTGCTACAGTAATGCGCCCATAGAAATTCTCTATGCCGCATTTGCTACAGTACAAAACTTTCAGCACTTGTAAAATTTTGTGAAAATTATGAGCTGTAATATAAAATACTCATCTAATGTGAGTCATTTTACTTTTCAAATTTTGTGAACATTTCATAGTGAGGAGAGTGCCAGAAAATATACTTCTTCAAAATTCAAATCTACTATCATTAACAATCTCAGTGCTTGAGCAAAACATCAAAACATTCAAAAGTGTCCTTTGAATCAAAACATTGTCGACTACAAGGTGATTATCGAATTTTGAAAAACTTCGACCGTCAAACAATGTGGGAACATAGAACCCTAAAATTGCGAAACTCTCAAACTACATAATAACAATGGTTACATGAATGTCAAATTCATTAAATCATGATTAGTGTATACAACAAGGATTTCAGTGGTTCTAAGTACAACTGAGGACACGATGAACAGGGGATATCATCCTACAACATTGTGAAATCAAAACCAGTGTTTAGAATTAAAACTTGTGAATTACAAATCAACAAACAGAAAAAGAAACCAAAACTTTTGAACTGTTCTTCATTCAAAATCAAACTTAGGTCAAATACCTAATGCAATAGTAACAAAAAAAAATCACTATTTTGATTAAAAATTCAAAATTGGACAAATCAAACACAATTCCTATCAATTTGAGATATGTTATCACTGTGTAGATTACACATGGCTAACCTGACCTGGAGTAAGCTGCATAATATCAATGGGTTTTCTTGATCCTGATGTCCCTGAAGCTGAGGGACTCAAAGACATGATCAGGTTCATAGCCACAACAAGAGTGGCTCATGCCGTAATAGTGAGACCTGTAATCTATGAGAATTACATCAGATCTTTCTGGGGAGGAATACAAAAGTATTGGAGATGATGGAGAGAAAGTCATTTTTGGAAGAATATCTGATGATCACACTCTGGTGATATCAGAAAAATCTGTGAGAGGAAGCTTCAACTTCAAGATGATCCTAATTCTCCAACTGAATGATGAGGATGATATAATGACCTTCTTTGCAAACATTGGATATGAAGGTAGATTTGAGGCAAAACAAATAGTCAAGGGGTTGGTTGATTTGCAATGGAGATTCCTTATTCATTATGTGCAACACTGCTATCCAAAAAGAAGATTGGAGGGAATGATATATCTTGACTACTCACACTTGTTGCTCTTCTAACAACAGACCATACAACTACTCAGCATATGTATTTAATGGTATGGTTCTAATGTTGAAGAAGGAAGAAGAAAACATGTTCCTCATGTACCCAAGATTTATCCAGTGCTTAATAAATAAAGCCTTTCCTGATGCACATTAAAGGTCCCATTCTAGATATGCCTCATTAATGCCTAGTCTTACAAATACATCAAAAAGAGGGATCCTAAAAGTCATATAATGGTACTCTTCCACTACTTCCATGGATACAACAGCAGATTAATCCTCAAGAAGAAGTACATGATATTAAGGACAAGCTCAAAATAATGTTCTTGTTGAGGAACCCATCATGAAGAGGCTGCCTGATGTTATACAAGAAAGAGATGAACGTTTACTGCTGCTCTTAATCCACCTACTGCTGATGAGCTCAATAACACAAGAAGAAATATTAAGGCCAATGTTACCACATGTTGATGTAGGTGGTGATCTTCACATTGAGCCTTCAACACATGATGCTGAGAT